>CALYLW010000139.1:1094913-1202413 GCA_944989445.1 Ampullaceana balthica | reverse complement strand
GGCGGTTTAAAATGGTCAAAAACAGCGTGACGTACTTGATGGACGGCCCCTAAATCCCAAACGAAATTATTCAAGTTCATGTAAAATGTAATGTTGTTAATAAAAAATTATATTAAATAAGTCTTCAAATATTGACGTATGCCTTTGGTAAGTCCTCAATATTCTTTTAAACTTAATTTTATATCATTTTGTACGGCTATGCATCTAGGAGAAATGACGTCCTTCCAGTGACTTGGGCTATGATATTATCTCCATGTAAAGTGCTGTGAGCCCGGCTCCTTGCAGGGAAGCAGCGCTATAAAAATTAGCAATTTATTATTATTATTATTATTATTATTATTATTTGAACAGCTCTGTCGGTTAGGATATGTATATCTGTATTTATTTTTTTATGTGAAGGACGAACTCAGGGGTAGGTACTAATAATTAAATGTGTTAAACACATTTCATGTCATTACCTCCCTTCATGTTCATACGTTAAGTCTGTGACTGTATACGATTTTTGACATCCATTTTCATTCCCCATACAGTATTACATGCCTCAGTGTTGTCGGAAGTTTAGCCATATTCAGATTCTAACAAATCATGGAAGCAATTTTGGGGGTCGTCACTTGCGATCATGTTATTTTTGTGTAGCTTACTTTTAAAAGGTATTCGGTTAGAAAGAATATCTTCTATCTTTGAGCTTCAAAGTCTTATGCGACGCCCATTTTTCTGAGGATTTTGGCCCAGGGCATATTGATAATCACTACTCCAATACAAGTATATAGGCTGACGTTCAGTGAGGATAAAAACATTTTAACATTTGGATGATTCAATATCTCAAAAGACATGTCCATTGCTGTGATCTTAGTCCTAAAAATCAATATGAATAAAGTACGACAAACAATACTAGAACATATTTGGGAATGGACGAGAAATGGAGATATTATAGCCTCGATTAGACAGTAAGAAACCCGATTTTTGTGTATTCAGTCTCAACCGTCTAGCGATCATATTATATACGTCCAGGATCCATATTATACCGTCCTAGCGATCCATTTATATACGTCCTAGCGATCACATATATATACCGTCCAGCGATCACATATTTACGTCTGCGATCTATTATTACCGTCCTAGCGATCCCATATTATTACCGTCCTAGCGATCACATATTATTACCGTCCTAGCGATCACATATTATATACTCTAGCGATCCATTATGCTCCGACTTCATTTAAACAAAGCGCACTGGTGTTTTCTCGATCAATAATAAAAACATTAATTTCGGTGCGCTCAACTGATAATACAAGGCGCGCATATTTCTGGCCATGCCATTAGGCAAGGTCATTTATATCGTCGGCAGCTAATAATGGGAGATGTCTCAGCTCGCCTCTGGCATTTATGCGATGTTTGCACTCTTTTCATTACGTCTCTCGTGTTTTTATTTGATCCCGTCCTTGTTTTGAAGGTTACCGATAACTTTTGCAGAAAAAAGAAATTAAGATAATATATCCTATCTATAAAAATCTGCGTATTTCTGAAAATATGGAAGTCAGTGTGACAAAATGTTGACCTTGAAGAGATTGCGTTTTTTTCTCTCCTTGCTTCACAAGTTCTTGTTGAGTTTTTGTTCTTAGTGTCTGATATTCATGATGTAAGTGTCGAATATTCAAGCCCCTGTAACTGACAATGTTATCTACAGTTTCTGTGCAACTTTATGAATATTTTAAAACCCGGGGAATGGCTGTCATATGTCATTGTTGTATGAATGGCTGTCAAATGTCATTGTTGTATGAATGGCTGTCATATGTCATTGTTGTATGAATGGCTGTCAAATGTCATTGTTGTATGAATGGCTGTCATATGTCATTGTTGTATGAATGGCTGTCAAATGTCATTGTTGTATGAATGGCTGTCATATGTCATTGTTGTATGAATGGCTGTCAAATGTCATTGTTGTATGAATAGCTGTCATATGTCATTGTTGTATGAATGGCTGTCATATGTCATTGTTGTATGAATGGCTGTCATATGTCATTGTTGTATGAATGGCTGTCATATTTCATTGTTGTATGAATGGCTGTCATATGTCATTTTTGTATGAATGGCTGTCATATGTCATTGTTGTATGAATGGCTGTCATATGTCATTGTTGTATGAATGGCTGTCTAATGTCATTGTTGTAGATCATTTACAGTCATTATAAAGTTAACCGATCGCCACCGACTGTTGAGAATTGAATCTAATTGATATTACAACATATCTTTAAAAAAAAACGTTATTCATTCATCAACACTGAAAGGTTTAGTCAGGGGGGCCATGATGGAGAACTGACTTTCATGGTCAAAATGGAAGAAAGTTGATTTGTGATGTTGCCCGGTTGTTTTTTTTTGGTTATTATTATTATTTTAAAAAGAGAATCTTAAAAAAATGTCTAACGCTGTCAAAATTACGTTGCCCCATCTTATCTTATAAACTAGGGGTTGTAGGGCGCCTAAGGCGCCCAATTTTTTCAAAAGCCCAAGTAACTTATCCTTGTTTGATAAATACGAAATATTAAACTTCCTGAAATGTAAACAAAGTATTTTATAATTATAAATACTCAAATCCTCTTTTTACATCGTTCCCTTTTCCAAAATTAAAATATAAGCTAAAACAATGGTGAGACCTGTACTAGAATATGCATCTTCTGTATGGGACCCATCCACCAAAGAAAACATTGATAAACTAGAACAAATCCAAAAAAGAGCTGCCAGATTCATTACTGGAAAATATTCAAAACTGACAAGAATAACATCATTAGTTAAATCATTAAACCTTGAAACACTAGAGGATAGAAGAACCAAGAGCAAAGTAGTAATCATACATAAAGCAATTAACTCTAATTTAGAAATACAACACAAAGATAACTTAATACAACCCTCAGATAGACATAAGGATAAAAACACCGTTCTTATTCCGTATGCAAGAACAAACTCATACAAATTTTCGTTCTTCCCGTCCGGAATTCGGGCGTGGAATGGGTTGCCTGAAGAAACCAGGAAAGCCAACACTTTATCAACATTTAAAACTCTAATAAGAATGCAGGACTAAACACAAACCATAGATAAGCGTAGGACGCAATAATCTTCTGTATAGAAGGAGCGTCTGAAACAGATAAGATAAGATAATGACATCATATAATACCCTTTTTTACGGCGAATAACATGACGCGCTTTTTTAACTGCTATGGACTGTTGTATTATTTCAAAAATAATTTATAATTTATAGTTTATCATTATTTTGCCCACCATGCACACTATTAAAATACATTACCCGTCAAAAATGACGGAAGTTTTCAAAATGGATATATTTCAGTTTTTGCAATTGTACCTTTTGCCTGAAAGCCGCATAGTAAATAATCAGAAAATGTAGAGACCAAGAGAGAAAAATTAAATCTCTTTTCCATATTGAACAATTTTATGCGGTCGTTTGAAAATAGCGTTTTTTCTAGTTTGTTTGTTGTTTTTTTTTCAGTATTTCTTTCAGCGCTATTTATTTAGCAGTGCACTTTCTAAAATCTAGCGTTACGAACGGACATAGCAGAGTATATATTTTGATTATATATACGAATATATGTGCTATGAGAAAACCTCCAAGCTTAGGCTTCGAGTCATATAAGTTTGCATGAATAATAATGATATAATCAGGATAATAGTAAATGCATAGTGAATTACACACAGCATAAGGTGATACTAGAGCAAAGAAGTTTGAAGTTCAAAGTATTAACAAATATTACTGAGGAGTCAGCCGGACGTTAACTTGCGGCATTGAATAGTGCGCACCAATTATGAGTGCACCAATAATACAGCACAGTGCCTTAAAAATAAATTATGTGACTGTAATGTGATCCACATCAAGTACATCTGTGATTTGAAGCAGTTTAAGCTTCATTGATGATTATGACTTGACAGTTTATTCGCCCATTTGTACATTCATTATTTATTACAACAACATTACCAAAACATGTACAAAATAAAATGTAATTTTTACACATGTTAATAACAAAGAACTATTCATTTTGCATGAAACGTAGTAAGCAAAGTTTGTCACAGGATAACAGAAAATATTAAATTATCAACTGTTAATCATATTTACAATTTAATATAAACGTATTAGTAATTCACATAAACGTTTTTTTATTATTGTCAAGTCAGCACATTTTCAAGATCTATTATGACTTGTCAGTTTATGAGTCCATTGGTCCATACTTTATTACCTTTACATTATCAAAAACATGTAAATAAAAAATTGTAACTATTTATAAATATGTATAACAATGAACTATTTATTTTGCATGAAACTGAAACCTTTGAAGGAAAGTTAATCACTGGATAAAACAAAATATTACATTATCTTCAGGTAATCGTATATAAAATTTAATATGCACGTTTTAGGAATTCTAATAAACGTTTTCATTATTGTCAGGTCAGCACCCCTTCCAGTTCTATATTAAAAGCAAATATTTTTTTTCAAAATTAGTCTAAGACGCATTAAAATATTACATGTAAATAACAATAAAAAGCACTATTGTGGGGAGGAGTCCAATTTTTAGATATGTTATTTTTTTAAACATACAAATATGCAATCTCAAAGTGTATAAAAGAAAAACAAACGCTCAACTGAAGCATAAGTTTGAAAATTTCATTTGCAGTAATAAATAATGGCTTTGTAGTTCAAAGCGCATCGAAACTTGACAACCAAACGACAACCAATTGTAAATTTCATAAACAGAAAAACGAATGTTATATATTAATATAGAAAATTAAATTTATAATTAAGTACTTAATATTGACATGGACACTTACAAAAAAACGGACATTTAATACAAAAAATAATAATATTTATAAAATAAAAAATGGCTCGTTTTACTTCGCTCCCTTCACAAATTAATAAAAGCTCAAATAATGACGTCACCTCACAATATTTTATGGCTAGAAACACATTTTGGTAATCTCGAACGCAACATATTTACTCCTATATTTTCATTTTTTTTATCGGGAGTTACCTCGCATAGCGTCACGGACAGACGTGACATTGCAAATTATATTGTTTAATAGCGTTACGGATCCATCCAATCATCCAGTGACTTGGGCTATTATATTGTTTATTACAGACGCTCTCTATATTAAAAAAAAAGATAATTGCATCCTACGCATAACCATGGCTTATGTCTAGTCTTGCATTTTATTAGAGTTTTTATTGTTGCTAATGTGAATATACTCCAGTATCGAATCTGGAAGCTCTTTTTAAATTTTTTTCTCAGTTTATCTTATGTTTACTTAAGTATATATGGAGCCCAAACATCATGCACACTCTGACATAGGTCCGACCCATTTTAGTTTTATGTTCTCGTTACATCTTTACCGAGACACTGTGCTGATACCTATCGATACCTCTTATTATGTCTTATACAATGTTTACCAATTCACCATCTACTTTTTCACCGAGATACTTATTACAGAGATATGATCAATTTATGAGTCTGTTTACGATTCGCTTTATAGCGATGATGTGAACTGCGCGAAAAGTCTTTTCTTATGATGCCCTGCTCCTATGTCAGAATGTCGTGAGTTTTGATTTGCTGTCATATAATTCGGATTAATTCTAAAATATGTCAATAGATCTGGTCTTCCAAAGTTTTTGAGATTTTGTTTCTGTGTGATACTTGTTGTAAGGAGTGTGAACTATATTTTATAGCTGATTTTATTTTTTCTACTTAGAAATTAAATACACGTAAAGAATGCATACATAATTTTGCGATATATCATGTGAGATGAAACAAAAATAAAAAAGATGATTTTTTTTTGTGGTAAATGTTACGTGAACAGTGGCTGAAGCTGATTAGCAGCTAATAAATAATGCAGTGACGTAAATTATGTAGCACAAGATGAAGTAATTTGCACGGCCAACGAGTTTTTTCCCCAAGAACTATTAAGCTCCTTATTGGCCTCACTATAGCCAGGGAAATCCGTGCTCGAGTTTCGATATTGCATAAGTTTCTTTTCAGCAGCAAATGGTGGTTAAAATCAATAAATGATTCAATCCTGATCTAAAATCCTAATCAATAATCTGTCACCGCCAGACTTTCCTTACGAGTTTTTTTTTCTTTCGGAAACATCGATTTGATTTTCTGAACTTGAGTTACTCTAGACTTTAGAGGTTTTCCCGGCTCAGTGCTCTTCTGTGGGGCATAAATTTATCTTAAGGACAAAATTGATCTAAACATAAGGTACTGTTTTTATTTTTAACCATCTAGTTTAGATTTTAAGGTATAGCCTATATTTCGATAAGTCTAAAAGTAATTTGAGAACGCTTCTTTTGATAGCTATAATAAACATTTTTTTGTGCGTGTTTTTTTGTTTTGTTTTTGTGTTACTAACGAAACACTCATGGTATGGAGAAAAAGATGTGTAATGGGGGGGGGTACACACCCCACCATGGTAAATCACCCGCCCCTCAAAATTGAGCATGTTAAAAGCCTGTATAGCCCTAAGCCTTTTTTTTGCCATTCCCAGACAATTTTCTCTCTACGGTTCATTTATCAGTGTGTGAAATAACAAACTCATGTGCTAAGTTCCACAGCATCAACATCCAATTTTTGTGTACACAAAAACAGATGTCTTATTATCCCTATCAAAATTTTCTACGCGTAAATTCCAAACTGCTGCGCGGGGTCGGTTAGATATCTGGGCAACCGTGCAACTTATAGGGAACATTTCTCCCAGGTGTGTTTCTCTGAGCTGTCATTTAGTATTGATGTTATCTCTATGTCTGAAGTCTGAACCTTCACTCTCAGGTGAGATTTGACAATAATTCCTCTTCTCAACTAGACTCTATGTATTGAAAGGCACCCATTTCACATTAATCCCACAACATAAAAAAGTCTTTATTGACTATACAAAGTTGTTGTTTTCTGTACGCGAAATCACTTTTTCCAGTTTCTGCAACTTCTTATTTTATCTTATTGTCACACATGACTAAATAATTAATACCTGCTATTTATTGGTACACTGGCTTCGGGAAAGAGGAAGACAGGTCACCCACGTCTGTGATTTAAAGATGTCTGCCAGAGGGACATGAAAGCAGCCAGGATACGCACAAATGACTGGGAGCGTAAAGCAGAACACCGATCTACGTGGCGCACAGTTGTAAAAGAGGCGTCATAGTAGCCGAGGAGCGAAGGATGGAGGAGACTACAGACAGAAGAGCTAGGAGAAAGGCCAAAACATTGGGAAGCAATGAACTCGTGTGCAAAAGCTGTGGTAAAGACTGTCACTCAAGGATAGGACTGCTCAACCACACGAGGCATTGCAACCCAACCCAAGGGTGATGCACCATCGTCCCACGAGATGGAAGGATGCCGATGATGCGACGATTATTGGTTCACAACTACTTTTTGTGTGCAAACTTCTTTTTATCCACACGACTACTTTATAGTACACAACAACTTTATTTGCACAAACTACTTTATAGGCAGGCTTACTTTATTTGAACAAACTAATTTATTTGTTATACGACTACTATGTGGTACAGTTCATTGGTACCGATTACTTTTTTGGTATATATTACTTTATACTTTATTTGTAAAGACGTTTTTTATGGGGAAATACTACTTCATTGGTAAACACTACTAAAAGCGACCTACACGGCACCAATATGTCTTTGTACACATCCCTATTCCCCCTATCTAATAACTCTATCCACACAGACCTCCCCTTGATGTCTGCACACTGTACTCGGTCGGTCAGACTCAGACCCCCCCCTGCTCCGTCACGTGTTTACTCGGGTCCGTTCAACCCCCGAGGCCCATCCCTGCACCTAGTCCCCGGAGAGACTCTGATCAGACGTTAAGGTTCTGTCCCCTTAATAGAAATCTCCGCCACCGAAATAGTTCAAGTTTCCGATAGAAGCCGGCGTCAAATGTGTTTACAAGAACAGACTTCCTCCCAGCCCCTCCCCCCAAGCCCATTACAGATATTCTTACACCCCCCAGACAATACCCTCCCCCACCCCCCTTCAAGCCCAAAAATGTCTGAGAGACTAAACAATTCTCAGATTGTGTTACCGGCTGGATGAAGTTGAATTTGTGACGTCAGCTGGAAAGGCGAAAATTGGTAGAAATCACAATCGTCTGACAGCGTAATTACGTGGGCAATTCTTTTTTTTCTTCTTTCTTTCTTTTGTTGCTGCCACCGTCAACTGTCATGGGTTAATTTGAACCGGCCTACTAAAATAGCGATTTTTATGGCAAGATGTTCATATGGAAACATTTTACTTCGTAAGAAATTTCAGAAAAGAGACGAGCATTTTGATAAAACTGTCAATGTTGGTAAATTTGTTTGTGTACATTAAATATCTTTTTTGAGATCTGCCATAAGTATATATATATATTTAAAACTAGACGCCCCGCGGCGTAGCATACGCCGCAGACTTGCTCATGGAGAGTTCTTTTACCCCTTAAATGCACTTTTTAGGGCGCCTACGGCGCCGACCTTTTTCAAAAGCCCAACTAACTTGTCCTTGTTTGATCAATACGAAACATTAAACTTTCTGAAATGCACACAAAGTATTTTATAATAGGGGTTGTAGGGCGCCTATGGCGCCCCCTTTGTTTTTTGATGTTATAATTAACCATCACCAAATCCTCTTTTTACAGTGTTCCCTTTTTACAAAATTAAAATATCAGCGAAAACAATGACGTCATATAATATTTTTTTTTACAGCGCATATTTGATTTGCACACCTTTTGATGCATTGGTGCAGTAATTTGGTGCGCTGCTTTCTAAAATTAGTATCTGTTGCACATGCAGCTTCTTGTTGCCTCGCAGGGTCCGACCACGAAGAGAATTATATATATAGATTAATGCCTTAAAAACTGAGCTAAGAAGAAAAGTTGTTTTGTGCTCCTCTCGAATTACGATGTCAAGAATTTGATGCATGAAATAAAGTTAATGAATACTTGACAACTTTTAAATGGGCTCATTTATCATTATATCTAGAATGGCCAAATATAACCGAACAATTATATCAAACTTAAAACGTTTATAATTCTTCTATCAAATAGATTCCAGCCCCCCCCACCCTTTTTAGAAAAAGGATATTCCGTGTCGTTTTGACTTAAAATATCTACACATAATCCTATTCAGATCATCTTTAGACATTTGTCATGCTTGTAAAACTCACCATTAGTATTTTCCTTACCTGTTTTTTTTTGGGGGGGGGGCTAACAACCATCCCCCAAATCCCCGAGTCATGTGAGCAGTACCTAGAGTCTAGGGGTTGGGGGGGGTAACGCACACATAAACGTGTATATTTTGGAGTAACGGGCAAAAACGTTCGCCGATGGAGCTGCGGTTATATCAACAATGCTTTGATGTCAACATCAAACGACGCAGTGTAACAATTTCATACGTTATCTTGTGAGTTCTCAAACTTAAGGATTATAATAAGATTTAATTTTCGTCTCTTGATATCTTATGCCAACCAGCGTCTGATGGCCTACCGACCGGCACATTGAGAAGCCCCGATTAAAAAAAAAGTCATCAAATAAATTGTAAGCCACAAAATATTTCAGTGGAAGTTTTATTTAAAGTTACCCGTTTTGACGTGACGTCACATATCTTCAACCCCCCTCCCTCCCCCTCGTCACGCATCGTCACAAAAGTGTGACCCCCCTCCCCCCTTAGGAGCGTGACGTCATTTATGGACGGCCCCTAAGCAAATAACCAACAATGCTATGGGCACAAAAATCTCAGAATACTGAATTCATGATAAAGTTGGAAATGATTAATCCCAAACCAATTTGTCTCCTGTCATCAGATATCCACAACACAAAACCGATAACTAGAAGAAGATTGTTAACCCACTACAGACGGGTTGATGATATTTGATAGCTGAAAATATATGTGTGTAATGTATGTTCCCCATTTAAGTAAAAAGTACTAAATCAAAATTTTTACGGACAAGCGGGAACGAAAAAATCTTCAAAAGCGGGGTCCTTATTTTCTTATTTTGTCACACGCATACACACGCACACACGCAATCACTCACGCACGCACACACACACACTCACGCACACACACACAAACAAACACACACACATTTATAAATATATGCCTGTTTCCCACTCCCATTTCTTAACTCACCCACCCACTCAATAACTCAATCACCAATTCACTCACTCATCAAGCCACCCACTTAATCATCCTCCCACTCCTTTTTCTCTCATAGCTCACTCACTCACTCAACATCGGACCCACCCAATCACTAACTCCCTCTTTCAGAAACTTACTCACCTAATTACTCAATTTCTCACTAACACACTCATTCACATCTTTATCTTTTACCATCACTTAATTCACTGGTAACAAAATGGATGATTGACGTTTACTTTAATAAGTGGTTTTGAAACCCAGACAATATAAAACGTTTTTCCAGTATAAAAACAAAGACAAACATGTATAATTAAGACACACTTGTTGCCTCATGAACGATCTGTTGCATGTAAACACGTGCTTTGGGTTTTAATTAAGACACATGAGCTACGCTATGGTAAATGTTTTACCCTTGCACAGGTTAGTTTGTTTATTTTAAAAAAATGATTCATGTAGTGCACTGGAGCACATGTGTTTTAATACAACACATCACTTTGAGCAAATTTAGAAACCTTCTCTAGATGTTTATTAGAGCAGTGCTTCTCAAACTTTTTAGTATGGCGGACCGGCAGGGATTTTTTCCATTGCACCAAGGACCGGTGCACTATTTCCCTATACTGATGTGGTAGCGAAATGTAATTTATTTTTATTTTATTTGTTTTGTTTTATGTGCTTATTGTCGAAAAATTGACATATTCTATAGGGTTAGTATTAATGGATGAAAATGATGATTATAATTAGATCTTTCTGTATTTTTTATAAATTCTGCGGACCGGCGGCGGGTGGCCCACGGACCGGCACAGGTCCGGGGACCACCACTTTGAGAAGCACTGTATTAGAGTATCTCTATACTCTATATTGAGTTGAAGATGCCCAACATATGACTTTTACGTCACCTCGAAACATCAGGTCACACGTTGTAACAGCACTCTGTAATGTTACCAACATAACCATGTAATATCAAGTCATTTGTCTTAAAGTTACGTGTGTTCAGAAATTAATAATTACTCACCTCAAATTTGTATACATCTTATTTTTCATTTATTTTATTTTTTTCCATTGTTTTATTGTTGTGTACTTTTTGTTTTATAATGTGTACTTTTAAGGATTGAAGAATTCTACTTTGTTTCTCTATAGTTTAATAGTTTACCATGATATTTTCCATTTTTTAGTATTTCTGTGTGGCTTGGAACGGATCAGGTATTTTATATGAAAATCTTTGTTCGAGATGCGACAAATCCAACATACAAAAGCCTTTGTAACATGATACCAACGCTTGCTGAGCATAATGATGTAAGTGGATTAATTTCATTGCCTGTTGTAAATAAATTTCTTTCACTATTCCTCTATGTTAAGCAAGCGCTCATGAAAAATAAACGACCGAATTACTGCCTATTCTATTTATCTTGTTTCTGAAAACTGTTTTCATTATTTTCACCCATTTTCTTTTTCAAATTTAAAATTTTGAATAAAAAGCGTGATTCTCCAATAGTTTGAGCTGCTGTTTAATTTAATCTTGTCACCCGTCGGCCTAAACTAGTCACAAACGCTATCATGATTAGTGTAATCTTGTCACCCCTGGGCCTAACCTAGTCACACACGCTATAATGATTAGATCTGAGTTTTCTAGTGTCGTAATAACGTTGCAATAAAAATATAACTAACAATAAAATCCTTTTTTTTTACACTCAACTGTCTGCAAAACAAAAACTTGAGTTTTCCTTCACAATTGATCACTTATAATTACAATATAATCACGTAAAATATGTAGCCGTCTGCTAGAGTTAAACCCCAGCAGTCCGTCACTGCAGGTCATCCAGCCCTTGATGTGACTGGAGTTCACCACGCCAGCGGGCCAGTAATACAATGCCCCTGGTCTGTGTGAGATGTTGATTAAGAATGTGGTAGTGTGCACACCCACACAGCTGCACACCCACACAGCTGCACACCCACACAGCGCCGCACCATGTGCACCGCACCGAGATGCACTGGGAAGTAGTGACTGAGTGACGTATTGGTGCGTTGTGTGTTGTTCCGGTCCCAACGTAAAAAGTGTTTGGTTGCAGAATTATAAAAACAAATAAACCTTGATAAATGTAATCCTCCACCTTATTGTTGACTATAAAATACTGTATATTAGAAGCCTACACACGGCTACAAATAATTTAATATAAGTAAGAGTTTCTTCCATTATCAAAGTTGGGTATAACATTTTTAAAATATCCACAAAAAAGTCTAGCACATGCAGATTAGTGTAACCTCGTCAATCGTATTCGTAATGTATACACTTCTTACTTATTTCTACATCTTCTACTTATATCGTGCCGATATTCGTTGTCCTTGTCCTAACTAGTTTAATTTATTAATAGTATATTATAGTTCTTTATCAATTATTTTTTTTATTAACAAGAGTTATTTACTTTCGTTACAAGATCTTTATGAATTCCAGATAAAAATTTCATGGCGGAATGAAACCAAAAGACATGAAAAGTAAAAGTATGCTTACACTTTAATTAGAAGGAAGGTCTGCACTTCAATGAATTCAATGATAGGGTGATTAAAATTTCGCAGTTTTATTAAATAATTTCTAGAGTTAGATCGCTAAGAATTTTTTTTAAAAAAAGCTAATCCTTTGTAAAAGTGTATAATTTCTTTCCAGATAAATATTGATATTCTCTCTGGGGGTTTTGTTGAAATGATTGTTGTACATTCACATGACCCCACAAACACAGAATTCCGAGGGTTTGTTTTCTAGTTGTGGGTAAATTTCTACAGAACCATTGGCAGTACAAAATGATAACTCAAACTTTTGTTTTCCAAACCTTGTAATCGTAAACAACTTTTTTCAACTTTGACTTTTTGCTCGGAATCATTTTCAAGCTGAATTAGCTCTTTCCCAACGAGGCCACGGTCAAGATTTACGATTACTTTGTGAGCACAAAGACGTAATAAAAATAAAAGAATTGAAATTGCTCAATGTTGTGTTTGTTTTTCTCCGTGTCGAGTAGTGCTTGAGTTTGAAGAAATAATCCTTTGTGGGGAAAACCCGATCGTCATAACTAGGGTTACCAACTCCCACAACCTCGAACACAGGAGATTGTAGAATTGAAAACACTATAACACGTAACAAATATAACAGGTGTTTGTTCACTTTTTTGGTTTACATATTACACGTGTTGGTGATTTTAACCAAGTTGTGAAATTATATGATTACTAATAACAGAAAGATTTAAACAAAACAATTATTTTGACACGTTACAATTTACAAAGCATGCATGCTATAAATTTTTTTCATATCTCCCGGGTCATAGTTAACAGGGAGACGGGACATGAAAGCCGATTCCAGGAGACTCCCGGCAAAAACAGGAGAGTTGGCAATCCTAGTGATAGCTAACTTTACGATTGTCTTATTTTTTTTTGTTGTTTATTGTTTGACATTTTATTATATGTGGGCTGTTGATCAATAAAGGCTGTTTATTAGCATGCTAAGTTAACCGCTTTTTCTAAAGTTTGTAATTAAGCTGAGTAGCGTCGTTTTTAAAAATGTGTGAAACAAAAAAAAATAGTTTTAAAGTGACCGAGTTAAAATATGAAATATCAGACATCCTGGCGTTCAAGGTAATACAGTAAAATGTTGCCTTTATTACAAAAAATATATCAATGAAAAGAGGATCTTATGTCATAACTCAATAACTGACGAGTAATTATAAACGCACTCCTCAAAAACATTACACAGCCAAGTATTACTAAGATTGGTAAAATTGGTGCCGCCAAATTTATTTGAGTAGCGTTGATCTATCTAAATTTAAATTAAAAAAAAACCACCAAGTGCCAAACCAAGAGTGCACCCATGACTTTGATAACTTTACAAAATTTTAAAGACTTCCCACGTGACTACACGTTTGGTAGTGGGTTTCATGATAAGCGTCAAACCTTTGTCGATAACAAATGTATATCATCATCTCGTCATTTGTTCGCCAGCCTCATATTCAGCGTCTACTTTCTTGATTAGTGGTGGATAGATACGGTGATTGCTATATTTTTGTTTGTCCTTTTATGTCTTAGCAGAGTTAATTTTTGCGAGTTTTTGTTTTCTTTTTTTTTAGGATTCGTTGTGTAAAATAATATAATGCCTCTGCCAGTGATGTAAAGATTACAGTTTTTAAAATACGGATTAGATTATAAAAATATTTTTTGCATCTCTTAAAAAAAACAACAACTTCCTTGCAAGGACGCTTTAAAAGTAAGAAAATGATTAAGAATATATTTAAAATTCATTTGGTAAAAATGGAAAAATCAGAAGATTGTTGAAATATTGAATCTAAAGACATGTACCCTTCTACTAGATTAAGTTGAAATCTGGTAGCTATGCATTTATGCTGTCTATGCTTCGCATATAAATCATTTTGTTTTAAGGATGCTATAACAAATTTATATTTTATTTTCCCCTCCAATTATAATCCAGCAAACTTTAAATCGACGAATGACCAAACCGGTTTGCTCCCAATTTAGTGAATATGCTATTTAATTGGGACATTGCTATTTAACCGTTTAAAAAAATAATTTGGAATTTTCCACCGAAACAGATTTCTGATTATTGTTATCATCATAAAAAGTAATCGAAACATAGACATTTTTTCCTAATTAAAACATAAAATGACTATCTATCCCTATAGCTTATCTGTTTGTTGCTTGACTGGTAGTTCACAACTGCCTTTATCAGTCTTATTGTTCAAGTTGTATAGAGTATATTTATATATATGTGTGTGCGTATACACACACACACACATATGAAGACCTCAAGGGAAGAAACGGCTATGTCACATTTTTCAAATTTTATAATTATCCCCTGTATCTGATAGAGGATCAAAAATAGAGTGTTCTGAATGAGGTTTTATAAAAAAAACTATGTACCTGACCCTATTAAAAATTCAAATTTTTTCAGTTAATTTATAAGAAATCTGTATAATTTTAAACTTTAAAACTTATACTATGTTAATAAGCACATCTGAAAACTTATATATATATACTAGAAATATACCCGCTCTTTGTAGCGGGAGTGTGCTGACCTTTTTCCCAGTATTAGTTGCTGGTTATTACAATTTTTATTTGCCAAGTTATATTTCAGATTCATCTATTAGTTAAAATATTATGGGAAATAACGACACTGCATAGTAACACAATTGTAAGTAATACAATATTTGTAACCGAGTCTATGAGATAAAGAACATATGGCACTATCCTTTAAAAAGGCAAAGGCTACATAACTCATAGCGCCAATAAACAAAATTATAAATGTACTTTCTAAAATACTTTTTTAAAAAAAACGTCGTATTAAAATGATATTAAGAAATGTGCACACCATATTTAGACAATAAAAGACACAAATATATAACAATTCAAATATTATTTCCATGTTAGAACAACTATAAATAGATTACAAAAGTAGAGTTATTTTTGGTCCAGTTGTTATGAGCAGACTTTTTATTAAGCCAGAATATTTCTATAACCATTAATTATTATTATCTAAATACGGTGTGCACATTTTCTTGAATTCTTTTTAATACGATTGCTTTAGTTTCTTTCAAGTATTTTAGAAAGTACATTTTATATGAAGCATTTATAATTTAATTTATTGGCGCTATAGGTTAAGCAGATTTTGCCTTTAAGGGGGGTAGTGCCATATTATCTTTATATCATGGACGCTTATCGCAAATATTGTATTAATTACAATTGTGTTACGATGCAGTGTCGTAAAAATATGTGAGCTTTTTTAGTGACGACAGTGGTAGAGATCTTTTGGAAAAATGTCAACAAAGTAGTGGCCTTTTTTTAAATGGATACAAACAAACAAACATACAAACATCAACTGAGCTTTATATATTAGATGTGCGTTTAAATTATTTTAATTTTTTATTTAATATTTTACATGTGTGAATGAAATTGCGATTTTTTAAAAATACGATTCATAACTCGACATTTAATTATAAACCAAAGGTGTAGCGAGTTTATTTTATGTGGAAAGCGATGGCCTATGTCAAAAAAACTTACACTTTTAAAAAGTTTACATAAGCTATATATATACAAACTATACATTATAAACTTTCGCTACCGAACGTATTAACAGAAGTTGACTAAATTTAATAAAGTGATCCTGAAAACGCTTAATTAATATGAATTGCGAATTGAACATGTTATGTTCATTCCTTTGTAGTCGGAATAACATAGGCCATTTCTAAAGTTGCTTTTTAATCATTTTTCAGATGTGCTTATTAACAGACGGTTGAATTTCTTTTTTTTAATGTGGATATATATATATATATTAGGGCTGCGGAAATTCACGATTAATTTCTCGATTAATCGTTGAAAATTTTTAACGACAAAATTTTTTTAACGATTAATCGACCCACCAATTATATATGTACTGGAAGTTAAATAATAAAATATTTCGGCCGATAAATAAAAACTAATTTACGGACGATTTCATGAACATTTTGGTTTTAAACTATTGACTGACGAAATAATGTTAATACACTTATCTGTTTACTTTCTTTGTTAAAAGATGTCATATAAAGAAGACTTTCCAGTGTTATTTCGATTTTTTACAAGTACGTTTAATAAATGTTAATTATGACACAATAAATTTCATTTTTTGGCTTTAATCGAAATTAACGATTAATTAATCGTTAATTTTTCAAAAGTTAACTATTCATGTTGTGTTAATCGTTAACAGCCCGTCGAAGCGCCGGGGCACTTTTGTTTACATTTTACGTGTCACGCTGAGCTCGGTCAAGCGAATCGGTGACCAGACTTTTCCCCTCTCACCCTCTCCCCCCCCCCTCCCCCCCCCCAGGGTTATGAAGCAAACTTGAGTTAAGACAGATTCAGTCTGTAAATGTTTGAAAATAATCAATACTGTTAGTTATGTCTCATATATAAGGGATTTATAGTCAAAAACTTTGTTTTTACGGGTTTGTTTTATTATTTTATTTTTTATGTCAAAAGCCCAAGTAACTTATCCTTGTATGATAAATACGAAATATTCTTGAAAATTAAACAAAGTATTTATATAATAATTTTTACAGTGCTAATCACCACACCATTTTTTAAACTAATTTTAGAAAACGGCGCACCAAATTACTGCACCAAAAAATAACTATTTGAGTCAATCAGCACTGCTCACAACACAAAATTAAAAAAAAGCAGAGTGATGTCCCTTAGCGTTAGGCTACATAATTGAGCGTAAATATATATATGATGTTTTTATGTTTCACTTTTTGACTGTAAGTTCCACAATCACGGAAAAACCAAATGATGGACGGGGACCAAATTTGGCAGGATGGTTCATTTTAACCTGAAGATGGTTTACGTATATTTTTTCAAATTGTCCCCTTTTCCCGAAAGCCATACATTAAAAGATCAGAAAATGGTAAGACAAATAGAGAAATATTAAATCTAATTTCGATATTGAACAGCTTCACGCGGGCATTCAAAACGAGTTCATTTTGGTGCGGTATTTTTTTTCAAATACTTTATTTTGAGCGGTGCGCTTTCAAAAACCTTTTATTGTCAAATTACGGTTCGCACATTTTCGTGTACGCATCTTAAATTGAGCTGAGTGGTACAAAGCAGTTGCCTTTTTTACGGGTACTATTATCAAAATATTTGGTAATAGATAAATTTGATAAATAACTTGGCAAAAAATATGTAAAAACCAGCAACTAATACTGAGGAAAAGGGTCAGCAGAGTCCAGCTACAAAGTGTGGGTATATTTCTAGTGTATGACTATAATATTTTACATTGTCAAACCTTCTCTTAAAAGGGAAAAAAAAATCGGATTTTGCAGAACTTTAAAAAAAACCCACAAAACAACCAATAATAATTAAATTGTTTGTGAGAGCCGGAAAAAACTGACCATTAACGCCTGGTATCCTATATTACTATTGTCAATCTTGCTGTCCTAAGATCTCGCCAAAAATAGATTCTTGGGTTTGTTTCAGATGACCACTTCTTTCAGAGTCTCAATCAGACTGCGCATTACGGTGTCAGGAACGAAAATCAACTTGTGCGGGTTTTTTTCTTTCAGGGCCCACTACTGTGTCTGTTCCAAAAGCTCTCATCAGATGCTTCAAGCGGCAGAAAAAAAAAGCGAGAATGTACGACCTCAGGAATCGCGTCCTTCCCTAAAGTACATCGCTCCAAGGCAGGCTGGGAGTTCGGAGTCCCTAGAGCAAGAAATATAACGGAGTGGGAGTTGTTCAAAAGGTATCGATTCCCAAATCAATTTTTGTATCGAGTACACAAGATGTATAAAAATCAGTTCTTATGCAGGCGATGGATGGGTTTATGGTGGTGGTTTGTGATGGTGGTTTGTGGTGGTGATTTGTGATGGTGGTTTGTGGTGGTTGTTTGTGATGGTGGTTTGTGATGGTGGTTTGGGATGGTGGTTTGTGATGGTGGTTTGTGGTGGTGGTTTGTGATGGTGGTTTGTGATGGTTTATTGTGATAGTGGTTTGTGATGGTGGTTTGTGATGGTGATTTATGGTGGTGATTTGTGATGGTGGTTTGTGGTGGTTGTTTGTGATGGTGGTTTGTGATGGTGGTTTGGGTATGGTGGTTTGTGATGGTGGTTTGTGGTGGTGGTTTGTGATCAGTTCTTATGCAGGCGATGGATGGGTTTATGGTGGTTGTTTGTGATGGTGGTTTGTGGTGGTGATTTGTGATGGTGGTTTGTGGTGGTTGTTTGTGATGGTGGTTTGTGATGGTGGTTTGGGATGGTGGTTTGTGATGGTGGTTTGTGGTGGTGGTTTGTGATGGTGGTTTGTGATGGTTTATTGTGATAGTGGTTTGTGATGGTGGTTTGTGATGGTGATTTATGGTGGTGGTTTGTGATGGTGGTTTATGGTGGTGGTTTGTGATGGTGGTTTGTGATGGTGGTTTGTGATGGTGGTTTGTGATGGTGTTTTGTGATGGTGGTTTGTGATGGTGGTTTGTGGTGGTGGTTTGTGATGGTGGTTTGTGGTGGTGGTTTGTGATGGTGGTTTGTGATGGTGGTTTGTGATAGTGGTTTGTGATGGTGGTTTATGGTGGTGGTTTGTGATGGTTGTTTTATGGTGGTGGTTTGTGATGGTGTTTTTGTGGTGGTGATTTGTGACGGTGCTTTGTGATAGTGGTTTGTGATGGTGGTTTTTGGTGGTGGTTTGTGATGGTGGTTTTGTGGTGGTGATTTGTGATGGTGGTTTTGTGGTGGTGGTTTGTGATGGTGGTTTTGTGGTGGTGATTTGTGATGGTGGTTTGTGATGGTTTGTGATGGTGGTTTTGTGATGGTGGTTTTGTGATGGTGGTTTTGTGATGGTGACTTGAAATAAAAGTGGAGAGGTTGGGTATCTTCAGCATATCGTGATCCTTCCATGCTCTAACTTTGAGAAGTTCATCCAAACTGCAACTACAACGACTTTTAACCAATCATGTCCCATTTTAGAACATCAACAACAGTTAGCTTTCTTGTAGCCCAGGAATCTTATATTCGACGAGTCAAATTAGCTTGGTGCACTTGGCGAGAATAAGTGAAGTGATGGTCCACTTAGCAACATACTTTTGGTGATCAAGTTTGAGCAATGTGTAGTGAGGGTGGACTGGATGTGATAGTGGACTGGGTGTGAGGGTGGACTGGGTGTGAGGGTGGACTGGATGTGAGGGTGGACTGGATGTGAGGGTGGACTGGGTGTGAGGGAGGACTGGGTGTGAGGGTGGACTGGATGTGATAGTGGACTGGGTGTGAGGGTGGACTGAATGTGAGGGTGGACTGGATGTGAGGGTGGACTGGAAGTGAGGGTGGATTGGATGTGAGGGCGGACTGGATGTGAGGGTGGACTGGATGTGAGGGTGGACTGGATGTGAGGGTGGACTGGATGTGAGGGTGGACTGGATGTGAGGGTGGACTGGATGTGAGGGTGGACTGGGTGTGAGGGTGGAGCTTATAAGTCAGGGGCAGATAAACTGTTGTAAGTCAGGGGGGATTAATTAGTCTTGATTAGTCGGTGGGGGTGGGGTGGGTGAAAGAATAGTGATTTGTTCGTCAGGGGGAGAGAATGATATTTTGTAATTTAGAGTGTGGCATAGTGCTTATTCAAGTCAGGAGAGAATAGTGATGTGTAATTCGGTGTGGGGTGTGTGTGTGGGGAAGATAATAGCTGCTTATAAGTCAATTGGAGAGAACAGTGGTTTATAAGTCAATGGGAGAGAACAGTGGGTTATAAGTAAATGGGAGAGAACAGTCGTTTATAAGTCAATGAGAGAGAACAGTCGTTTATAAGTCAATGGGAGAGAACAGTAGTTTATAAGTTAAGCGAAGAGAAAAGTGGTTTGAATATAGTGGTTTATAAGGTGAGAGAATAGTGATTTGTAAGTCAAGGAGGGAGTGATTTATTTTTATTAGAGTGGTGAGATGGTTCCCTGTATGTGGGGTTGGGGGGTGAGATGGTGCCCTGTATGTGGGGTTGGGGGGTGAGATGGTTCCCTGTATGTGGGGTTGGGGGGTGAGATGGTGCCCTGTATGTGGGGTTGGGGGGTGAGATGGTGCCCTGTATGTGGGGTTGGGGGGTGAGATGGTGCCCTGTATGTGGGGTTGGGGGGTGAGATGGTGCCCTGTATGTGGGGTTGGGGGGTGAGATGGTGCCCTGTATGTGGGGTTGGGGGGTGAGATGGTGCCCTGTATGTGGGGTTGGGGGGTGAGATGGTGCCCTGTATGTGGGGTTGGGGGGTGAGATGGTGCCCTGTATGTGGGGTTGGGGGGTGAGATGGTGCCCTGTATGTGGGGTTGGGGGGTGAGATGGTGCCCTGTATGTGGGGTTGGGGGGTGAGATGGTGCCCTGTATGTGGGGTTGGGGGGTGAGATGGTGCCCTGTATGTGGGGTTGGGGGGTGAGATGGTGCCCTGTATGTGGGGTTGGGGGGTGAGATGGTGCCCTGTATGTGGGGTTGGGGGGTGAGATGGTGCCCTGTATGTGGGGTTGGGGGAATGGTGTATAGGTTGTAGACACAGCTGTTCACTACAGGTATAAAATGTGGTTAGTAACAGCTGTTCACTACAGGTATAACATGTGGTTAGTTACAGCTGTTCACTTCAGGTATAACATGTGGTTGGTTACAGCTGTTCACTACAGGTATAACATGTGGTTGGTTACAGCTGTTCACTAAAGGTATAACATGTGGTTGGTTACAGCTGTTCACTACATTTATAACATGTGGTTAGTTACAGCTGTTCACAACAGGTATAGCATGTGGTTAGTTACAGCTGTTCACCACAGGTATAACATGTGGTTAGTTACAGCTGTTCACTACAGGTATAACATGTGGTTGGTTACAGCTGTTAAGTACAGGTATAACATGTGGTTAGTTACAACTGTTCACTACATGTATAACACGTGATTGGTTACAGCTGTTCACCACAGGTATAACATGTGGTTAGTTACAACTGTTCACTACAGGTATAACATGTGGTTGGTTACAGCTGTTCACTACAGGTATAACATGTGGTTAGTTACAACTGTTCACTACAGGTATAACACATGATTGGTTACAGCTGTTCACTACAGGTATAACATATGTTAGTTACAGCTGTTCAATACAGGTATAACATGTGGTTGGTTACAGTTGTTCAATACAGGTATAACATGTGGTTGGTTACAACTGTTCACAACAGGTTTAACATGTGGTTGGTTACAGCTGTTCAATACAGGTATAACATGTGGTTGGTTACAGCTGTTCAATACAGGTATAACATGTGGTTATGTACAGCTGTTCACTACAGGCATAACATGTGGTTGGTTACAGCTGTTCACTACAGGTATAACATGTGGTTGGTTACAGCTGTTCACTACAGGTATAACATGTGGTTGGTTACAGCTGTTCAATACAGGTATCATGTAACCTTGTCATTGCAAGTATGAGAAGACATCTCTTTAAACATGGTGTACACTGACTAGCTCAGCTGATAGAGACACTAGCTGGCCGGCCCCAATCTTGAAACTCTTGTAAAGCCTCCAAAAAATTTAATTCTTGCTTAGTGGTCTACTCAGAGAAATGTAAAGTAAATTTTATTAAATAAAGTTCCCCTTTTAGACCACGCAGGCCTTTGGGGCAGGTTAAATAACGTTCACGGGGGTGTGGCTAGCACAATGCCCAGCCGCCTTTGCTTCCCCAACTGATGTCAGGTACCCATTCAGAGCTGGGTAGACTCAAGGACGACCATCAGCCTCGGGAATATGCCCGTTCCTTCACCGAGACTCGAGCCCGTGACTGCCGCTCGACAACCGCGACCCCTATCAGAGAAATTGGTCAACTCAGAAACGTATAAGTTTCTTAGTGGTCAACTCAAACTGTATAAATAATATAGGAATGTAATGAGTTTCTTAAAAATCCCTAATATTAACTTCACCGCCGTCTCATTCGTCGTCCCGCCCGTCGTCCCGCGACGCCCGTCCGCCCGCGGAAAAACAAAAGTCGAAAATGACCCACTTCCAGCGAAGCCATCGAGCTGAAATTTGGCACACGGACCCGTCTCATCTAACAATGCATCGTATCAAAATTTCAGATTGATCGAACGTACCGTAATTAAATTAATGCATTTTTAGTTTATCTATACTATATAAATCACTATTTAGAATATGTTTAGTCGTCGTCTGCTAGAGTTTTGACCTAGTTTTAAAGCCAAGGGAGATCATTTCGGTTTCAGTCTGTAAATGTTTGTCACTTTTGAACATAATCAATACTTTTAGTTATGTCTCATATATAAGGGATTTGTAGTCAAAAACTTTGTTTTTACGTGGTTGTTTATTTTAAAAATCGAATGGTGTTTCTCTACTCAAATGTATTTAAATTTTTTTATTAGGGTCTACTCAGAAATGTATTATTTTTACTAGTTGTCCTCAGAAATATCTTACCAGTTTTGTTGGTCTACTCAG
This sequence comes from Ampullaceana balthica, assembly GCA_944989445.1. Lineage (NCBI taxonomy): Eukaryota > Metazoa > Mollusca > Gastropoda > Lymnaeidae > Ampullaceana > Ampullaceana balthica. The sequence goes on along the minus strand of CALYLW010000139.1, from coordinate 1,179,267 downwards.
AAGTCTATTATGTTTTGTTGGCAGTTGAATGTTTTTATTTACCAAAATGCCTGTTTAGGAACTCGATGAGGGCTTACATCCGTCATCGTGAGAATCTAGATCAAATATCTCCCCAGGATGCCAATGACAGCAGTAATTAAATAGACTTCAAATAAGAAGTTCATACAACACGTTATTAATTTTTGGACTACCGTAATGTGGTGTAATGCCGGAAAGTACTTCATACTGTTAATATTTGAAGAACTATTTGCGGCGAGGCCGATCTAAAGCTAAAGTCTGGGGGGAATGTAAACAATTCGATAAAACCGTTGTCATGGCGACGATCGGAGTTGTTGTTCTTACCTTTTCCCCCGCTCCCTCCCCCACCATCTCCCCCTCCCCTCACCAAACACCATGTGCAGTCATCTGATTTACACATATAGACATTTCATTGTTTGGCGGTAATCCACGCTCTATCATCAGATATCACCACTCGCCATCCGCTCGGTGGTGGGATTTTAACTTTTAGACTCGGGGACCGGATTCAATCAATAGAGAGAGAGGAGGAAAAAAAACGACACCAGCCGTGACATTTTCAACTAGATCGAGGCTGTAGCGCGCGCTGGCGTGAGGCACTGCGTGGGGGCGCTCCTACCAGTATGGAAGTGCGGACAAATGAATTGGGTTGCGTGGTATCGAGAGTAGCAGCAAAGTAGATTTGTTTGGGTGTTGCTCGAAATACCGAGATGGAAAAAAAAATACCCCAGCTTTCTTTTGTGTGTTTGGAATCAATGTTTGAGTGTTCCACTCCGGTGCTGACATCGTGAACATCGAAATGCACGCGATGCGCACTGTCCTGCCGCTTGTTTCAACGAGTTGAGCAACTTTAGTGCTCTGGTGGTGCATGAAATTTGGTCAACAATTTATACGGATATATATCTTGATTTAGTTTTACCCGCAATGAACTAATTTGTGTGAAGTCATCGGCAGAACTACATCAGTGCCACTAAGAGTCATGTGATATGTGGCAGGTAACTGAAAATCGCTTTTACTGTTAGTGTTATTGTTTGTTTTCTTTTTAGTGCTTTTGAATTTATGAACTGTAAGGGAAAAAATCTGTCTTAAATTTGTTTAAAAATGAAAATAAAAAATGAAGGCAGACCAAAGGTGTAAATTATGCAAACGGACACATACTTTATGTGACAAGTAAATCACAGATAGACATAGAGTGTAAATTGACAAGTAGCGTACAGAAAAACACTGATCAAAAGTGACAAGCAGTCAACTTATAGACACAGCTCAAGTTTACATCGTCTAATAGTTGGTATTAATTAATTATGCAGAATAATTTTATGGCAAATTATTTTTTCTAGATTCTTAAAACTTGAAGCAACTGTTGTAATTTTGTGTAACGAAACAAAAAACAAAAATTACCTGAAACACAAGCAACCACTTCTAGGATTGGATTAACCAACAATGTCAAGGTCTTCAGGATAAGTATGAAAAGACGAAGATTGCTTTTTTAGAGTTGTTCATCGTAAAAAGGAAAGCCAACACTAGTAAGTAACGTTTGAGTTCGATAATACCGTAAAGTCCAATAAATCTTGATGTGTTCCTTATTATGTAGTTGGTAATTTGTTAGAGATCTCTGTTGTATAAAGGGAATTCGATTAATTTTTATGTAGAGAAATATGGTGGAACTAGTTTCGTAGGATGTGAGCCATAGCTAGGGACATGTAAGCCACAGCAAGGAGCATGCTAGCCATAGCTAGGGACATATGGGCCACAGCAAGGAGCATGCTAGCCATAGCTAGGGACATGTGGGCCACAGCAAGGAGCATGCTAGCCATAGCTAGGGACATGTAAGCCACAGCAAGGAGCATGCTAGCCATAGCTAGGGACATGTGGGCCACAGCAAGGAGCATGCTAGCCATAGCTAGGGACATGTAAGCCACATCAAGGAGCATGCTAGCCATAGCCAGGGACCTGTATGCACCAGCAAGGAGCATGCTAGCCATAGCTAGGGACAAGATAGCCATAGCTAGGGACATGTGGGCCACAGCAAGGAGCGTGCTAGCCATAGCTAATATTATGTCCTAGCTAGCGACAAATGAGCCATAGTTAGGGACAAGTGTGCTATAGCTAGGAGCATGTGAGCCCTATCTAGGAACATGTGAGCCATAGCTAATAGCATGTTAATCATAGCTAACGATATGTGAGCCATAGCAAGGAGCATGCTAGCCATAGCTAGGGACATGTAAGCCACAGCAAGGAGCATGCTAGCCATAGCTAGGGACCTGTATGCAACAGCAAGGAGCATGCTAGACATAGCTATAGGGACAAGAGAGCCATAGCTAGGGACATGTCAGCCAAAGTTCGGAACATATGAGCAATAGCTAGGGGCCTGTGAGCCATAGATATTAATATGAAAGTTCTACAGCTCTGACATTTGAGTCATAGCTATTACCATTAGTGTGAGATATAGAGCTAAGGAAAATAATTGAATCCCTCCTATAGTCAATATGGTGCCAAAACTAATGCTGTTTATGTGTGGTAGAGCTATGGTTATTGATATCGCCATAGATCAGCGGTCGGGAAACCATGGCTCGCGAGCCAGATGTGGCTCTATTGATGGCTGGATCTGGCTCTCAGACAAATGTTCGATTATTTAAAAAAAAATGTTTATTCGACTTCTTTGATCTACATATTACCTGGTAATCGCATATTTAAAAAAACCCATTATTGTACTTTTATTGTTGAAATGACACAAAATGCACACTTTTACTTGAACTTTTAGTTTTAAACTTTATGTATGGGTCTCTCAGAATTGCTTTTCAAAATTTGTGGTGTTTATGGCTCTCTCAGACAAAAAGTTTCCCGACCACTGCCATAGATAATGCCATGTGAGACACAGGTAGGTTTTGTTGGTTGCAAATGAAAGAAAGGACACCTGTCATGCACCAGTGGATACGTCAAATGTGATTTCATTAATGTCAATCCATGAAGAATTCACACTCATCATTGAATTCGGGACGCGGTGGTCGAGTGGCAGCGCGCTGGACTGTCGTACCGATGGTCATGGGTTCGAATCCGTGTGAAGGCAAGGGCTTGTTCCCGAGGCCTAGGGCGTCCCTGAGTCACCCCGCTCCGAATGGGTACCTAACACTACATGTAGTTAGGCGGCTGGGTAATGCGTGGAACCCACAAAGCCGTGGCCTGTGAACGCTGCATTACTTGCCAAAACAGATCATCTGTCATGGTCTGTGGACGCAACTATCTTCTGCATAGAAGGAGCGTCTGTATAGATAAGACAAGATAAGAATCTACAAACATATGATGAACTTGTTTTGTCTGTTTACATCTCTGTCTATAACATCTATCGAAACTCATAATGTCTTTCTGTCGCTAAATGTGTTAAAGATTTTATCATCCTACTCCGAGCTCTGTAGAGAACACTGGATGAATCTGGATAGTACAACACCGTTCACCTCGATCAAGAAGAGTGGCCGACCTTTCCTTTGTTAGTGTGTCTGCCAATATTTTCAATTACTAAACTATAATTATGTCTGCGTTATAAGTAGGTTTAGCTTTTACCTAGTTATTCTGTCATGGCATATATCGTGCAAAGTAGACCTTATAGCCGTAATGGCTTTTATAGTGAAACACAGGAAAACATCGAAGATGTGCCCTACTAAATTGTCCCACGTGATTAAAGTGGCTCATGTGCCATAGGTTCTCGAACCCTGCAATAAATCTACCTATTCGGTTAAAATATGTTCATTCAATTTCTTTCCATTTATCATAAGAATCATCTTTGATACTTTCATAAATAAATGGTTCAGGTTGTATACACATCTTTTGAAATATACAAGAGACCTAATCTATAATTTATATATATATATATATATATATATATATATATATATATATTTCACCTAAACGGGCATGTGTAAATGAGCATGACGAATGACCCTCGCTGGGGTCGACCGATCACTATTGGCAAGCGTAGTGGGATGAAAACAAGAGAGAAAAAAAAGGGGGGGGGGACATTTTTTCTTGCGGTAACTTGCGTTGTTCCTTCAAAGAATAACATGTGATTCGTAGTGTAGTGGTTATCACGTCCGCCTTGCACGCGGAGAGTCCTGGGTTCAAGACACAGTTGGGAAATTTTTAGAACTTGTATAAATGTTTTTTTCTGCCCATTCTTTTTCTCATTTTTTGCGAACATCATAGTTTATGGTTGGCAAGGGTTGGTAGTAAAGGGTGGGGGGGGCAGGTATCAACAACCGCATACACCGCGGGTCGTATCAAGTAATAACACAACATCCATCGTTCCAATACCTCCCCACGGTGTTTACGACTATATCGACGCGCGTGTGTCTTATTTTAAACAGACGCTACTTACGGTGGTTGAGGCGTGACTTACAATCTCACTGACTAAATCTGTCACGGGATAGAAAGAAGTGTGTTTGCGAGATCCGTAAACTGTGTTCAGCAGTTCTGACACGGCATATACTTTTAGTGTTTTAAATAGTTTTATGTCAACGCATACGTAGCGTTTTTTAAAACTGCTCCTCTTCAATAGGCCAGTGATATTGTAACCCCTTCCATAATACATTGGCCTCTGTGGATATCCTCAACAGCGGTATAGTTAGTTAACACTGTTAGCCGTGGTGCTCTCATCCCTAACAAAACACCCTCATCACTGAAGTGTATATAGTTACTGTTAGCCGTGGTGCTCTCATCCCTAACAAAACACCCTCATCACTGAAGTGTATACAGTTACTGTTAGCCGTGGTGCTCTCATCCCTAACAAAACACCCTCATCACTGAAGTGTATACAGTTACTGTTAGCCGTTGTGCTCTCAATCCTAACAAAACACCCTCATCACTCAAGTATATACGTTATTTTTATCACTCTTTGGAATTTGTTGCACGCAGTGAATCTATTAGCCTTAATTGTTTAGGTTGAAACGTTGTATGAAGACAGAGTAACCTGCCCCTGTACTGTCCAACATATTTGATGAAATTCACTATAAACAAAAAATGCTATACAACAGCAAACTAAAGATACGCCATTTTCCTGCTTAAAAAAATAAATAAATTACGCAATGAATTTAAACATTGCAGACCACTCAATAAAATTAACGTCAAGTATTTTTTTTAGACCCGATAATCGCTTGATAGAAATCCCATAGCCGATAGCCGGGTTAATGTGTCCTTTTAAAATAATTTTAAAAATAAAATTTTCTGTGTATCCTCCTGCCTATATCCTATATAATAAAAGGCAATTTTCTGTCCGTTCTGTCCGGTCATCAATAGCAATTGGTCCCTCAAACACATATGACTCCTACAGCCAATCATATTGAACACGTTTACGCGGACGTTCAAAACGAGTTATTTTTGATGCAGTATTTCTTCCAAGACTTTGTTTTGAGTTATGCGCGTTTGGGATTTATAGTGAAAAGCTCTGTTTTTACGAGTTATTTATTTCAACTATAATGAATAGTATTTTTGACGTGATGCACATGTATGCCGGTCGAGCCGGCTGTTGGAGGGGAGTAACAACATGCCCCAGAACGGTGGCGGAACGTCCTTGGACGGGCTTTGTTGCTCGTAGTAACATGTTTTAATATTTTAGAATGTTTGAATGTGAATTTCAACCACACCCTCCTTCCAATTCAAACACACTCCCCAGATCGTTTCCTTTGGGAATATTTGTGTGGTCTGGAAGAGTCGTCATTTCAACCCAACACAAACCGGCCCTGACATTCAGGGCCACGACTGTGAACCCCAACATTATGGCCTCCGACCCCAGGGCCTGACAAATTATCCCCCGCCCTCTTCATCCGCCACAAATTGCCGCACATTTTCTCCTCCCACAGCAGCGTGGCGTACTTTATGGAGGGACAGAAATCATCAAGCAACCTTTAAAATAAAATTTAATCCAGTCCACTGTTTAGTCAGGTCAATAATAAACGCATTGTTTATTTAGGAATTAAAGCAAGTAAATAGAAAATTAAGTTTCCACCTGCCTCAAACCCCAACCTTCGATGTCTTTATCGTGTTGCTGTCTGTATCCCTTATAAAGATATCTCTTTTGTACGGAGTCTTTCCTTTTTGGGGGCCCCATTTAGGTGACCTTCTATTTAATGGGCCTTTTTTGATTAGGGCCCAATTGACCGAGACTTTTTGTTGGGACCGAATTGTCAGGGTTACATAGTTGTGAGACAAGATTTCGACCATAACGATGCCACCTAAGTCACGGATCTTGTATTTTCAATTGGTCTTTCTTCAAGTTTGAATCTTTTTGACTTACTGCTATTGCCTGTTAAACTGCGACATACGCACTTTTTTTCTATAGGCAACTCGTTGCAAGTGCATGTTGAACTAAGGCATGCACACTTTTTTCTAGCTACATGTCGTTGCAAGTGCCAGTTAAACTAAGGGCCCGTCCATAAAGTACGTCACGCTCGGGGGGGGGAGGGGGAGCGTGTGTATTAAAGTGTGACAGTGTGTGACAGGAAGAGGGAGGGTCGGCCATGTGTGACGTCACGGTGTTTTATATTAAATTTCAATTATTTTGTTAATAAAAAAATTTTGTTCCAAAGTGTGACGTACTTGGGGGGAGGGAGGGGTTTTACGAGGTTTGTGACAGTTTGTGACGGGGGAGGGGGGGTTAAATATGGTCAAAAATAGCGTGACGTACTTTATGGACGGCACATGCACTTCTTTCCAGCTGCCTCTCAAGTCTCAAGTTAGCTGTTAAAGCCATGGCTGCGGGACATGGGTGGGACTTTGTTGGAGGAGTCATCGCTCAATATTATTAATTACTAGATCAATTACTAGACCAAAGTGGACCGCGTAGAGTGTAGAGCTAAGGGATTATAAAATGCTTTTCGATCTGAGTTTCCAATCGAGCGCATGATTGTTTGCTGTGAAGTTGTTTTTTTTTCGATTGTTACTAACGCTTCCAGATTGTCACTTTATTTATATAAGGAAACAAGTAATAAAAACTCGAATGAGTATTTAATCGGATATACCAACAAAGAATATCCGAGTTTTTTTATTGAAGGGAAATCATTCTAGATCCCCTCACGTTACATCACACCAAGAATGTGTCAATATTATGCGCACCACGCAACAGTCTAACATTAGCATTCACAAAGCGTGAAAACCCCATTAACTATCATTCTAGATTACATTAAAAGTCATTTCAAATCAATAATTCTGAAAATAAACAAAAAAATTGCTATCTACTTATTACTGCTATAATTACGGGAGTCAAACGAAAATAGATTTAAAAACAAATTCCTTCTCCAATTTTGTTCTAAATATTATTAGCTATTGTTTGGCGTTTGTTTCAACCCGCTAGATGTTATGGTTGGCGAGAAATTGACAAAATACTGATAATTTTTAGATTTAAAAAATTATTTTCCAGGAAATACATAAAACATTTTCGGTAATTTTTTGGCCCGTTTACATCCTTGGGACCTCCTTAACATATTTGCAAAAGACCCGAACCATCTATCTGGTATGGTTCAGGAAGAGATGCTGTTCAAAGCTCGAACAGACAGGCCGGACATTTCAAATATATTATAAACGCAATTTGTCCCAAGGGAATTTGCGTTAAAAAACCCTTGACAAAATTTGTTATGACACTGCCATTGTCTGTCTTCGTAACTCAAAACACGAAGTAATGCACACATATCCGAGAGTAAAGTGATAAGCAAGAATCGAAGTGTGTGGCACATACATGTGGCGCTGTGAAGGGACACAGTTAATGTCACATATCCTCCAATGAAACGATTTGTGACAAAATATGGATCTGTTTTTGTCATCATGTCACTCCTATAAACTATGAATCGTGTTGAACAAATCCAATTGCGTGATAATTAATAATAATAATAATAAATTGATAATTTATATAGCGCTGTATTCCAGCAAGGAGCGGGGTCACGGCACTTTACATGGAGATAATAACATACATATACTAATGAAAAAATCATTGATGTCATAATAACCACATAAATGACAGTACGTTATACATAAGCTACGTCAATCATTAAAAAGAAATGTTTCATTAAGTGCAAAAGTTTGATGGAAAAGGAACGAAGTGGGTATATGCAAATGCGGTCAGAAACACATAGAAGAAGAGACAACACACGAAACGAATAAATGTTAGATTCCATGTTTTATGCTTTTAGCAAGTGATTAATTCCGTAGATTTAAATAACAACACTGTTTCCCTTGGCACTTGTCCTCATTTCCATTTTGTTTGTTTATAATTTAGATTATGTTCTCCAACGTCTTGCAGTGCATGTTATTGTGGGGCCTTTCAATTCATTACGACTTAACGTCTGCCATTTCTGCCACGCCCCTCGATCAGTGTGACATTTCCATTATAACATTCTGGCACGTGCAGATTACTTTTTCGTTGATATACCTTGTGCCAATTCTTATAATGAATGATTGAATGCTTTCTTCCATAGCGATAACAACATCCTTGCTAGGCTAGATCGCTCGTTGCACTCTGACGTTGAAATACTCTATCAAATAAAAGAAAAAAGGTCTTCACATTTTTCATAAAGTTTTCTTTATTTTCACATTCTTTAAAAAAATTCAAAGTGCCGTCGATTCAAAGGAGCGCACGCCAAGAGACTTCCTCCTGTGTCCATCCATTGTGGGAACATTCAGAATGTTGAACATTCTGACATAGTTATTTGCATCCAGAAGTCACGTCTTCCCATCTACATCGTACTTGATACCTATCTAGCGTGAAACTAAAATAAAAAGTAGTTCACGCAACTAGACCTAGACCCAAAAAAAATAAACACCATAACACATGGCAATCACTGATGTATCACTTACATTGTAGATACAGAACATTCCTTGTTATATAAAGTTCACCACCCACACCAAAAAAACCCAACAACAACACACACAAAAAAAAACAACAACTCATACTAAACCTCAAACTAAATGTGTACCTCTCAATGCCGGATATCGTATTATATTCTCTAAACGCGATATCGCTTAAATCTCTAGGAAAGAAAAAACAACTTCTGAGGTCCAACTATAAACTAACTAAATAAAGGAGGCGCTTGTCATCTCAACAGGGCTCACCTGAAAACGCTGCGAGAAATGTCGACCCATGATATGTTACGTAGTAAACACGTCGTCCCCGTGTGTTATTTGAATAGGTCACAGATCTATCGATCTGACTGAATTCAGAAATACACCTGTGACAGCAGAGATATAAATAACAATGAAGAAAAATCAACTACAAAAAAATCAATATTTGCAATTTTTTAAAATGCAGTAATGATTTTTAACAAAAATGATTTAGGAGAATAATAAGTTAGAACAATAATGAGATGTGAAAATAAGTTAGCAGAATAATGAATTAGTTAAATGTTGATCAAGCTTGAAGACGTGGCTGTCGACATTAATTATCTCAGGCGAAATAAACCGATCGTCATTGTCACTTAGTTTTTGCACGCAAGGACACCAAGTTAATACCGCAGCACAAGTGCGAGTCTCTGCTAATTGCGTTCTGTGCCTACAAGGATATTCTCATGCGTGTTTATTTGCCCTGATTTGAAGGAACAGTCAGTGAGTTTATTTACTGCACTTTTGCGGGGTATGCAGTGCGTGTGAAGTTACACAGTTATTAGTCAAGCAATGCATAGCAAAATAATGGATCAAACAAAAAAAACAACAAACATGTCGGATTGAAACGTTTTTTGGCGAACAAGCAACAGTGAAAATCACCTCTCAGCTGCAATGTTGTTGTTGTTTTGTGTCCCATAACCTCGTGGTCGAAGGGGGTCCTAATGTTTCCATTAGAAGTTTCTCGGGTTGGTAGACCTTGGCGGCGCCCATCTCCTCTTCAGGTCAGCGGAGGACTTTATAGCGATAGTCATTCATCAACATTTTTATTGTGGCTTTAACGGGGGCTAGATCCCACGCCCCTCAGCTCGTGAGGCGAGCGCACTATTGACTTCACTATCCAGATACAACGTGGGTTCCCAGATAAGAGCAAGAGAAATTTAAGAAACCACCAGTAAGTGGACGAGCTTATTAAAAAAAATTAGGGGCGGAAGAGAATAAGAGAATGAACCCAGCTATGTGCAGTGTGACTATGGAAGGGTCGAAATAAAACATTAACATGTATTGTCAAGGTCAACATTTTGTTTTTTTTTAAATTTTCATTGGATGACGAATATTCACAGGGAAATGTTGCATTACTGAAAGATCACTGAAACAATTTCTTGTAAGATTTTGAGTTATAAAACAAATACATAGGCCTTAAAGACAGAAAGGTTTTTTAAAAAATCTGTTGAGAGCCAACCTCTGGTGTCACAGAGATACGCCATATGGCAGCAAAAAAATGTCTGCAACAAGCATTTCAGCAAGTGAAACCGCTCCCTATCTGAAAAGTATCATTAGAGAACGTGAAATCGAACGCTTTGTTTTTTTACCAGGTTAATTAAAGATTATTTGTAAAAAAAAGTTAAACAAAAACTTTCGAAATATAATTGAAATAGCAGCTCGAATAACAGATCGATATGGACATGGCAAAGAATAACACTATTGTTTACGCAATTGTATTTCCATACAGCTTTAGGCTGAGTGTGTATGGGTGTGTGTGTGTGTGTGTGATAATTCGTACATCTGTAGAGTAATTCATAAGCATTATTAAGTAGAGTAACCCTTAAAGTAGACCTGCCAGCCGAATTTTTTTTTAAATTTCGGCTGGCTGACGGAATTTTTCGGCTGATATTCGGATTAGTCGGGTTTTTAAATTTCGGCTGGCTGACATAATTTTTCGGCTGATATCCGGATTAGCCGGATTTCTCCGTAAATTGACATTTGCAGCTGATTTTCGGCTAATTACGAAATATTCGTAAACATCATCCAGGGCTGTTCCAGCAAGTGTTACAGGTGCCGGTATGTTGAGAGATGGGCAATTAATTTTGAAGAAGTCAACAAAACCATCTTTAGCCACATTTTCAAAGGCGAGCAAGTCTCTACAGAACCAGATACCGATATCTCTTGTAATTTCATGACTTTATGTTGCCTGAGATTGACTGTAGCCTTCTCTATACTTTAGGAAATATCCCAAAATTGTATTTGACTTCTCTTGACTTTGTACTGATACATTGTGCTTGACACTTAGGTGAAGATTCATAATGCCACTTGATGTAATTGCGGCAAAATTGTTTACTTTTGAAATGTGACCCTTGTCACCCAATGACTGCTGAGGAGTGAGACACAGCTGATAATAAACTCGATCTTCGTCTAAATTTCTCCCATCAGCAGAGAACAGGCCACAAAAATATTTCCAGCATTGTGCTTTAGAATTTCCATGTAGGCAAGGCGGTTTAGGTTTTACTTGTAGCTTTTTAATGAACTGCATCTCTTCCCGGTTTAGATGACATTTGCTGACATTTGAGTTCACCTAAAATCATCATATAGTATAGTCATAAAGAATTGTTACATTAGAAATGGTGTGACGTAAAAAGGTAATCCTGCAGTCTTGGCACACATATTATTTCACTTCGAATTTTAATTTTCTCGTGAGAACTTTCGTTTTTAATTTATTAAATGCATTTATATATGTTATATTTTAGCTATTATAGCGCTAATTTGTAAGGGTTTTTAATTTATAAGGCTGTTTTCGGCCCTTGACGCTACATAATCAGAGTAGAGTAGGATACATCCATTTTGTTTATCTAGCACCCTACTTGCAGGGTTGTCACAGCAAGAGGCCAAATTACATTTTCTCACTTACAAACAAACAAAAAAGAATCGAACATCTAGTAAGGAAATAAAACATGACATTTTCATTAAAATCATTATTGATCTTCGAAGAATTTTAAAATAGATGAATGAAACTTTTTAAAAAAAAACTTCTTCAGTCAGTAAATTTATTTTAGCATGAGTCGTTCTACGTAAAAACAAAATCTGACTTGCAGGATGCTAGATCAACAAAATGATGTATCCTACTCCGATTATATAGCGTCAAGGGCCGAAAAAGCCTTATAAATTGAAAACCCTTACAAATTAGTGCTGTAATAACTAAAATATAACATGTATAAATGCATTTAATAAATTAAAAATGAGAGTTCTCATAAGTAAATTAAAATTCGCAGAGAGAAAATTTACGTGCTTAAACTTCAGGATCACCCTTAAAAGTCATCAGTTTTTGACTGCGGCGGCTCGTTCATTTTCGGCGGACAAAATACGGCGGCTAATGCGGCGCGCAGCATATTTTCCGGCGGATTTTCGGCGGACAAACATTTTGCGGCGTCGGCTGAGGGGTCTACCCTAAAGCTATAGGCAGAGAGCAGAGTATATCCTAAATATGTTGAGTAATGCCTAAAGCTATAGGCAGAGAGCAGAGTATATCCTAAATATGTTGAGTAACGCCAAAAGCTATAGGCAGAGAGCAGAGTATATCCTAAATATGTTGAGTAATGCCTAAAGCTATAGGCAGAGAGCAGAGTATATCCTAAATATGTTGAGTAACGCCAAAAGCCATGGGTAGAAGATGGAGTAAAGAGTGAACCTTACGTTTGGGGGGGGGGTGAGCTATGCTTGAGAGAGTTCATTTCTAAAATGGGGAGCACATGATTCAGGAGGCAGGATTCCTGTCAATGGACTCATCCATATTCAGCTCACTCCCATGGGTACAATTAATCTCAGCCGTCAAGTATAGTTCAATCTGTTTATCGAATACCATCAAAGTGTTACCCCCTTCCACTTGCTGCAGGGGCATTTCATCGTCTCCCGCACACAAAATATAAATGATATGTAAATAACTCAGATAAAAACAACATTAATGGTCAGTCAGATGAATATCATTGATGGTCAGTAAGATAAAATAACATTGTTGGTCAGTCAGATAAAATAACGTTGCTGGTCAGACAGATAATAAATACCATTGGTGGTCAGTCAGATAAAATAACATTGTTGATCAGTCAGATAAAATAACATGATGCCAACCCAATGTATCTTTGTAACATATTTAAGAAGATACCAGGCAAACACTATTTAACGTCTTTGTAGCTTATCCAGCAAGATGCCGGCCAATGTTACCTTCTGTGTCAGTGGGGTGTAAACATTTGGACAAAAAATGGACGCTGTCCAACTTTACACACGTGCTTGTCATTTTGCACACGGACTAAAGAACTCTAGAGGGAACATTGATGTCATCCCAACCCTTTAGAAAATGTTAAAATTCTCAATAAATAGCGTTGAAAGTTTTCCGTTAGGGGGCATCACTCTCTTCCAAACACTTCCAATTTCATTTAGCACGACCTGACGTCAGCTCTCATTGAATGAATGGTTGAAACTGGGCCATGAGTGGGATGAGAGGGCGCCGCCTTCAAATAACGACCCATCGATCCCACCAGCTACCCACAGTTATACCATCGACGCCGCTGTATTGAACCAAACAAAATAATCAAATTAGGAGCCAGTGGTAAAAAGATTATAATGCCCCAGTATTGGCGGCCATCTTGGGCTACCATCACCGATATTTTTTAAAAAATCCCCTTGGCAAATTTGGAACTTCTATATTCTATACAAACTCCATTCACAACCTCTTTATATCCCATTCACAACCTCTTTATATCCCATTCACAACCTCTTTATATCCCATTCACAACCTCTTTATATACCATTCACAACCTCTTTATATACCATTCACAACTTCTTTATATTCTATCTACAACGTCTCGATACGTAATTCTCAAGCTTATAAGTATCCATTTAAAGATGCATATACATTCTGAAAGAAAGAAAAAACATCTGAGACGACAAACACAAGCATAAAGCTAGTCACACACACTCATGTCACAAGGCTCACAAAATCATACAACTAATCTCACACAATCACAGCAGTATAAGCCACTGTCAATCGAAGTACTAGTCACACACAATCATGTAACAAGGCTCGCACAATCATACAACCAATCTCACACAATCACATCACTATAAGCCACTGTCTATCAAAGTACTAGTCACACATACTCATGTCACAAGGCTCACACAATCATACAACTAATTTCACACAATCACATCACTATAAGCCACTGTCTATCAAAGTACTAGTCACACATACTCATGTCACAAGGCTCACACAATCATACAACTAATCTCACACAATCATACAACTAATCTCACACAATAATACAACTAATCCCACACAATCATACAACCAACATCACACAATCACAGCACTATAAGCCACTATCTATCAAAGTGCTAGTCACACACAATCTGCACAAACACTTGGGTAAAAAAAGTCACAGGCCTAGTCACGCAATCACAATCTCACAGATCTAGTCACGCAATCACAATCTCACAGACCTATTCACGCAATCACAATCTCACATTATCACAGTACAAGTTACACGCAAGGGAAGAACTAATCACACACATTCAACAAAAAGGCCATACAACATCACAATCGCTAGTCACAAACAATCACAGAATTGACCACACAATCGGAACTGACCACACAATCAGAACTGACCACACGTTTCAATAACTTAAGTAACTTCAAGCTATTTTCTGTAGACTAACGATATTTGAGGTTTGTGAATCTCAGTTCTGTGTCCTTATATAAACACACGCCATTCTCAAATTCTGAACAGACCGGCCTCTGGCCAAACTATTAGATTTTTCTCTAGAACTCAGGACCTGGATTTGGCTATCCTGAAATGACCTTGACCTGGAATCCATAAATAAACTGGTCAATGGTGCTTAGCTTTAACAAGGAGAAACCCTATTCAGCCCGCAGAAGGCTCTTTTGGGACTGCAAAGGGCTCTATCAATACCGCAAAAGACAATCTTTATATGTTATATGTGAATAGAATGTAGTTTGTGCATTCCTACATCTTTACTAATATTGAATACGTTATAAATGTAAATGATTAACATAAAAATAACTAGGTTTTGCAAAATTATTTTCTTTAGTCCACCGTACTAGACTTCAAATGACAAAGTAATTTGCAACGAGTGATTTAAAATTTGAGTTTGAAATAAATGACGGTTAATTCATTAAAAAAATGTAAATAAAATTTGGTTTCACATATCTAGACACAGTCACTTTCCCAAAATCAAAAACAATTTACCTCAGAAGCCATACACAATAATTCTATTTTGTTTAATAATTAGTTTTTGAAAACATTTCTATCTGCTTTTAACATCATGTTTTAACATCATGTTTTAACATCATGTTTTAACATCATGTTTTAACATCATGTTTTAACGTGGTTTTGTGCCCAAAATAAACGCCAAATAAACGTCATCAGAGGAAATTATGCGCAAAGAGCTCAGTTATATTAGGGGCCGTCCATAAAGTACGGCACGCTATTTTTGACCATTTTTAACTCCCCCCTCCCCCTGTCACAAACTGTCACAAATCTCGGACACCACCCCCTAAAGTACGTCACACTTTCGAACAAAAATGTTGTTTTTATTAACAAAATAATTAAAATTTAATATAAAACACAGTGACGTCACACATGGCCTGACCCCTCCTCCCCCTGTCACAAACTGTCACACTTTCTTGCACCCCCTTCCCCCCTCTGGAGCGTGACGTACTTTATGGACGGCCCCTTATCTCCCTTCCACGACTCATCTCTCTTTGATAAAATTGATACAATATTTGGTTAAACGAAACTTGCTTTTACAATGCCACATTTTCCATTAAATCGCAATTTGTTAATTCTCAAGAAAATGCACTGAAATAATCTAATTTCATGTGCATGAAAAGTAAGAAATACAAAATGTATATGAAAATGGAGCAAATCGTTTTCACCTATTGTCTTTCTTATGTCACGATATGTGAATGTAGCTAGATATGTGTTCATATGACAGCGCTCTGTCACAATGTGTGAGAGTAGCAGTAGGTTGTCTTCAATTATCAGTGTTACGACACAATGTGTACAAGAAGCCCTATTTTGTGCTCATGTATAGGAGTTTATTACCATTGAATAAAGAAAGAATTTTTTTAATTTTGTTTGCCACGGCCGATACATTTCAAACATAACTACACAATACATGTGTGTGTAGCTAAATGATGTAGTTAAAAAAAACCCCACCTAACTAATCAATGTAACGTCGTTAGCTGAGTCCCCGTCATCTATATAGATTTTTGTCAGTGAACGTAATTTGTGCAGAGATGAATTGTATTGTTGTTGCTGTGGTTTGTTTGGAGTTTTGGATGTGAGAACTAACGCGTTTGTAGTGATGAGGTCAGCTATTGGTGTACAGGGTGGGAGACGTTTGTAGTGATGGGATCAACTATTGGTGTACAGGGTGGGAGACGTTTGTAGTGATGGGATCAACTATTGGTGTACAGGGTGGGAGACGTTTGTACTGATGGGATCAACTATTGGTGTACAGGGTGGGAGACGTTTGTAGTGATGGGATCAACTATTGGTGTACAGGGTGGGAGACGTTTGTATTGATGGGATCAACTATTGGTGTACAGGGTGGGAGACGAATAAAGAGCTGCGTGAAGCAAGAACCCTGTGCGTATGACGTAAATAACAGGATTATTTTTTTTTGCGAATGTCTTGTAAAAAATCCCAGATTGTGTATCCCTTGCCTTAGACTACAGACTAGCCATTTAATGGCCGGATTTAACCTATGAGAGTTCGAAACATTTGGTTAAACTAATCTTAAAGTTTCCCCAAACCCATAAAGAAAACTAAAATGTCAAATTATGTTTCAGTGGTAAGTATGGGTTACCTTTGTGTTGCAGTACCCATCTGTTATGAACTTTGGAAAGGAAGTATTATTTTGTTTATGGGGTCCATAATTTATGGCGTTAAATATAATTTTAAAATCTAAAAAAAATGGCCATTTCCCGGAAATAGGGTTCAACCTGTTTTAAATGTAACTATTGAATCTAACTTAAAAGTTATATGACGCGGGTAGGGACGAGGTAGATGGTCGGATAGAGTGTAAGGAAAGCGGGAGTAGGGAGTTGCATGAAGAGAAAAAAAGTGACGGAGGTCAGGGCGACAGGCGATCTCACGGGGCGAGGAACTTCTCTTATTTCAATTTCTGTGTTTAGTAGCGCACGGCGAATTACAGGCTGAATGGCTTAAGCTGGAGCTAAATTCCTATCATTGGCCATAGAATATAGCCTTAGAGTGTAGAATGAGGTCAGCGTCTATTGAACACATTGGCCATTATAAACTACGCAGTCATTTCGAACAAGAGAGATTCTAGCATCGTATCACTAAAAGGCTGACCGAACGCCAGAAAGTCACCTTAAACTTTAAACAATATTTTAACTTGTCTCATTTATTGTCCTTGAACCCATGTAATCTCCACAAATGCTGAGCAATGCATTGTACACATGACATTGTTGCTGCAATCCAGACTTTCCCCAGGATATTCAAAGAAGTACCTGATACCTATAGACATAGGTGCCTGATATCAAAACTAGAACCTTGATAACCATACTATAGGTCCCGGATACTAGGACTAGTGCAATGATAATAATACTATATATAGGCCCTGACATCCACATTGGCTCCCTGATACAAGGACTAGTGCCATGATAATAATACTATATATAGGTCCTGACATCCACATTGGCTCCCTGATACCCAGAATATGTCATTCATACTCGTACACATAGTCGAGTATTCCCAGACATAATCCCTTATCCCCAAACTCTCCATTTCCAGACAAGGTCCTTGCTACCCATACATTGCCCCTGATACACAGAATATATTTGCTAACTTTGTTAAGATTATTTGGGTCCAGAGTTCGGAAGTTCTTCTACTGGAGCCGCGGCATCCTTTGTTACCGATTCTATGTTTACGCGTGTGACATTGCATATTCTTTCTCCAATTATCAGATCTCTAAAACAGTTTTCACCGTTTCCTCTTATTATTAAATTCTGATCATGCTTCCCGACTGTTGAGTGTGTAAATATAATTGGGAAATGTGAGTAAAGATATCAAGAAAATCAAACCTAACAGTGTCGGAGCTTATTTCCAGGCTCACATTCAAAAATGTATGTGTATGTGTAGTGAAATACTTCAAATTAACTCTAAATTTTGAACTTGTCTGATCTTGTTTAACATCACTGGTAGTATTATCTATTTTAATATTTACACTATTTTTAAAGCGTTTGCTATTGACGGACTATGAAAATGTTTATTGTGTTTTGTTGTATAGCGTCTAAAGCTGTTTTGTGAGTCTCTTGCCTACTGTGTTTGATAAGTGTAGTGTAGTATTGTTTATTGTATCTGATTTCATTTATTATGTCTGATGTATTTTATTGTGTCTAAGACTTATGTATTATGTATGATACTGTTGACAAGGACTGATATTGTTTACTGTGTCCGATTTTGCTTATTGTGTCTGCTATTATATTATGTAATTATTGTGTATGATTTTTTTTAAAGTGGAATGGGTTTTTATTTAATGTGTATTGTCTTAATAAATGATATTAGTTTCCAACTGTTAATTAAATGTATGAAACATATTTCAGATATTTTGATACAGCTATATATAAAATGTTTTTTATATTTAAAAAAATGTCATTAGACATGTGACCAAAGTTCCGTCTACGCTGCACGGCCGCGGGACTGCGCGGCTATCTGGAAGACACCGTGCAGAAAAATTTAATAATTTGCACACTAGTTTATATTTTTGCATATGCGCCAACGAAATTTAGAGGGAACATTGGATAAGGACATCCATAAGGGTTGTAACATAGCAAATCTACTGGTTTAAACAACTAAACGAATCCGTACATTAGCTGCTTCCATATTTGGATATTTGCCGTGTTAAATCTGAGATAATTTATCTGACAGCAGCTGGGGCTAGACACCGCTTCCAGTTCTAGCCCCCATCACGCCGGCCCCTATCAATGTGAAATCACGTGGGACAATATTTTGTGACAAGTTCCTCCTCCGAACCGCGATGATGATGTTTCATCTTGTCATCAATTCGTCATAGTTTAGTATCAATAAAACTGTTGCCATGGAAACCGGGAAATGTCCTTTGTAATGGATCTCTCACCAATGATACACCAAAGACATCTGAAGGCAAGATACGTCATCGACAGCTTGTACACCAGAAACACCATAGGAAGTTCGTAAGCACATAAAACCTAGTGTAATAAACATGATACACCAATGGCACTTGCAAAACTTTCGACAGAAAAAAAAATTGCTACGGGTCATGAATGGGTTTTATCAACGTCACATTTACCTACTACTACTAGTAAAAATTCAACAAAACAAAACAAAAATTACAGGATTATATTCACCAGCTGCGGATCCTTAGAAATTATACTTTCGGAAAAGATGTTTTATTAAAAAAATCAAGTAAAAATAAGTGATGATTACTTTGTGTACCAAAAAAGGGTTGTCTTTGAAGTTGTGTATGTCAAATTATAAGTTTACTTGATGAGAAGGGAATCTATTTTTATAACATTTCATCTACTTACACGTCCAATTTGTGGTTTTTTGCCTGTCAGGCGTCACGGGAATTTCCGCTTAGTTATTTCTCCTTCCGTAAATGCCTTTTATTGTCTAGCCACCTTCGATTTGTGTCAACATTGATTCGGCTACGTTCTGTAAGGGAAATATGGGGGGAGGGGGGAGGAAAGAGGGGGAGGGGGGCTGTGGTGGGGGGGATGGGGTAGGTTCAGCGTTTGGTTTAGGGTTTAACCTGGATTATAATAGCATTCATTCATTGAAAGTGAGAATATTTTACATCTGTTCCAAAATTAAAAGAATTGTTTGAAAATTAAAATTAAATTTTGAAAAATTTTTAAAAAAAAAGAGTTTTTGCCAAACTAAACTTATAATTTAAAATTAATTTAAATCGTCTTAAATTGCTGATAACTATAAAGTATATGAAAGGAAGCCTCTCATAACAAAGATTTTAAAAAAATATTTATCATTATAAACATAATTATTTTTATCAGTATTTTTATTATCAATATCAAATACAGGTCCATCTGTTTACACCGTTTCCAGTGCACGTACTCTCTTTCCTGTGCTCAAATGCAGGTCCATCTGTTTACACCCTGTTTCCAGTGCATGCACTCTCTTCCCTGTGTTCAAATAATCGCGTGTGACAGTCTCTGCGTCTGTGAGGTAATGGTTTGGTTTGGTGGATAGAATCTTCTTTACAATTTAAAAAAAAAGAATTTGTTTAAGTGGGATTCTAAAAGTATTTGTTTTCAAAGGAAAAAATAATTTTAAGATTAAATTTTAATAATAAAAATTAGAAGCCACAAATATTTAATTTTGAGACATAAAAGGAAAGTACTAAAAGAAAAAAAAAGTACCGGTAGTTCATATTTTTAAAAATTCTTAAAATGTATTATTGCAATTGTTGCTAAGTTTTCTTTGTGCAATGCGTTTTGATTTTTTTAAAAATTCTTTACTTTATTTCGTCTTTGAAGAAATTTATACATATATTTTTTCATTATCAATCATTCCTGTTAAAAACAATTTTTTTAAAGCCCTACCAGTGAACAAGGACTGACCCTCTGTCACAAACTCGCTCTACTTTTACTCCGTTGTTTTGATTTATTATCTGCTTCTATTCCCGTCCATCTTGATGTCATTTTAAGCTCGCCAAGTCCAAGAGAAACGAACGCGCGAACAGCTGTCTTTGGAGAGGTTACTTAGACACCATGTAATGGCCCCATTTTCCTATTAGCTTTGTTAAGAATAAACCCAAGCGCTGGCCAGAGGTTTGCTAACTGCATTTTTGCCCGTTAATGTCTCCTGGTAGCCCTTAAAGAGAGGAAAAGTGAGAGCGTTTCTAGTAACGTAAGCTTAGTGTTTTTAGAACAAATATGTCTGTGAGGTAGCTAATGTGTGTCTGTGAGGTAGCTAATGTGTGTCTGTGAGGTAGCTAATGTGAGTCTGTGAGGTAGCTAATGTGTGTCTGTGAGGTAGCTACTGTGTGTCTGTGAGGTAGCTAATGTGTGTCTGTGAGGTAGCTAATGTGTGTCTGTGAGGTAGCTAATGTGTGTCTGTGAGGTAGCTAATGTGTGTCTGTGAGGTAGCTAATGTGTGTCTGTGCGTAGTATGTGTCTGTGAGGTAGCTAATGTGTGTGAGGACTATGTGTCTGTGAGGTAGCTAATGTGTGTCTGTGAGGTAGCTAATGTGTGTCTGTGAGGTAGCTAATGTGTGTCTGTGAGGTAGCTAATGTGTGTCTGTGAGGTAGCTAATGTGTGTCTGTGAGGTAGCTAATGTGTGTCTGTGAGGTAGCTAATGTGTGTCTGTGAGGTAGCTAATGTGTGTCTGTGAGGTAGCTAATGTGTGTCTGTGAGGTAGCTAATGTGTGTCTGTGAGGTAGCTAATGTGTGTGTGAGGTAGCTAATGTGTGTCTGTGAGGTAGCTAATGTGTGTCTGTGAGGTAGCTAATGTGTGTCTGTGAGGTAGCTAATGTGTGTCTGTGAGGTACTAAAGTTGTCTAGGTACTAAAGTATGTCTATGCGCTAACTAAAGTATGTCTATGCGCTAACTAAAGTATGTCTATGCGCTAACTAAAGTATGTCTATGCGCTAACTAAAGTATGTCTATGCGCTAACTAAAGTATGTCTATGCGCTAACTAAAGTATGTCTATGCGCTAACTAAAGTATGTCTATGCGCTAACTAAAGTATGTCTATGCGCTAACTAAAGTATGTCTATGCGCTAACTAAAGTATGTCTATGCGCTAACTAAAGTATGTCTATGCGCTAACTAAATATGTCTATGCGCTAACTAAAGTATGTCTATGCGCTAACTAAAGTATGTCTATGCGCTAACTAAAGTATGCCTATGCGCTAATTGAAGTATGTCTATGCGCTAAATAAAGTATATCTTTGAGCTAACTAAAGTATATCTATGCGCTAACTAAATTATTCTATGCCGCTAATTAGGGGCCGTTTTGACGGGTCACGTTCCTTTATATTAGGTATAACTAAAATATTTAGTGAATTAACTTAATTAATGTCTATGATGTATGTGTTATATGTCTGCTTCTATAGTTCAAGTATTGAAATCTAGCAACTGTTTAACGCAGTTATAATGGCTGATGGCGTGGGATCTAGCCCACGTTAAAGCCACAATAAAAATTGTGAGACGAGATGGGCGCCGCCAAGGTCTACCAACCCCCTAGAAAGTTCTAATGGAAACATTAGAACCCCTTACGACCACGAGGTTATGAGACAGACAGACAGACACAGACACACACACACACACACACACACACGCATGCACGCACGCACACACACACTCACTCTCTCTCTCTCTCAAAATGGCTGATGCTATATTGAATGACGTTATCTTGCAAAAGTCATAATTTTAGCAAATCATACCATTTTATCATTGTATTGACCATTGGTAAATAATATTAGAAGCGGGGGAGGGGGGCGTAAATGACTACCACCCTCCAAGTGGTGTTCCCCCATCCTCCACTTTCCACCACTGACCATGGTAAATACTCTATCGGCTACTCAGATGTCCGGGTTTGTGGGTAGAAGCAGGGCCGTCTTACCGCATAGGCCGTTGGGCATTTGCCCGGGGGACCACGAGCATAGGGTCCCCATGGAAATATGTTTATATATATTATGTTTATTTTTTTTTATTCCTGCAGGGGAGGGGCCCAACACGATTTCTTTGCCCGGGGGCCCAAAATGATGTAAAGACTGCTCTGGGTAGAAGAGAGCATACATGGTTAATGGATTCATCCATGGCCCCTTTATGTTTCTTTTTTTTTAATGGAAGGGCAGCTTTTTCAGATTACCACATAGATTTATCGTGGAAAGCGGCGGTAAAAATTACCAGAGGACGTCTCTAACCCATTAACACTTTAGTGCAGTCCGCTTGGCTGCGCAAACGTTTGGGTCAATGACGAGATCGTCTGTAACTCTACCGCATCCACCTCTCTGAGCTTAACACAAAATGGTGGGTTGGTTAAAAACGCTTATGGCAACTTATTTTTTCTCCCGTACCTCTTTCTGGATTTATAAATTGTTAAAATAGATAATTGACGTGTAAATAGTGCCATTTCCAGCAAATATAAATTTTTACGTTTTACTAAGTAGCCATTCAGTTGTGGAACTAAAGGAAATTAATGATTGAAATGAATAATACATATTCTGTTCCGAGAAACAAATCGCAATTTTCACACTCCATTCGATAAAATTGGGTATTTAATCTATTATTCGGTGTCCCAGATTCAATCAGTGAACGTTTTCAGCCGTGCATGGACCACAATGGCCATCAACTTGAACACTTTCGATAATTGGCTGGTTTCTATATTTGTTCACAGTATTTTTATTTATGAAACGTTCCTGTATTATAATAAATTTTGGTATTATGGTAATTTGAGGAGAGTAATATGTATATATATATATATATATAATATATATATATATATACTCACAGAAAATTGCATAAATATATTGAAAATAACGAGTCTATTGTTCCTTCTGTTTTTTTAAAAATATTTATCTTTGACAGGATCAATTTACTGTCTTCGTTTAGTTAAAAATAAAATATTGTGATCAGAATTTCTGAAATTTAAAATCTTTTCTGTATTTGAAACCGATCTCTTTGTTGTGTTTTAAATTTTCACGTTTTGGGGATGGAGGGAGGAGGTTCTTGTTAGCTGCGGATGGAGGGAATATTTCAAGCATTTGAATTTAGTTCAAACCCAAGTTAATCAAACTGCTCTATTTTTATCCTTACATTTGTCTATAATATATTTATTTAGTTACCAATAGGGCGTCCAAAACAATGTCGAGGAATCCCCCCCCCCACACACAAACCCCACCCCAACTGTTTTATTTGGTCCCATTTTGAACTGTACACATCTGCTTACTCCCCTTTGTTAAAGACGCCGCATGTAAGTATTTGAGAATAGCGGCTTTGAAATATTCCTGTCGAGAGAATATCCCAGCTTTGACGAACGTAAACACCTTAACAAAAGATGAGATGCTTTGCTTGGATGGAGAGATTTTGTTTTGTTTGTCTTAAATAAAACCCAATTTAAGTGGAATTGTGTTTTTTTTCCTGAAAATGAACCCAAAATAAATGACATTGCTGTGCAGAAACACAACCGACAGAAGAATTTAATATGTATTTGATGGTCATCTTCAGAAGGGACTTACTTCTTTAACGACGCTTTATGATTGACTAATAGAGGCAAATACTCTTGTACTATTAAGGTTCACGGGTAGACTTATTTTAAAAACACCTTTCTTATTCCGTATGCAAGAACAAACACATACAAATTTTCGTTCTTCCCGTCCGGAATTCGGGCGTGGAATGGGTGGCCTGAAGAATCCAGGAAAACCAACACTTTATCAACATTTAAATCTCTAATAAAAATGCAGGACTAAACACAAACCATAGATAAGCGTAGGACGCAATAATCTTCTGTATAGAAGGAGCGTCTGTAAACAGATAAGATAAGATAAGATAAGATTAGGGTGATTCGTGGTAAAGTGCGACGAGCTAAATGTATTATAACGTCTAAATGTATTCCTGCGGTTCTCAGTGACTGTGCCATTGGAGACTTGGAGACATGCACTTCTTGAGGGATGGGGAAATGTTCTACTGAAGACACCCCATGCCCTACTAGAGAAATGGGGACATATACTACTGGAGAAAAGGGGGCATTCAGTACAGGTGACATGGTGACATGTACTACTAGAGACATGGTGACATGTACTACTAGAGACATGGTGACATGTACTACTAGAGACATGGTGACATGTACTACTAGAGACATGGTGACATGTACTACTAGAGACATGGTGACATGTACTACTAGAGACATGGTGACATGTACTACTAGAGACATGGTGACATGTACTACTAGAGTGACATGTACTAGAGACATGGTGACATGTACTACTAGAGACATGGTGACATGTACTACTAGAGACATGGTGACATGTACTACTAGAGACATGGTGACACGTACTACTGATGACTTGCAAAAATCACTTGTTTCTTACTGAAAATATGAAGACTTTCCATAGTGAACATGTCCAACATGCACGTGTGGTTTGTTGTTGATAAGCCCACTTATACTGTACCCACAATTGCCTTAAATTGTAGTAAAGATAATGACTGTGCTGTAAATAACTTGAAGTATATACTTAAGAACATGCAGGAAGTGAATGTAAGACAGAGCACTAGAGTGGACAGTTGCTACATGTTTGTGGTGAGGCAGTGACAGGGATTTAAACATGGAGAGAGTAAGGAAAAGGTGGAAGGGACAGAGGAGGGGACAGAAAGGGAAGAGAGAAGGACTTGAAAGAGGAAAGGCCAAGTTGAGATATTATGGAGAGAGACGCTTGTAGATAGAGAAAAAGGGGTTAAATTATAATAGAACAATCATAGCGAGAAAATGGAAAGAGGTTATAGAAGCACAAATAAAAAGAGAGAATTGATAAGCAGTAATAAGAGTGAGATTTACAAAAAAAAATTGTAGGAAGAAAGAGTAGGTAGAGAGCTTAGGTAAAAGAAAAGAAGAACGAGAAAAAAATTAAGAAAGTGAGAGAAGTCAATTTATTTAAATGAATGAAATAAAAAATCTCTCTGATCCGTTTATTTATCCATGCAAGGGAAGGGGTGTTAAGTCTGAGGGACCCAGGGGCGGATCTAGAAAATTAGCCACCTGTTGAATTAGTTTTCCGAAAATGCCGTTCCCCCTTATGTGGAGAGAAAATGTCGCCTTGGGTCATGGACACCTCCAGCAACGGTCCCTTTCTACTTCACTGCCCGTAACTGTTTTGTTTTTTCCTAAGATCGCCTGTTAAATATCCTCAATTTTTAAAAAAAAATATTCCTTTTTATCTTGTGTTGATGGCATCAAAGCCACACACGCTAGCTCCAACTGAACACAATCCACAAGTAGAGCACGCAAATACATACACATACACACAAACGGAATGTAAATTCCCACGACAAAATAAACCGCCTTGTCAATATTTATCAGACGCAGAGAGCCGCAATTGAATGCACACAGTTTTTTTTTAAACTCAACGTGTGGAGTGTGGCTGATTATAAATAAAGTAACGATAACAGAAAATGTGCATCGACCAGAAGCGGAATTTTAAGAAACAAATAACTCGATTAAAAACTTTCAAATGGAAAGGACGAGAACAAAGAGTATTGAAGTCTGACTAAAGGAAAATTTAATGTGTAAACTTAGATGTTGCAAAGGTTTTCGAACAAAAATTTAATTAGAATTAAAATCCTATAAGAAATCGTATAATAAAAAAAAACGTAAAAACAAAGTGTTTGACTATAAATCTTTTATATACGAGACATAACTAAAACTAAAAGAATGTGCATTATTACAATACACAGCGCAACACAATAAACAAGAAATAAAAACTCAAATGAGTATTTAAACGCAATTTCCAACAAGGAATTTCCAATTTTTGTATCAAGGGAAATCAATTCTAGATTACATTAAAAGTCGATTCAAATAAGTAATTCTGAAAGTAAACACGATATGACGTCATATCCCCTCAAGCTACATCACACCAAAAATGTGTCAATATAATGCGCACCGCGCAACAATCTAACATAAGCATTCACAAAGCCGGAAAACCCCACTAACTATCATTCTAGATTACATTAAAAGTCATTTCAAATCAATAATTTTGAAACTTTACAAAAACAATTGCTTTAAAAAATTGCTTCTAAAATTACGAGAGTCGATCGAATACACATTTTTGTAAAATTCTTTCTCTAGCATTGTTCTAAATATTATAAGCGTTTGTTTCAACCCGATAAATGTTATGGTTGGCAACAAAAATGCTGACATTTTTTTGAGTTTTTATGATTTTCCAAGTAATCCAGTAAACCTTTTCGGAATTTTTTGGCCCTATGCACATCCTTGGGACCTCCTTAGCATATTTGCAAAAGATCAGAACCCTCTATCTGGTATGGTTCAGGAGGAGTTGCATTGTCAAGCTTGACAGACATTTCGAATCTATAAACGCAATTTTCCAAGGGAAATTGCGTTAAAAAATCCAAAATTTTTGTTATGTCTCGTAAAACATGTTTAATATAATGCGCATATTTAAAAAAAATATCGTCAATATAATATGCACCGCACAGCGCGACAGGAAAGATTGTTCAATATAATACCCACCGCAACACTCTAGCAAAATAATTAACATGCTACATCGAGATAAATAGAGGTAATCTAAAAATTCATTAATTTAATTACAGTTCATTCGATCGATCTGAAATTTTGATAAATTATTTTTATCATCGCACGAGTCTGCCTGCAAAATTTCAGCTCTCTAGCTTACGAGGAAGTGGGTTACAAATCGATCCAAAGTTTTTTCGGCATTCAAGCAAGCAAGCAAGGCATCAAGCAGACGCCACGAGTTAATATAAAGGATTTAAAAATAAGTCTACCAGTGAACCTTAATAGTACAAGAGTATTTGAATCTGTTAGTCTCACCGTTCACCAACAATGATTCCTTTAAGATTCGTTGGTACGAGTGCAAAATAATAAACTTGTTTGCAAATTGCACAGCAGTATTCTCAAAGTTTTACACCACACAAACACAGATATTATATTATCCTTGTCAAATTTACTAAGCGGTAATACTAAACGGCTGGGCGACATCGGTCACATCGTGACCCATCAAAACGACCCCGGACAAAACGGCCCCGGACAAAACGGGCCCGACAAAAAGGCCCCAAACAAATTGTTTACATTTTTAAACAGAAAATTTACATTTTATTTTGCATTTTAAGCTTTTGTCAACTTTTTCACCCTTAAAGAAAGTGGTCAAATTGTAAAATTATTTCTTGTGATGTTATATATTATTTCTTCTATAAAAAAAACAACTGTGACTTGGTGCCATATAGAGTAATGGCTGTTAAATTCTTCCTTGTGATCTCATTACTATAGTTTCTTGTGAACTAAACCTGACACTGAATCGGTTAGTAAAAATACTAATATAATATTTGACTGTATTTTTGACTATTAGTCCATCTATTAGACCAGGGACGTTTTGACCGAGGCCGTTATGTCGGAGCCCATTTGTCGAGGCCGTTTTGTCCCGGGCTGTTTTGTCTGTAAAACCCGATTAGATATCTGAACGACCGCACGGCTTATATGGGATACGTGTAGAGAAGGTGACGCAAGGATCTACCAGACAATCTCCTGTCATTGCTTCCCAATGCTCCTGTCATTGCGTCCCAGTGCTCCTTTCATTGCTCCCAATTGCTCCTGTCATTGCTTACCAGTGCTCCTGTCATTGCTTCCCAGTGCTCCTGTCATTGCTTCCCAGTGCTCCTGTCATTGCTTCCAATTTTTCCTGTCATTGCTTCCAAGTGCTCCTGTCATTGCTTCCAATTGCTCCTGTCATTGCTTCCCAGTGCTCCTGTCATTGCTTCAAATTGCTCCTGTCATTGCTTCCCAGTGATCCTGTCATTGCTTCAAATTGCTCCTGTCATTGCTTTCCAGTGCTCCTGTCATTGCTTCCAATATCTCCTGTCATTGCTTCCAAGTGCTCCTGTCATTGCTTCCAATTGCTCCTGTCATTGCCTCAAATTGCTCCTGTCATTGCTTCCCAGTGCTCCTGTCATTGCTTCCAATTTCTCCTGTCATTGCTTCCAAGTGCTCCTGTCATTGCTTCCAATTGCTCCTGTCATTGCATCCAAGTGCTCCTGTCATTGCTTCAAATTGCTCCTGTCATTGCTTCCCAGTGATCCTGTCATTGCTTCAAATTGCTCCTGTCATTGCTTTCCAGTGCTCCTGTCATTGCTTCCAATTTCTCCTGTCATTGCTTCCAAGTGCTCCTGTCATTGCTTCAAATTGCTCCTGTCATTGCTTCCCAATGATCCTGTCATTGCTTCAAATTGCTCCTGTCATTGCTTCCCAGTGATCCTGTCATTGCTTCAAATTGCTCCTGTCATTGCTTCCCAGTGATCCTGTCATTGCTTCAAATTGCTCCTGTCATTGCTTTCCAGTGCTCCTGTCATTGCTTCCAATTTCTCCTGTCATTGCTTCCAAGTGCTCCTGTCATTGCTTCAAATTGCTCCTGTCATTGCTTCAAATTGCTCCTGCCAGTGCTTCCCAGTGCTCCTGTCATTGCTTCCCAATGCTCCTGTCATTGCTTCCCAGTGCCCCACTCAAATTATTTCAACATGCTCATGTCTGTGTCCTATTTTCCCTTTTGAACTGCTCCAGACATTATTTGTCCTTCCTCCCACTTGGCTTCTGACATCCTACTCGCTTTATTCGTGATATTGCAACAAACTTGTTCCTGTCATAGAAACCAACTTGTTCCTGTCACAGCAACCAACTTGTTCCTGTCACAGCAACCAACTTGTTCCTGTCACAGCAACCAACTTGTTCCTGTCACAGCAACCAACTTGTTCCTGTCACAGCAACCAACTTGTTCCTGTCACAGCAACCAACTTGTTCCTGTCACAGCAACCAACTTGTTCCTGTCACAGCAACCAACTTGTTCCTGTCACAGCAACCAACTTGTTCCTGTCACAGCAACCAACTTGTTCCTGTCACAGCAACCAACTTGTTCCTGTCACAGCAACCAACTTGTTCCTGTCACAGCAACCAACTTGTTCCTGTCACAGCAACCAACTTGTTCCTGTCACAGCAACCAACTTGTTCCTGTCACAGCAACCAACTTGTTCCTGTCACAGCAACCAACTTGTTCCTGTCACAGCAACCAACTTGTTCATGTCACAGCAACCAACTTGTTCCTGTCACAGCAACCAACTTGTTCCTGTCACAGCAACCAACTTGTTCCTGTCATAGCAACCAACTTGTTCCTGTCATAGCAACCAACTTGTTCCTGTCACAGCAACCAACTTGTTCCTGTCACAGCAACCAACTTGTTCCTGTCACAGCAACCAACTTGTTCCTGTCACAGCAACCAACTTGTTCCTGTCATAGCAACCAACTTGTTCCTGTCACAGCAACCAACTTGTTCCTGTCATAGCAACCAACTTGTTCCTGTCATAGCAACCAACTTGTTCCTGTCATAGCAACCAACTTGTTCCTGTCATAGCAACCAACTTGTTCCTGTCATAGCAACCAACTTGTTCCTGTCATAGCAACCAACTTGTTCCTGTCATAGCAACCAACTTGTTCCTGTCATAGCAACCAACTTGCTCCCTTAACTTCCCCGGATGTTATATTTAAGAAATAGCAAAATAAGAAAGTTTATCAACATAAATTTAATCTCAAGATCATGAGAACAGACGGATCGATAGGTAACTCAATCATTATTTTTTAAACAATAAATTGGTAGGCATAATATCGGGATAAAAAAAAGTAAGATATATACACAGGATAATTGAAAAGCCGAAGGAAGAAAACATGGAAAAAGTGATCAATTTAGCACACCAAAAAAAATTTAAAAATCCATCAAATGCAAATAAATTGAAATTCTCTTTAGATACATACAATAAAACAAAGACGGTAAAAAAAATTCCGCCTCGAAACAAATGCGTAAATTTTTAAAAATTAAAACTATTTCTGAATTTAAGAAAAGTAGATAAGTAAATTACATTGTTTTAATTTTAGCATTGTGATCTAAAAATGGTCTGAAAACTCGAATTAATAATTCATTGTAGTTGAGTAAAAACAGATACTCAGGACCCAGACAGAATTTAAAATTTGGTGTGTTATGTATGGAACCGAAACCCACTTTATGAGTTATTTGATTACTTTTCATGTTCTTGAATTATTTTAACAACCGGCGAAGAGTGTTAAGTGGCCATCACGTGATCTTCTTTCAGCCATGAGAATTGCGTGGTGTCTTACTTTAGTCAGTGCCAACTCTCGGTTGATAAATCTGACATGACTTATATCACGCTATAATATGAGACAAGGTAAAGCTGATGGGATTTTCGAATATCTCTACACAGGAGCCATTAAGATCAGAGTATTGATCGTGCATGGGCCCTTAAGAAATAGAGGAAGAAGAAGAAGACAAAGTGAACGATTTTGACAAGCTTATCAGTAGTGTAAATCTGTCCGAGGTCACCTTGCCCGCATAATTAAAGAATTACAGAAGAACATTTGCTGTATCTTGGCGCTAACTAACATGCTATCACATAATTACTGAAGACAAGAACTTTTACCAGCTTATGTCATAAGAGTTATAGCTATGTTCATCACTGCTCTAGATACTCTAGAACAGTGCTTCTCAAACTTTTTAGCATGGCGGACCGGCAGGAATTTTTCCATTGCACCAGGGACCGGTGAACTATTTTCACTGTACTGACGTGGTAGCGAAATGTAATTTACAATATTTTATTTCTTTTATTTTATGTCTTATTAACGAAAAATTAACATATTCTTTAGGGTAATTATTAATGTTTGAAAATAAGGGAATATAATTATGTTTTTTGTCCTTTCTGATAACTTCTGCGGACCAGCAGCGGATGGCCCACGGACCGGTACCGGTCCGCGGACCACCACTTTGAGAAGCACTGCTCTAGAATATATACAAAGTTTCAGCTTTCCCTTCATACACTGTTCAAAATGCAATGTGGCATTTGCGTTTTTAAAAATTAATTTCAACAAATGTGGATGCGTACTAATATGTACTAATATGTACTAATATGTACTAATATGTACTAATATGTACTAATATGTACTAATATGTACTAATATGTACTAATATGTACTAATATGTACTAATATGTACTAATATGTACTAATATGTACTAATATGTACTAATATGTACTAATATGTACTAATATGTACTAATATGTACTAATATGTACTAATATGTACTAATATGTACTAATATGTACTAATATGTACTAATATGTACTAATATGTACTAATATGTACTAATATGTACTAATATGTACTAATATGTACTAATATGTACTAATATGTACTAATATGTACTAATATGTACTAACATGTACTAACATGTACTAATATGTACTAATATGTACTAACATGTACTAATATGTACTAACATGTACTAATATGTACTAATATGTACTAATATGTACTAATATGTACTAATATGTACTAATATGTACTAATATGTACTAATATGTACTAATATGTACTAATATGTACTAATATGTACTAATATGTACTAATATGTACTAATATGTACTAATATGTACTAATATGTACTAATATGTACTAATATGTACTAATATGTACTAATATGTACTAATATGTACTAATATGTACTAATATGTACTAATATGTACTAATATGTACTAATATGTACTAATATGTACTAATATGTACTAATATGTACTAATATGTACTAATATGTACTAATATGTACTAACATGTACTAACATGTACTAATATGTACTAATATGTACTAACATGTACTAATATGTACTAACATGTACTAATATGTACTAATATGTACTAATATGTACTAATATGTACTAATATGTACTAATATGTACTAATATGTACTAATATGTACTAATATGTACTAATATGTACTAATATGTACTAATATGTACTAATATGTACTAATATGTACTAATATGTACTAATATGTACTAATATGTACTAATATGTACTAATATGTACTAATATGTACTAATATGTACTAATATGTACTAATATGTCTTGATATGTACTAATATGTACTAATATGTACTAATATGTACTAATATGTACTAATATGTACTAATATGTACTAATATGTACTAATATGTACTAATATGTACTAATATGTCTTGATATGTACTAATATGTACTAATATGTACTAATATGTACTAATATGTACTAATATGTACTAATATGTACTAATATGTACTAATATGTCATCGTGTTTGCCAAGGACCGCTCTAATCATCTAATCCAAACATATTTGTCCTGTACTCAGGCAGCAACGTGTGGCCCCTGGTGGCCTGTACTCAGGCAGCAACGTGTGGCCCCTGGTGGCCTGTACTCAGGCAGCAACGTGTGGCCCCTGGTGGCCTGTACTCAGGCAGCAACGTGTGGCCCCTGGTGGCCTGTACTCAGGCAGCAACGTGTGGCCCCTGGTGGCCTGTACTCAGGCAGCAACGTGTGGCCCCTGGTGGCCTGTACTCAGGCAGCAACGTGTGGCCTCTGGTGGCCTGTACTCAGGCAGCAACGTGTGGCCCCTGGTGGCCTGTACTCAGGCAGCAACGTGTGGCCCCTGGTGGCCTGTACTCAGGCAGCAACGTGTGGCCCCTGGTGGCCTGTACTCAGGCAGCAACGTGTGGCCTCTGGTGGCTTATTAGCAATTTCCTAGCACGAAAGGTGCATGTCCGACAAGAGATGGGTGGGATACCATCAGGGGGGGGGGTTGAATACCATCCCTCCTGACTGAATTCTGGACTTGGTCGCCTGCCGTTTGCCTCACGGACTGCTGCACCGTTCAGTATTACAAAACGCATGGAGGCCCCGGTAGATGGCTGCTATTTGCCTCACAGACTGCTGCACCGTTCAGTATTACAAAACGCATGGAGGCCCCGGTAGATGGCTGCTGTTTGCCTCACAGACTGCTGCACCGTTCAGTATTACAAAACGCATGGAGGCCCCGGTAGATGGCTGCTATTTGCCTCACAGACTGCTGCTCCGTTCAGTATTACAAAACGCATGGAGGCCCCGGTAGATGGCTGCTGTTTGCCTCACGGACTGCTGCACCGTTCAGTATTACAAAACGCATGGAGGCCCCGGTAGATGGCTGCTGTTTGCCTCACAGACTGCTGCACAGTTCAGTATTACAAAGCGCATGGAGGCCCCGGTAGATGGCTGCTGTTTCCCAGGAGTAATGCCCAATGTCGAAGGCCTTCAGTACGGTTTTAAGCGTATCCTTGTAGCGCTTACATGAACCTCCGCGGGCTCTAAGCAAATCAGTAAGCTCGCCAAAGAAGAGCCTTTTTGGGAGCCTATGGTCCGGCATGCGCACGACATGCCCCGTCGAGCGTAGTTGGCACTGCATGATTATCTAATATGTTAATCAACAAGGGTCAACAAAGAAATACAAGCCATCATTTTATTGAAGAAATCAATGTATAAAGAAAAGTAGGAAAAGGCGTTTATGTAGGTTGGTAATTCCCCCCCCCTCTTTACAAGGTTGTCGTTAGCAACACCGAAAAATGTAACATGTCATTATGTAATTTTACTTGTCACTACACGACATGACATATCACGGATGAGTATCATTCATCTAAACAACCGGCTACCAATGTAAGGCATGAAATAACCGAGCTTTAAATCCTTCACAGCGACGATACGTCACTTTAATTGGCAATGATATCATAAGTTGAACACTTCATGCATACTGTCATAAGTTGAACACTTCATGCGTACTGTCATAAGTTGAACACTTTATGCATACTGTCGTAAGTTGAACACTTCATGCACACTGCCATAAGTTGAACACTTCATGCATACTGCCATAAGTTGAACACTTTATGCATACTGTCGTAAGTTGAACACTTCATGCACACTGTCATAAGTTGAACACTTCACGAACACTGTCGTAAGTTGAACACTTCATGTACACTGCCATAAGTTGAACACTTCATGCATACTGCCATAAGTTGAAGGTTGCTGTATTCACGTTTCATCTTAGAAGCATTAACATGTAAATTTATTCATCCTCCATAAAATCAAACATTGTACGTTTTGATAACAACATTCCAGATCCTCTTTATAAATTATATGTCACCCAAGTCCTCTAATTCTGTCTCCATCAATTCTGCGCATGCTCCAATATTATTTTCTTCCTGGTGTAACTCGGCATCATCTCATATTCTTACACCAACATTTCTGATAAACACGCGCGCACGCACACACACGCACACTGCACACACACTAAAGCACACAGACTAACAATTTTGTCCCCATAAATATAAAGGTAAAAGTAACAACATATAGCATCATTTTTAATATAATAAATTTTTTCATTTTTTTTTCATGGTAAGGCCGTTAACCCTGACTCGGTAAGACAGATCTGTAGGAATATGGCCAAGAAACTATTGATTTCTGACGTGCATATGTTATCCAAGAAACTATTGATCTCTGACGTGCATATGTTATCCAAGAAACTATTGATCTATGACGTGCATATGTTATCCAAGAAACTATTGATCTCTGACGTGCATATGTTATCCAAGAAACTATTGATCTCTGACGTGCATATGTTATCCAAGAAACTATTGATCTCTGATGTGCATATGTTATCCAAGAAACTATTGATCTCTGACGTGCATATGGTAGTACAGAAACAATTGGTCTATGGTGTGCACATGGTAATCAAGAAACAATTGGTCTATGGTGTGCATATGGTAATCAATAAGAAACTTTGGCCTGTGATGTGCATATGGTAATCAAGAAGAAACTATTGGCCTGTGATGTGCATATGGTAATTAAGAAACAATTGGTCTATGATGTGCATATGGTAATCAAGAAGAAACTTTGGCCTGTGATGTGCATATGGTAATCAAGAAGAAACTTTGGCCTGTGATGTGTATATGGTAATCAAGAAGAAACTTTGGCCTGTGATGTGCATATGGTAATCAAGAAGAAACTTTGGCCTGTGATGTGCATATGGTAATCAAGAAACTATTGACCTATTATTTGCATATGGTAATCAATAAACTTTTTGCCTATTATATGCGCATGGCATATCAAAACTTTCTTGGCCCATATTATGCGCGTGGTAATCAAGAAACTATTGGCCTATGATGTGCATGAGGTAATGAAGATGAAACTAGTGGTTGATGATGTGCATATGGTAAGCAGGGAAAGATTGGCCTTCGGTGGAAAAAAAAACCCAGATTATTCTTATGAGAAATTTTAATAATGAAGTATTTAAATACAGTTAGAATTAGAATCGTCCTACCATCCTACCATGAATTGATGTAAAGCCATTAGGCTCCCCTGATAAAACTATTTTTAAACGCTTTGAATAAGGAGGATGAGAGAAGTCAGTAGGAAGAAAACAAGTTATCTAACCTGAAAGAGATCACCATGACGTAAACAAGCGGGAGATAATAATGTAAAAGACGTAGGCAGTTGGTTGGAGATGTTTGATTTCAATCTATGCAACACTTTTTTTTAGCCTGAGAGTGTTCCCTCTAAGGTTAGTTGGCCCGTGTGCAAAGTAAATAAACTCGTGTGCAAAGTTGCACAGTATCCATTTTGTGTGCATTTATTTGCTGCGTGGTAGTTCTAAACTACTGCGCGGCATCTGTCATATATCTGCGCGGCCGCGCAGCCACGCAGCTTAAAGGGAACATTGCCGCCTGAGACGTGTTATGAAGGATGGGAATAAAGTGTACATTATAAATCTCTACTATTGTTTTAGTAACGTTTTAAAATAAAGAGGAAATTAAAAATGTACTTTTAGAATAGAATGAGTGGATATTATAAACGTCAGCTTTAATATAGAATAAAGTGTATGCTATAAATCTATTTTTGTATGAATTAACTGTGATATTATAAATCTGCACTTTGGATAAAGAACAAGGTGGATATTATTACTATGTTCATTTAGTATAAATGATCACTTGATTTATAAATCTGTACTTTTGTAGTAAATACAATTTTTTAACGCAGGTGTGTTTTGTTTTTTGTATAGTTATCCTGTATCTTACTTAAATAATTACATAGCTTCAATATCTAAATATAATATAAACAATAAAAATAAAATAACTTTAAAAAAGAGATCTGAAGGGAAATATGGATTATTTAAAGGAAACAGTGGGTCAGATTGACCGAGACAAAGTCTTACAATCGAGGCACCAAATTCTATGTTTTCTGGAGTTATTATTATTAGTGCAGTCTAGTCGCTATTCGATTTCTTTACTGTTCTTACAAAGCCAACACTGCCCGTATTGTATGCAGCTACTTAATGTTAACAGTTGAATTGTATTTTTGTTTTTTAAATTGGCCTTCCCCAAACTAAAGGGCCACCCCTCTTCAGCCCTTATCTTGTCAACGACTTCAAATGTTCGCACCCACTCGAGAAGGGATAGACAGAAACATGGTGAATGTATTGGCAATTAGTCCTAGGGAGGCTCAGCCGAGTTCAAACTTTCACGTTATAATTTAGTTCTTTTTGTCGGAGTCGTTTAAAAAATAAACAAAAGAATTCGGTCAGAGTCTGAAAATTTCTCTCTCAAAAGTGGAAATATTTGCAAACATGGTGATGCTATTTTTTTTAACGTGGCAAGAGAACAAGTCTTGACTGGTCTTCGGGGTTTGAATGGAGTCGACAGAAATCGTAATCGTCAAGAGCTATTTCGTCTTCGAGTTCCCGTTGACTACCGAACCATGATGTGTTTACGTTTTACGGTAAGAGGGGAGATAACTCCTTTATACTAATCTCAACAGTCAGCCACTTACCGGCCTTATCTTTAATTGAATAACGTTTTGTAATGCACTGATAAGTTTGTTGCATGGATCGCAACCAGCTTGACGTCACCTGGAGTAACTGATATGAAAACGCAACGTCTTGGAGAGTGTATATCATTAAGCAGTCTATAACAGTCGTACTGTTATGTGTTTTTTGACATGTGCAGTATCTAGTCATCGGCAGGTATGTACTGTTATTAGATTATTGAAGGCCGTGCTATCGTTTGTGTAAGGTGTGTTACGACATCTGACGGAGTTAGGTTTAAGCTCTAGCTTTTGGTCCAGCCCATAGTGCCATGGAAGTTACACATTAGCAATGAGATATATATAGTTGATATATAAGGTTTGTCGGATAAAAATTGTGTATGACAAAATTAACTGTTTGTTGTGAATGTTTTGGTATGCAATAATTATAATCAAAAGGCATTCGAGTATACATGTTTCTATTTCTTAGCGTCTCATCAAGGTAATTGGTAACAAGTTTGTTGAGTTAAGGCAAACTGCAAGCTCGTGTCTAGTGTCGTGAGAAAACTTCGTGTGACACGCGTGCCATGTTCAGTTCTAATAACAAACTCGTGTTATTAGATCTGAAGTGTTGTGTGAACATTTCGTATGACACGCGTGCCATCTCCACATCTGAATAGCCAACTCATGTTATTAGATCTATAGTGTAGTGAGAAAACTTCGTGTGACACGCGTGCCATCTCCACATCTGAATAGCCAACTCATGTTATTAGATCTATAGTGTAGTGAGAACACTTCGTGTGACACGCGTGCCAACTCCATATCTGAGTAACCAACTCATGTTATTAGATCTACAGGGTAGTGAGAACACTTCGTGTGACACGCGTGCCAACTCCATATCTGAGTAACCAACTCATGTTATTAGATCTACAGTGTAGTGAGAACATTTCGTGTGACACGCGTGCCAACTCCATATCTGAGTAACCAACTCATGTTATTAGATCTATAGTGTAGTGAGAACATTTCGTGTGACACGCGTGCCATCTCCACATCTGAGTAACCAACTCATGTTATTAGACCTATAGTGTAGTGAGAAAACTTCGTGTGACACGCGTGCCATCTCCACATCTGAGTAACCAACTCATGTTATTATCTCTATAGTGTAGTGAGAACACTTCGTGTGACACGCGTGCCATCTCCACATCTGAGTAACCAACTCATGTTATTATCTCTATAGTGTAGTGAGAACACTTCGTGTGACACGCGTGCCATCTCCACATCTGAGTAACCAACTCATGTTATTATCTCTATAGTGTAGTGAGAACACTTCGTGTGACACGCGTGCCATCTCCACATCTGAGTAACCAACTCATGTTATTATCTCTATAGTGTAGTGAGAACACTTCGTGTGACACGCGTGCCATCTCCACATCTGAGTAACCAACTCATGTTATTATCTCTATAGTGTAGTGAGAACACTTCGTGTGACACGCGTGCCATCTCCACATCTGAGTAACCAACTCATGTTATTATCTCTATAGTGTAGTGAGAACACTTCGTGTGACACGCGTGCCATCTCCACATCTGAGTAACCAACTCATGTTATTATCTCTATAGTGTAGTGAGAACACTTCGTGTGACACGCGTGCCATCTCCACATCTGAGTAACCAACTCATGTTATTATCTCTATAGTGTAGTGAGAACACTTCGTGTGACACGCGTGCCATCTCCACATCTGAGTAACCAACTCATTTCGCTAGATCTAAAATGTTATGTGAACACTTCAGCTCATCAATAAATTATTTTTTCCGCACGAAACAACTGATAATTTACTGCTATAAAATACATAAAGATTCTATAAAAACTCAAGACAAATTGGCATTTCACGCCGTGGGCTAAATATAGAAATAAAAGGCGTTAAGGGTAGCGGGGGAAAAACTTGCTTTAAGCGTTTCACAAATTCTTTAATCGTTTAACTGATAAGGGATATTTCGGATTTAGCAAGAGGGGCTTGAATCGTGATAAAAATGTCTACATCATGAAATTATTTTTTTTTAAATTTGAATGTTCGCTTGGTTGCATCAGGTTTTTAAGTTGTTCCGGCCACTTGAAAACACTCGATCCAAGCCTGGGGTTGAAGTTTAAACGTAATTTAATTCTTGAACTTTGAAAAACAAAGTGTGTAACATGCAGGTCTATTTCAGAGTACGATGCATTGCTTGGAACGCATTTTAAAAACCGTCGTCTTCACAAATAAAGTACACATATAATATCTACACAAAAAAGTGTATAGTACAATAGTATAAATTAAAAAAAAACACTCATCGCACCTCTAAAATGCAATAAAAAATATTCTTTACACGGTTGAAGTTTAAACGTAATGTAATTCTTAAACTTAAAAAAAACAAGTGTATAACATGCAGGTCCATTTACAATTTATAAGAATTTGCACGGTGCAGAAAATACGTTGTTCTGGTCAATATCGTCTGCAATATACGGGAGTGGGGCCGGAGGTAGGGAAGCATTAAACAACGGTGTGTTTCCGTTTTTATACTGGTAGCCATTGAGCGCAGTGCATAAAGAATCTTCTTGAACCATATACAACTTTAAGGAATAATAAGAGAGAAAGCGTGAGGCGCATTCTGAAAAGCTTCGTCTTCACAAGTGAAGTAAACAAGTAATCTCTACCCAAAAGAGTGTATGAATTAATTAAACAACCCCGTAAAAACACAGTTTTTGACTATAAATCCCTTATATATGAGACATAACTAAAACTATTGATTATGTTCTCGACTGATCTCCCCTGGCTTTAAAACCGGGGAAAAGGGGGGGGGGTTGACATCTACGGGTGGCGTCAACGCGTGAACTCAACTGGCACGTGGAAGAAAAACAATAACAAACTGTGTAATTGAATTAGATATGTTATATCGAGATAAACTAAAAATGCATTAATTTAATTATTGTACGTTCGATCGATCTGAAATTTTGATACGATGCATTGTTAGGTGACACGAGTCTTTGTGCAAAATTTCAACTCGATGGCATCACGGAAAGTGGGGCATTTTTTACTTTTGTTTTTCAACCCGCTGCAAACGACAGACAGAGAGAGAGATGACGACAGAGAGACAAGATTTCGAAGTTAATATAAGGGATTTTAAAAAATCAACTCATCGCAACTCGAAATTGCAATAAAACATATTCTATAAAACAGTAAATTATTCATATTTGTTAAAATGTGAGCCTAGGCTATGATTTATCTTGCTTGTGATTTTCTATTTCACCATCAAGATCGTTTAGACATCATTCGTTACACATTTATTTACTCTCTCGGTGGTGCGCGCTCAGCTGTCGTACCCAGAATCCCGGGTTCAAATCTCCGTGAAGGCAGAGATTTGTTCCGGGGTCAAGAGTGTCCTTGAGTTCACCAAGCTCCCCCCACAGTCGTGGTCTATGTACGCTGCATCCCTTGCCAATATGTTCTTCTAAGAACGGAGTGCTCTATAGTACTCTGAATAGAATTAGCATCTGTAACAGATGACATAAGACATACCGTTATCCCTACCCATGCCCCCTTCCCCTCCAAGAAACAAACCTAATTTACAATCTCTCCAACCAGCCCACCCTCGTGCAAATTCTCCATTGCAACACCACCGGACTTATTTATTTCCAATCCCTTTTCTATCCCCGCTTTTTTCCTTACTCCTAACGTCGCTATCTAACTTACCGCCCTTACAGTGGCTTAATAGAAGGCAGTTGAACCCAGTTTACTGATAATTGTCTAATAAAGAATGTACTCAATATGTCAAATATGTAAAGTACCAGTAGTGTCCAGGATTTAAAATACTAGTAATGTCCGTTATGACATGTTCTAATTTCACTTGAATGAAGTGATAATTGTAAACATTGAAATAATGTGAAATCGAAAGGAGAAAACACTAGATAACTACAGGCATAAAAAAATCAGGGAAATAAAATTAATATTACTATTATTTAATTTGAAAAATGTATTTCTGTTACGTAATTCGGGTAATTTTGTAATGATATTTGAATTCAATCGCGCTTTAGTCTGTCTCTTATAAAAAAATTATATTAAGAAAACCACTCTTACAGAGACACATGGCATTCGATTGACTCGCATGGCGTATTCAATTACTACAGAATCATTAACAATTCAAAGTCATGCAGATAGAGATGCTCCGTAATACCCCTGGCCCGAAGCTTTACTCTACTGGATCCATTCAGACTGACGGAAGATCGCATTAATATAATACCAAGTGATAGCGACCGAGCTCGTCCCGCAGTTTTAGCTTTGACTTTTTCCATTATCCCCTTTAACCTCATTCCCCCTCTCTCGCTCTCTCTCTCTCTCTCTCTCTCTCTCTCTCCCTCTCTCTCTCTCTCACTCTCTCTCTCTCCCTCTCTCTCTGTCCCCCCTCTCTATCTCTCACATTGAATGTCTTCTTGTTTTATCATTTACCATCACGTTAAAAGCCTCCTAAGAACA
The DNA here is from genome assembly GCA_944989445.1 of Ampullaceana balthica. NCBI lineage: Eukaryota > Metazoa > Mollusca > Gastropoda > Lymnaeidae > Ampullaceana > Ampullaceana balthica. The sequence goes on along the minus strand of CALYLW010000139.1, from coordinate 1,137,419 downwards.
ATCTACACCCCATGTACACAAGGCCATAGAACAATTCACTCCACAACTCGACCCTAACCCTATATCATAATGTACGAAATCACTAGAACAAAATACTCTAAAACCACAACAGACCATGTTGACACAGCCAAAATACAGATCATTTGTTCGAAGACCCAATCAACTGTCTCAAGAATTAATGAACCAATTTCAAAATCACTTTTAAAACGACCTTGCTTAAAGGATAGGTATAAAATAATAATCCACTACGCCGTTAGAGTTGTTAAGACTGAATGAGGTTAAGTTAAGCCGAGTGAGCATGTAGAATTGTGTTGTCATCAAGAAGAAGTAATATTTTATTTATAGCTGGAATGCACCTCGGACAGTGGGTGAATATTGGATCACAAAAACTTCTTTTTAAAAACTATTCATCTAATCGCGTGTTAAAGGCAGCTCTAAGGAAAGCTCTTAGGAAACGTATATAAAAAAGGAGTAAAACGAAATTACATCACGATCGGTAATATAAAAAAGTAAAAGGCGTTCAAAAAGCAAGTGAAAGAAAACAAGCCAATCCTACCACGCAGTATCCGGGATCCATTTTGCTATTCAACTTGTACTCTAAAACACGCACCGGATTGCGTGTAGTAGAGTAAATACACGCAGTGAATGTTTCCATCGCGCCATTTTTAACTCTTCTAAAAGTAAGGAGAGTCTAAACGCAGTTTGTCCCGGAACCTACCATGTTATTAACCAAATCTATCGACAAGTAGCCGTCCTGTCTGGCACACATTGTCTGTGAGGTACCATGTTTACAAATAATGGGGTAGACAATGTTGTGACTGATAAAGGGTAAAACTTCTAGTATTTGAACAGAACACAAAGAAACTTCTTTTTAACCTTGTGATTTTTTCATCTTTTGACTTTACACCATCATCACATTGTGACGAGTGATGGCATACATTCTTAACAACGACTGTTAACTAAAATGTTGACGTTTCACGTGAAAGTCCATTTTACAGTAGGGTGCATTGTGTTTAGTCTAAATTCTAGACTTGGAGCTACATGGTCTTTAGAAACAGAACCTCTGTTTTCAGTTGGCATTAGCTCAAAGTTACTAGACAAGGGATCTCAGATCTTCGTAGAAATCTCATCTTTTTCAAATTGCGGTTAATTAAATAACCACTCCATGATGTCTCACTGTCCGTACCAGCTCCCTGGGAAACTAATAAATAATGGATCTATCCCGTACTCCCCTCAGCTTACACGTGTTGCTGTTAAACGATATGTAATGATAAGAGAGGAATAAAGATTTCTCTGGGTGAATAAATCACGCCCGCCTCCATTTCCCCCTCCCCGCAGTCATGTCACATTTCTGCAATGCCATGAGAGCGAGATGGAGGTTATCATCAAATAGCAACTTTAGAAATAGTCGAAGATGATTATAAAACAGCAACTTTCTTCTTATAATTCGTACACTATTGGTGAAACTTGAGAATTCGTTGAAGATGATTATAAAATAGAACATTTCTGTAAATTTTTCAATTAAATTTATTTTCAGTTTAGTTGTGCCTTTTATTCGAACAACATTATAACATTGTATGAGACATAGCCGGAGAGGCGTTGTCGACGAGTCACCTCCAATCGGACAGCGATCATTGTTGATGAGGACTAATCACATCCACTCGGACCTTCATTGCTTTATGCGGCTACTCCGGGGTCTTTCATACATGCTTTAGATACCGTTTAGCCTTATCTTAAACATCTACTTGTGCCTAAATCCTACTTTAGTAAACACACATTTGTTTCTGTTTACACTGAGTTTTCCAGGAAAAAACGTATTTGGTTCTAATCTAATACATGTGTGTGAAACGCAGACCGGATACTCACACGAACTTCTCATTCATGTAAATGTATTCTGTTCAATTCTATGAACACATATTATCAATCACGTATACTAGAGATTAATTTGGAGTTCCAAACAATCCTGTTTTGTATGAATCAATGCCGAATTTTTTTCTAGGCCTCTGCACGTTGATTAAAGATTAAAATTGTGATTGGTTTGCATCCTGTGAATATGTTAATCTGTTAGCTGGAATACATTAGAATTAATGAGACCCGAGTGGTATGTGGGACAGCGTTTTTGGTGATCGACGATGGTTGTGTTTTGGTCTGACAGAATGTGGTATGAAACACTTTTGTATTAGAATATGTGTCCGTTTCTGGTAGATTTCATCAGTGAAATCGATTTGTATAACTAATATTAGAGAAGTCAGTAGATAACTGTGTTATTATTCTTGGGTATTCATTTCTGAGTGGTAACATTTCGTGGGCGGTATTACTTGACAATAACGTGAACTTGTGAACAAAGTCAGGGTGCTGATGGAGGACCAATAGTGACGAATGTTGGTGTGGATTGATCAGGGAAAACGTTTTTACCAAGAAGTTCAAATTATAATTAAAATTGTCTCCATCAACATAAACTAATTGTCTTTTGTTTAAATTCTTGTTTATAAATTACTATTAAGAAATACGATATGCCCATATTCAAACAATTTCCCAATAGTAAAAAAAATACTTTGACAAAGTTATGGTTTTAGTTAAACAATACACCAAATGTAAAGAAATAAACCCTCTATTCAGAAAACTTATCTCCATAATCAAATGATAACCCTCTAGTCAATCAGTTTTCTTCTAGTAATATATATATATATATATATATTATATATATATATATATATATATATATATATATATATATATATATATATATATATATATATATATATATATATATATATATATATATATACCCTGTTAGCCAAACGACACCTTTCTATTCAAACAATACTTAGTGAAACAATACTCCAATTCACACAATACCTAGTGATACAATACTCCTAGACCTAGTGATACAATACTCCTAGTCACACAATACCTAGTGATACAATACTCCTAGTCACACAATACCTAGTGATACAATACTCCTAGTCAGACAATACCTAGTGATACAATACTCCTAGTCAGACAATACCTAGTGATACAATACTCCTAGTCACACAATACCTAGTGATACAATACTCCTAGTCAGACAATACCCTTCTAGCCTACAAAGCTATTCCCGCTAACACAATTAATGTGACTTTGTAACACCCAGCAAATGGTGTCTGTTCATTATTTGCATTGGTCCCTGGTGACCTTTAACCTCCCAGCGAATCTAATGAGAAACACAGAGCAAGTCGTGAAATAAGAAAGCCAAATGGGAACTGTCCATTTCATTTGGTAATTGTTGACATCGGGGCCCCATCTGTGTGTGACAGTGAGTGGTCAGAGTTTTATCCGACCTCGGTCGGTGGTAAACATGAAAAAAAAACACATTTCGGATGGGAGGAAAAAATGTAGATTTGCCAGTGTGTGTCTGGTGAGTGTAGCAGACGAATTTCGGCCGTGAAAATGTCGCATCAGTGTGACTGTACTAGAAACTTTCTAATTAGGTTAACAGACACTTCTCTTGTTTATCTTACAAAACCTTTCATTTGGAATATGTTATTACCCGTTGGTCCCTTTGTACCGAGCCTATATCTTCTATCTTCCCACTTTCAGTACATCTCTGCATTTTGTTGGTTACAAGTGATGCCAAGATCGCTCGGCGTCTCGCTGCCTTATTGCCTGATACCTTGTGGGAACCACCCAACATAAATTTGGTGATAATCTAAAACTTGATGAGCGCATGTCATAGATTTCCTTACAAACCCCTCACCATGCCATTATTCCACCATTAGCTCAAGTGAGACATTTGTTTTCTGAATGGTTTTGGTGAAGGTGTTGACATAAATAAAGAATGGCCTAATGGGGCTGCATTGAACGCCCGCGGGCCCGGGGTTGGGGGGGGGGAACCTTTGAGAGAAACAATGAATAATGGACAGATTAGGGCTCGCCATAAACCTGTTGGGACGTTATAATGGTTTTATCTTAGAATTTAGCACCAGATATTTCATAGGAGAAAATGAAAATTCGATTTTACGCCACTGAAGTTGTGTACGGGGACATAACTGGTTTGTGAAGGTTTTGTTTTAAAGGATTTTACTTGTGACGTCTGCGATCGTCGTAGAGAGTTTCTTTGTGCGGGTTGATGGCAAATGCTTTTTTTTTCATGATGCTTTAAAAAAAATAATTGGTCATAGAGTTGCTTGTAAGGTCTGTGATTGTTGGCAATGGCTTTAAAAACAATATTTGCAACTGTTGGCTGTTTCTGATTTTCTTTTACAAGCGTTTTTGCTTGGGATGGAAGTCATCGTTGGCAAGAGTTGATTTAATCAATAGTTCAATTTTTTGCAAGAATTTTTTTTCAAAGCTTATACGCTAGAGCTGGAAAGAGTTTTGTTTGACTTATTGGTAAAACATTTTAAATGGACTTAAGACATGTGATAATTTTGACTACGTTTGATTTATGTACATGTGTTTGTGGATGTTGATTTCAGTATATATTTGGTTGTGATTGTGTATGAAAGATGATTGTGTATGAAAGATGATTGTGTGTGAAAGATGATTGTGTATGTACGCGTGAGGTTGTTGATTCATGTACATGTGTTTGTGGATGTTGATTTCAGTATAGATTTGGTTGTGATTGTGTATGAAAGATGATTGTGTATAAAAGATGATTGTGTGTGAAAGATGATTGTGTGTAAAAGATGATTGTGTATGTACGCGTGAGGTTGTTGATTCATGTACATGTGTTTGTGGATGTTGATTTCAGTATAGATTTGGTTGTGATTGTGTATGAAAGATGATTGTGTATGAAAGATGATTGTGTATAAAAGATGATTGTGTATGCACGTGTGAGGTTGTTGATTCATGTACATGTGTTTGTGGATGTTGATTTCAGTATAGATTTGGTTGTGATTGTGTATGAAAGATGATTGTGTATGAAAGATGATTGTGTATAAAAGATGATTGTGTATGCACGTGTGAGGTTGTTGATTTATGTACATGTGTTTGTGGATGTTGATTTCAGTATAGATTTGGTTGTGATTGTGTATGAAAGATGATTGTGTATGAAAGATGATTGTGTATCAAAGATGATTGTGTATGAAAGATGATTGGGTATGCACGTGTGAGGTTGTTGATTTATGTGCATGTGTTTGTGTGTGTGAGTCAACCAAGCCATCGTAATTTTCGTTCGTAAAACCAAAATAACAATGAGTACTAAAATTTCATCTGAAATACTAAATTTAAATGTAACCAGAAACCATGAATAAATAACACGTCTTAATTAGTTTCAACTACATCCAGTGTTTGCCGAAACATGCCCTTAGGACCGAAATTATAAATTGTTTAGAATTTCTTTATGATAATATTTTCTTTTCAATTATTTATTTCAGTTTTATTGAAACACATTTCAAGTTTAATCAAATATATTGCGTATTGTAAACATGCCCCTTCCCCCCACTCCCACCCCCGCCCCCACCCCCGCCCCCACCCCCGCCCCCACCCTTATTTTCAAGCCTTCTATAGCTGGCTTTTCAATTCCCAATAGAAGAAATGCTGTTAGAGTAGTTAATTGTTCAATTTTAGCACCATTAAAAATATTAGTGTATAATTGATTGCTGGAATATAATACATTTACAAAAGGATAATTATTTTAACTTTAAAAACATGTAGAAAATGAGAAACATCGTGTGTTTGATATAAAATTTAATTGCTCTCGTTTTAAACAGAAAATACTTAAAATGTTTTCAAAAGATTTGTGACGTCCAAAAATATATTTGGATTTCAGAATAAGATCGTACTTTAAAATATTCAATTAATAACTTTAAAATTTTTTTTAAAAACCTGACATGTTAAATTTTCTGTTTTACCTTTAAACTGAACATCTAAAATAGAATTCAAGCAATATATTAAGATCAGTTTGTTCTGAAACCCATACTACTACACAAGATTTGATTTTTTTACACGTATTTTCTAACTGAATGCATTCTCTTATAATGTACTATGATTTAGACGTTTATGTGTCTAAAACATAAGGTATAGTCTCATAGAATAATGATTATCACCGGAACATATCAATGATTTTGAAGTATTAAGCACTTACCTTACAGCACAATTTTCGTGTTAAGCATTGGTTGTTGGTTTAGGGTTAGGGTTAGGGTTAGTGTTAAGATTAGCGTTTAGTGTTAGGTCTAGAGTTATGTTAAAGTATGTTTTTCAAACGATTCAACGCATCATGCTAATCATCTATCGACAAATTATGTGACGTGCGTGCATTGGTGTTTAAATTGTTAATTAAATCTTATTACAATTGGCAATATGTAATTAAGTTATTATTTTATGCACAAATGTGTACGTATATAGCACACAAATACTTGATAATCCTCTTTTCTGTTTTTAACATGGTGCAGGGAAAACACGATTTTGCCAGTCTATTAACAAGTGCTTGTGTCGCGCAGTAGTTTTTGTTGTATACCATACAAAAGACTTGTGGCGTGGCGAGATGGTGACAATTTGCGCATAGGTTCCCGGGCGCCAAGGTACAGGGGCCCCAAGATTAGTCTTACAACATCACATTATAATATGTGAACAATTGTAAAATCTGAATTAAACGGAAAGTAGGGGGAGGGGGGACACATTTTAACGTTTTTCAACGGGCGAAAATATCCTTGCTACGTCTCTGTCATTAGAATATACTGCATTGGAATTGTACACCAAAACATATGGCGAGAAACAACAATGTCACAATACAATACGATCCGTGGCTTGAACTGTACACCAAAACATATGGCGAGAAACAGCCATGTCACAATACAATACAATCCACGGCTTGAACTGTACACCAAAACATATGGCGAGAAACAGCCATGTCACAATACAATACGATCCGTGGCTTGAACTGTACACCAAAACATATGGCGAGAAACAACCATGTACAATACAATACGATCCGTGGCTTGAACTGTACACCAAAACATATGGCGAGAAACAACCATGTACAATACAATACGATCCGTGGCTTGAACTGTACACCAAAACATATGGCGAGAAACAGCCATGTCACAATACAATACAATCCACGGCTTGAACTGTACACCAAAACATATGGCGAGAAACAGCCATGTCACAATACAATACGATCCGTGGCTTGAACTGTACACCAAAACATATGGCGAGAAACAACCATGTCACAATACAATACGATCCGTGGCTTGAACTGTACACCAAAACATATGGCGAGAAACAACCATGTACAATACAATAGGATCCGTGGCTTGAACTGTACACTAAAACATATGGCGAGAAACAACCATGTACAATACAATACGATCCGTGGCTTGAACTGTACACCAAAACATATGGCGAGAAACAACCATGTCACAATACAATACGATCCACGGCTTGAACTGTACACCAAACACAAGACACGAGCTTATCTTTCCACAAAAAACGGATCCATGGATTAAGCCGCACACGTACATAAGACGAGGGCTTATCTTTCAATAAAACACTGGCCTTACATCAGACAGGACTCAATCTGATTAGACTTCCTATTCCCGTGTCTTGAAGAAACCTCACAGTGGACGCTGGGACGGACTTGGTCCGGAGCCTTAATTAAGCATACGATTTGATATAAAAATCTCGCGTGTAGCCTCTAATGCAATCTCGACCTGCGAGGGGTGTCCCTTTCATGGACTATTCTATACGTTGACTGCTTGTTTCGGTGTTGATTCTTCCCTTTCAAAATTGCCTCTTTGTCTCAAGTATAAGATCCAAATGACATGGGAAATGCTTGACTGGCTTTTTCTTGTGGGTTGTTTTGAACAATAATATTAGTATGGATGGACTTTCGTGTGCAAAAAGATAATTTAAAAAAAATCTTGAAAATGTAGAGCTAGAGGGGCAGGGTAGTAAACCCCGGGTTTCCTCCCCTCTCTCTCTCTCTCTCTCTCTCTCTCTCTCTCTCTCTCTCTCTCTCTCTCTCTCTCACACACACACACACACACACACACACACACACACACACACACACACACACAAATGCCAAGTCTGTCCAGAAGTTTACAGAAACACTATGTGTAGCCATATGATTCAAATTGAATTTGATCCAGATTAAATAGTTTTCATAATAATTTGTGTATAGACAACGCTTGCTGCGTGAATTGTAAGCCATATTTTAAGCACACGCACGCACGCACAAACAAGATGGAAATGCAAGTGGAGAGAAAATCTTTAACAATAAAAATAAGAGGGTTACCACAAGACAACAAAGGTCACGGCATTGATATTTAAGTGACCTTGATCACTTTCGGAAGAATATTTACTCCCAATTTTTAAAAAAGATTTTCGGGAAAATCTATGTTTTAGTTGTGTTTTAATGTCTTCGATTCGGTAAATTGAAATATAAAATTCGTACGTGCACAAATAATGAGTTGACGAAATTTCGACTCTAACTTTCGTGAAACAAACAACGTTAGGAAAGACAATTCTTTTCATGAAAGGGTTCCAGGTCAATGACATGGGCAGAGTTCTCTTCATCCGAGCATGTGTTATCTCCCATGACTCCATGACCGACACAAAACACCCCCACCACGACGAAGGTCCACTTCGGGGGGGGGGTGTTGTTTGTTTTGGGCCCTGTTTGTTTGGGCTAAGTTCGTCCACAGACGTGTCTAATCATCAGAGATAATCATTGCGTTTTTTAAAAGATCTCTCCAGCGGATGTGCCGCGGCCTAAGGTATGGAGACGTTCAATGACCGGGTGGACCACTGCTTAAGGGTGGGAGACGCTCTATGACAGGGTGGACAAAGAAATACTCCAGGCATCATAACATCGAGATATTTGTAAACGCTCTGAACAAAGTGAGAAAACGGATTATTCTTCTTTGCATACTGCTAACCAAATGACAATCATTCTTCATTAATGCTTTTATCCTCCCCACTTATTGGTTTTGAAAATCTCCTTTGTTTATCTAATACTGCGCATTTGTTTTCTACGCTCTTCTGCAGACACACGCATTCTCTGTGTTCCGAAGACACGAACTAAAACATTTGGCGAAAGGTCATTCTCTTTTTATTAAATCCCTTATATTAACTTCATCGCCGTCTCTCTCTGTCTCTCTGTCGTCATCTCTCTCTCTCTCTCTCTCTCTCTCTCTCTCTCTCTCTCTCTCTCTCTCTCTCTCTCTCTCTCTCTCTCTCTGTCTGTCTTGGGCGGGCGGAAAAACAAAAGTAAAAAATAACCCACTTCCCGTGATCTGATCGAGCTGAAATTTGGCACATGGACCCGTCTCACCTAACAATGCATCGTATCAAAATTTCAGATCGATCGATCGTACCATAATTAAATTAATGCATTTTTAGTTTATCCTTATATAACGTATGGAATTCAAATTCACGGTTTGTTATTGTTTTTTTCCCACGTGAGAGTTTGAGTTGACGCGTTGACGCGACCCATCGAAGTACCGGCGTGCTTTTGTTTACATTTTACGTGTCACGTTGAGCTCGGTCAAGCGATCGGTGTCCAGACTTTTCCCCTCCCCCCTCCCCCCGGGTTATGAAGCAAAGTTGAGTTAAGACAGATTCAGTCTGTAAATTAAATATTTGTCTCGTTTGAAAATAATCAATACTGTTAGTTATGTCTCATATATAAGGGATTTATAGTCAAAAACTTTGTTTTTACGGGTTTGTTTTATTTAAATCCCTTATATTAACTTCACCGCCGTCTCTCTCTGTCTTGGGCACCGCGGAAAATTAGAAGTCAAAATTTACCCACTTCCCGTCATGCCATCGAGCTGAAATTTGGCACACGGACCCGTGTCACCTAACAATGCATTGTATCAAAAATTCAGATTGATCGAACGTACACTTATTAAAGTAATGCATTTTTAGTTTATCTATATAAACTATATGTAGAGGTCGCTATCGTTTACATTTTACGGGTCACTTGACTTCACCCCAGCCATAGGTGAACACATCTCGTGTTTTAACCAGGCTTACCGGCGTGCTTTTGTTTACATTTTGTGTGTCACGCTGAGCTCGGTCCAGCGATCGGTGACAAGACCTTTCCCCTCTCCCCCCCCCCGCCCCGGGTCAAAAGCAAAGGGGAGTTAAGACAGATTCAGTATGTAAATATTTGTTGCGTTTGAACAGAATCAATACTTTTAGTTATGTCTCATATATAAGGGATTTATAGTCAAAAACTTTGTTTTTACGGGTTTGTTTTATTCAACTACTAATTCATTCAAGACAGCACTTAGGACGCATCTTTTCAAAATCTATTTTCAAAATCAATGGAACAACATTTATTTTTAATGATTAACGTAGCTTATGTGTAACGTATTGTCATTTATGTGGTTATTATGATATGAATGTTTATTTATTTAGGATATTTATGTTATTATCTCCATGTATAGCGCTGTGAGCCCGGCTCCTTGCTGGGATACAGCGCTATATAAATTATCAATTTATTATTATTATTATTTATTTTTTTTATTATTATTATCATTATTATAATTATTATTATTCAAAAAGTACAAAGTGATCTCAAATTTTTTAAAATTTTCATGAAAAAAAGGAGTATTTTGCTTTGTGTAGTTTTCTAAAGATAGAATACATTTTGCCGAAACACCCATTATTATTTTTTCTTTCTTCATATCTTACACATATATTGTTATACTATTAATACCTGTCCATGGTTCAAATATTCTGTCAACCGCTTGGTTATGATGTAATTATATATATATATAGGTATATTCGAATGTTAATTTAATCTGACTGACAAAAGCCATAGTAAAATTGACCAAGTAAGTGCTCTCACATTGACTTACTCAGTGACCTACTTACTGTTTGATGTTCTTAATTTTATTTTATTTAACTACTCTGTGTCCTACTCTGTGTCCTACTATGTGTCCTACTATGTGTCTACGATGTGTCCTACTCTGTGTCCTACTCCGTATCCTATTCTGTGTCCTACTCTGTGTCCTACTATGTGTCCTACTCTGCGTCCTACTCAGTGTCATACTCTGTGTCCTACTCTGTGTCCTACTCTGTGTCCTACTATGCGTCCTACTCTGCGTCCTACTCAGTGTCCTACTCTGTGTCCTACTCTGTGTCCTACTGTGCGTCCTACTCAGTGTCCTACTCTGGGTCCTACTCTGCGTCCTACTCAGTGTCCTACTCAGTGTCCTACTCAGTTTCCTACTATGTGTCCTACTCTGTGTCCTACTCTGCGTCCTACTCAGTGTCCTACTCAGTGTCCTACTCTGTGTCCTACTATGTGTCCTACTCTGTGTCCTACTCTGTGTCCTACTCTGCGTCCTACTCAGTAGCATCTCAGTGACCAGCCAAATAACCAACTCGTTGTTGCACTGCTCGACCAACACAGTGACATAAACAACTAACATACCAAGTTGAAGTGATCAAAGTGAAAAGATAAATTTCCCACTAAACAAACTTGACGTGACCTATCACGTGGTGACCTAAAAAGTTACCCTAATGCATGGATCTCCCGAAACCCAGTGTCGATAAATCTCGTTTTCTATTTTAAAATTTAATAACTCCAGCCCCTTGAGTGGCGTGTTGACAATGACGAATGCTATTAAACTAAACTCTATGAAGAGAGAGTCATAAACTTGGGAAACAGACTCACCACATGGGTGGTTTGGGTTAGAGACACAGATATTGTTTTTACAGATTACAATCAAAATGGCCGTATGGTCTTAGCTTGTTGATTGATCAGTTATGTAACGAAGATTTCAAAGAACAAAGTGGAAATAATTATAAAAGTGGGGTCAAAAGGTATACTATTGAGAACCCCTGTGATTAAACATTGATGTTTTTTGAAGTGACCGAGTGCGAAGTGTCCAATAAAGGAGACTTTAACTGTGAGTTAAAGTGTTCAAAAATAAATCAATGTTAAACTAAGCGCTGAAATGTCACTTCCATGAAATCACTTGATTTTGATGTTACTAATTCAACTCTTTGGCGAATTGGGCACTTTAGGAAGACTAGGCCCCCTCTAGAGAGACTGGTCCACCTTTAGGAAGACTAGGCCCCCTCTAGAGAGACTGGTCCACCTTTAGGAAGACAAGGCCGCCTCTAGAGAGACTGGTCCACCTCTAGGAAGACTAGGCCCCCTCTAGAGAGACTGGTCCACCTTTAGGAAGACTAGGCCCGCTCTAGAGAGACTGGTCCACCTTTAGGAACACTGGTATCTCTCCTAGGAGACTGGTCCACTTCAGAGGAGACAATAATTATTTATTGGGTGTCACTCCTGGTGATGGTGTCGACCGGTGCGGTCCACACCCACACCCCTCACCCCCCCTTTGACGCCTCTGCCCGAGTGTTATCTTGTGATAAGACACCAAATACAAGCCTAGTCTCAGCCGAGATTGTCATAGGCATGAACACAGGCTCTGATCTATGTATGACACCAAATTAGCGCTTGTCCGTCATGACTTGAAATAAGACAATTTTTATCTTCTAAGTTATTATTGATGAATTTATTTTTAGATTTTTAATCCCGCTGTAGCTTAAAGCTGGGTAATATCTTGAAATCCATCTTTATGGGATTCGAATCTCTCGTAATACTTTAAAGCTAGATTATTCTATTTTTTACAGTTTTTGAATAGAACCAGATTCAAAATAAAACGAGTGCAGATATGTTCAAGACCTAAACGAAATATCAATGCGATAAAACCTCAGTCATTTAAATACATGTATTTTTACATCCCCTGATCGAAATACATTAGAAGTCGGTTAAGCTAAGTTATCTTTCAACTTTAATTGAGAAAGTTTTTTGTTTGGTTTTGTTATATAAAAAAAGATATTTATGATGAAATCCGTTTGAATTGCTTTCGTAAATCGCTGCGGAATGAATTTACCTTGTTAGAATCCATACCAGGCATTTTTAATGTGTGGTTTATTATCCCTATGAAATAATTGTAATCCTTTGTCCCTACCCCCATCCCCTTTCCCCAATCTCCACAAAGCATTCAGTTATTTTACACTTTATACCACCAGGCTGTTATTGTTCCTAGAAACTTTATTCCCTCCGTTGTTCACTGTTATCCCCACGAACAATGGCGCGGCCTTTACTTATTATAGACATAAACAGATGTTTTGAATGCGAAGAGAAGTGGATCTATTTCCACCATTCGAGAGATCTGAGATCTCACGCCTTGATAGTCCGAATGGAACTTCCTTAATATAAAACATTTCGTGGTTAGACTGAAGAGTCTTAACGAGGTGTCGATTATTCGCAGCCATTAAAATGATAGGTATTCTGAATTGATATCAATGATCCTACATGTGGAAGAAAATCAGTAGCCCCGAGCCTAGTGCTCTTTATGGGTCTTCCCGGAAGACTCTCTCAGCTATCTGGCCGCCAAAGGGACGTAACAGCTGAGAACCCACCCCCCCCCCGGAAGCGGTCGCTTCTGAAGTGGCCACCTGGGCATCCAGGACGTTAAGCAAATACATCCTGCTAATACATGACCAAATACGTGCTGCTAATACATGACCAACTACGTGCTGCTAATACATGACCAAATACGTGCTGCTAATACATGACCAAATACGTGCTGCTAATACATGACCAAATACGTGATGCTAATACATGACCAAATAGATCCTGCTAATACATGACCAAATACGTGCTGCTAATACATGACCAAATACGTGCTGCTAATACATGACCAAATACGTGCTTCTAATACATGACCAAATACGTGCTTCTAATACATGACCAAATACGTGCTTCTAATACATTACCAAATACGTGCTGCTAATACATGACCAAATACGTGCTGCTAATACCTACCCAAAGACGTACTGCTAATACATGACCAAATACGTGCTGCTAATACATGACCAAATACGTGCTGCTAATACATGACCAAATAAGTGCTGCTAATACATGAGGAAATACATCCTGCTAATGCATGACTAAATACGTGCCCTTAATGTGTGCATCCAAAACATGCCCCCGATTTGTGTACAAACTCCGTACATCGAATTTTTGCACCAAATACTGAAGATCAAAACATTCACGGACTACTTGAGTCCACTAAGTGCATAAAGTGCGTGCACTTGAATGTTTTTATTTCTGGCTTTCACATAATATCTTCTTTATCTGAAAACAAATCATTCGCCCGTAAAACAAAACTAAAAAGACGTAATGAACAAAACAAAAAACAAAACAAAACAAAAACAAACAAGAAAAATACACACACACATAATTGTCCAATGAATTAATAATCCCTGTTTTCATAACAAATGTGTGTATAGTTTTAATGGTCAATGAAATTTTATAGGGACCTGCTTAATTAATAAAGTTGCACATTGGATTAATTTCAACATTGTGTTATCAAAGTGAAATCTTTATTTTGTAACTCTGCCACCGAGGGGTTACAGCCCCCCTAGCCCCTTTTGAAATGATGGTTCAGGGGCGTATAAGACTACACGGGGCCCCTTGGTCCTTTGGTTCCTTGCTCATATAATTTGTCTGTACTCCGGGATCGGATTCATAAAAAAACCGAACACGAAGAAATAACTGTTTGCCGGGAAACTAAAATTGAGTGTAAAAAAGTAATTTTAAAAAATAGACAATTATTTAAAAAAAATACAAAAAAAGCGTGGGGCGCTCTGTCTTGTACAAGGCTGCGAAACATAAATACACATTTGTATGAATATTAATACACATTAATAGTTTTAAAACTTTGATTATAATACATGCTACTATCATATTAATTAGAAATATGTATCTATATGCAAAAGAATAGTTGCAAAGAGAAATGAGTTGTGATGGGCGCCCCATGCTTTTATGTGCAGTGGATAGTTTCAGTCATTTCACCTGTTATAGAAAATTTTTTATTTTCTTCTTTTTAGTGCGCCTTCTATCTGTAAATAAAAGCGTGTCCATTTTAAAAAAAAAGATTTTTAAAATATTTTATTTTTTTCTATTACTGACACTGTCGGGTCCGAATAGCGATCAGATTAATAGATAAGATTTTATTTATTTATTTAATTTATGATATTTTTTGGGATTCATGCAAATATTTGTCCACCTTAATTATAAAATATACTAAATTTGGGGGCCCCTAAATCATCGGGGGCCCCTGGCTTTAGCACTTTGTCAGCCCCCCTCTTAATCCGCCATAGGACAGTCCCCCTCTAGGTAGACTCAGGTAAGAGATGCTAGGTTAGTTTGATTACATGGGTTTCATGTTAGAATGTTCAAAATCGTTGTTTTCTGTATTTATCCAGTTACTTGGTAGCCTAAAACGTAATTTTTTATCTTTTTTTTTCTTCGACAGTTATCTCCCTTGACAAAATGAATTATCGAACGTTTGAGCCGTTGATTCTCTCCCCTTTACCCCTATCCGTATGACGAGAAATCCAATATGTTTGCTAAGACATGTGTAATCTATGAGAGATGATAAGTCATAATCACGTAGGTGTGTGTAAATGGCCACCACGTCTCCTGATACTTGATTAGATAACTTCGTCTCCGTGTAAGTTAGATAAACACGCATTGCTTGCTTAGCTAACACGGTGGCCGGCGAACAAAGGTACATTATTCATAGGGTTTAAAGGTCAAAATTATAGTACCTGAACAATAGACCGATATTTACATATTCCACCTTCCCATGAACAATAGACCGCTATTTACATATTCCACCTTCCCATGAACAATAGACCGCTATTTACACATTCCACCTTCCCATGAACAATATACCGCTATTTACATATTCCACCTTCCCATGAACAATAGACTGCTATTTACATATTCCACCTTCCCATGAACAATAGACCGCTATTTACATATTCCACCTTCCCATGAACAATAGACCGCTATTTACATATTCCACCTTCCCATGAACAATAGACCGCTATTTACACATTCCACATTCCCATGAACACTATACCGCTATTTACATATTCCACCTTCCCGATGAACAATAGACCGCTATTTACACACTCCACCTTCCCATGAACAATTTACCGCTATTTACGAGTACATGTTCTAACGTCCCATGAACAATAGACCGATTATTAAATAATATAATTTTATAATATGTCATTTAGCGTCTGTCCGTGACGCTATGCGAGGTAACTCCCGATAAAAATGAAAATATAGGAGTAAAAATGTTGCATTCGAGAGTAACAAAATGTGTTTCTAGCCATAAAATATTGTGACGTGACGTCATTATTTGAGCTTTTATTAATGTGTGAAGGGAACTAAGTAAAAAGAGCCATGTTTTATTTGATTAATATTATTATTATTTTTTTGTATTAAATGTCCATTTTTGTGTATGTGTCCATGTCAATATTACGTACGTAATTATAAATTTAATTTTCTATATTAATATATAACATTTGTTTTTCGGTTTATGAAATTTACAATTGGTTATCGTTTGGTTGTCAAGTTTCGATGCGTTTTGAACTACAAAGCCATTATTTATTACTGCAAATGAAATTTGCCAACTTGTGCTTTAGTTTAGCGTTTGTTTTTCTTTTATACACTTTGAGATTGCATATTTGTATGTTAAAAAAAATTATATTATTAAAAATCGGACTCCTCACCACAATAGTTTTTTTTTAAAATTGTTATTTAAATGTTATATTTTAATGCGTCTTAGACTAATTTTGAATTAAAAAAATCTTTGCTTTTAATATAGAACTAGAACTGGAAGGGGTGCTGACTTGACAATAATGAAAACGTTTATTAGAATTCCTAAAACGTGTATATTAAATTTTATATACGATTACCTATTGATACTTTAATATTTTCTTTATCCAGTGATTAACATATTACTTCAAAGGTTTCATGCAAAATAAATAGTTCTTTGTTATTCATATTTGTAAATAGTTACAATAATTCATTTACATGTTTTTGATAATGTAAAAGTAATAATGTATGGACCAATGGGCGCATAAACTGACAAGTCATAATAGATCTTGAAAAGGTGCTGACTTGACAATAATAAAAACGTTTATGTGAATTACTAACACGTTTATATTAAATCTCTATATATATATAATATATATAAATCAAAGTATGTCTGTGTGTGTGTGTGCATGTCTTTTATAGCTGACTAAACCATTCATCCGATCGTCATGAAAATTTTGGAGACTGTTGAGTACCCACCTGGGATGGTAACTGGCAACTTTTTTTTTCTTCTAAATTTAACACTCATGGGGCACCGGGGCCCATAATGTCATTTTTTGCTTATAAGAGCTATACAAAAATTAGTTTAAGCGCTAGCTACTGTGTAAATTGTTGGATCTTAACCAAACTTTGTATATACAAATTTGATAGCCAATATTAAAATACTATAGGCACTGAACTCCTAATAATCATTCATTTGGGGCTGGGGGCCCAAAAAACGTTTTTCTTAAACGTTTAAGATTTTATTCACCATTCAGTTATTAACAATCTTGACAAATAATGACACATGTATCCATTATTATACAAATTGAACTGAACAGGTGTTTTGAACTTTATATCTTGCACTGAATGGGCCCTGGGGCCCTTAATGTCGTTTACTGAGTAAATGAATGGATCTTAAGCAATATTTGAATACAAAAACTTGGTAGCCCATATTAAAATACTATAGGGCATAGAACTTCAATATTCCATTCCTTTGGGGCCGAGTGCCCCAAATGTCTTTTCTTCGTATATTTGAAAGATATTTTTCCCCATTCAATTTTTCACGATTTTGAGGAAACTGAATTAAAATGAACAGGCTTTTGAAATTGAAATCTTTCACCGAATGGGCCCAGGGGCCCCTAAATGTCGTTTTTTTTCTTATATGAGCTGTATAAAAATTAGTATTAGAGTAAAATACTGAGAAAATTAATTGATCTTGACCCTTCTTAGTATATAAAAACTCAAGGGTCTATATTTTTCTTACTATAGGGCACTGTACTCCTAATTTTCATTCCCTCGGGGCAGGGGACCCGAAATGTCTTTTTTAGTAAATGTTTAATATTTTATCGTCCATGCAATTTTTAAAAATAATGAGAAATATAAATAAATGTTTGTATTTTGAAATTTATTCAAATGAACATGTGTTTCGCACTTTATTTCTTGCAATAATTGGGCCCTGGGGCCCTTAATGTCGTTTTTTGCTTATACGAGCTTTATAAAAATTAGTTTATGCGTTAGCTACTGAGTAAATGATTGGATCTCAACCAAACTTTGTACACAAAAACTTGGTAGCCCATATTACAATACTTAAGGTTTCTGAACTTCTGTCAATATCTTCGGGGCCGGGGGTCCCAAATGTCTTTTTTCAAATATGTTTAAGATATTTTTGCCATTTACTTTTTAACGATCTTGATAAATATATCCCTGATGAAACTGAATGAAAATAAAAAGGTGTTTGAAATTGACATCTCGCACCGAATAGGCCCGGGTCCCCTTTATGTCGTTTTTTCCCCCACCATATTAGCTATATTAAAATTAGTTTAAGCGTTAAATAATGAGAAAATAATTGGATTTTGACTAAACTTAGAATATGAAAAGTTACGAACCTATATTATATTACTATAGGGCACTGAACTCCTAATTTCCATTCCCACTTTAAATTAAATCATTTTTACTGAGATCGTTGCAACGCACGACGGGTCTGCTAGTTGTAAATATGATTAGCAGTTGATAATTTAATATTTTCTGTTATCCTGTGACAAACTTTGCTTACTACGTTTCATGCAAAATGAATGGTTCTTTGTTATTAATATTTTTTAAAAATTCCCTTTTATTTTTTTACATGTTTTGGTAATGTTGTGGTAATAACGTATGGACAAATGTGCGAATAAACTGACAAGTCATAATCATCAATGATGCTTAAACTGCTTCAAATCACAGATGTTCTTGATGTGGATCACATTACAGTCACATAATTTATTTTTAACGCACTGTGCTGTATTATTGGTGCACTCATAATTGGTGCGCACTATTCAATGCCGCAAGTTAACGTCCAGCTGACTCCTCAGCAATATTTGTTAATACTTCGAACTTCAAACTTCTTTGCTTTAGTTTCACCTTATGCTGTGTGTAATTCACTATGCATTTACTATTATCATGATTATATCATTATTATTCATGCAAACTTATATAACGCGAAGCCTAAGCTTGGAGGTTTTCTCATAACACATATATTCGTATATATAATCAAAATATAAACTCTGCTATGTCCGTTCGTAACGCTAGATTTTAGAAAGCGCACCTCTAAAAAATAGCCTTTAAAAAAATTATAAAAAATAAATTTTAAAAAAAAATTTAAAAAGAAATTTTTAAAAAACATTTTCAAACGTCCGCATAAAATTGTTCAATATGGAAAAGAGATTTAACTTTTCTCTCTTGGTCTCTACATTTTCTGATTATTTACTATGCGGCTTTCAAGCAAAAGGGACAATTACAAAAACTGAAATATATCCATTTTTAAAACTTCCGTCATTTTTGACGGGTAATACACTAGTATTTACATATTCCACCTTCCAATGAACAACAGACCGCTATTTACGAGTACATGTTCTAACGTCCCAGGAACAAAAGACCACTATTTACATATTCCACCTTCCAATGAACAACAGACCGCTATTTACGAGTACATGTTCTAACGTCCCAGGAACAATAGACCACTATGTGCACATTCCCCATGGAGGCCCCACCCCCCACACCTCCTCTAAATACGTGATCTCGTCATGATGGTCCCAAAGAATGGGAGCCAAAACGTCACTGTAGTTAGCGTACGTCTAACCCAGGGGTCGGGAAACTTTTTGTCTGAGAGAGCAATAAACACCACACAATCTGAAAAGTAATTCTGTGAGAGCCATACATTATGTTTAAAACTAAAAATTCAAGTAAATGTGTGCATTTCGTGTAATTTCAACATTAAAAGTACGATAATTATGTCTCTGAATTCTTTTTAATAACATTATTATGCTGTGTTTTAATATGCAATTAAAATGTAGATCAAAGGAATCTGAATAAACTTTTTTTTAACTAATCGAACATTTGTCTGAGAGCCTGATGCAGCCTTGGTTTCCCGAACCCTGGTCTAACGTGTTCACTATTGAAAACACAAAGCAACAGTAAATGGGGAGATATCTTAGCAGCTTTGCATGTGGGGTATATCTAATCTATACGATTGATTACGCAACATCTCTCAAATGTACAGCCGTACCCTCCCCCCCCCCACCCTCTGTTCTACTACAAGAACTAGTCTTAGGTTTATGTGGGTTCGAAAGTTATTAAAAATGTATTTAGATATTTTTAAAAAACTTTTTTCCCCTCGACAACTGCATCACATCTGTGTATCAACCACATGCTGACATTAAAGGTGTTGTTACTAGCAGCCCTTTCTTTTATTATTTCTTCAGTTCTCACTCGTCTCCTCTTTTGCCTATGCTCATTGGCGTTACCTCAGAGGGTTCCACCCATAGCGGTCCAACTGAAGATGCCATCTCATCTTTTTATCTACTCGAACATTTTCAAAATTAAGTTTAACCCCTTTGTGTGCGTCTGGGCTCTTTTAGCGTGATCTGCACACTCACACTGAAAACAGAATCCCAGCCAAAGAAGTTATCGAAGCAAAATCGAGTATTAAAATCTCTTGTTAAAAAATACCACAATATCGATTTATTATTACAAGATGTGAACCCCTTTTTTTTTGTTACATTTAAAATGAACAATTTTCAAAGGCATCATATTTCTTGCACAAATAACCATCTATTAATCTATTTATGGCCATTGTTCTGTAATTCGTTTATTTATATTTGTTTATGTTCTCGGTATAAATAGATTCGATAAACCTTCGTCTTGAAATTATCTTTAAGAATTGTTGCCATTAAATGGGTGTTGACGCGAGCGTATGTATACAAAATAAATTACCGTATTTCATGTTCATATTCTTTTTTTTTAATGCTATGGTTTTAAAATGTTTGCCAAACACTTCACCTAACATATTTTATGGTATACAAGAAAAAAAAGGGTGGGGGTGGGGGGGGTGGGAGAGTGAGATGCTAAGATGAATAATGTATAACATGATTACACCGTCCATCAGACACTATTTGCCTGTATTTGTTAACGACTTTGTGTGTGGGTGTGTGGGGCGGGGGAGGGGGTCCACAACTCAACATTGTACTTTGGAGAACCTGAAGCCCATGAGCGATGTCTTGAGCTGCGACCCTGCTTTCCCTTCCCTCCCCGTAGCCTCCAGTCCCAAGCCGGTTGTATACTCATAAGCCCATTAAAGTCGTTTACTCAATTGTTCCCAGCCATAATATTTATCGGCCTCAGCTGGTGGAGAGAGAGAGAGAGAGCTCTCCTGAAAGGAGGTAATTTATAGTGTGTGTTTAACTGAGTGGTTAAGGTTGTAATGTAAGGTTGTTATGGCCAACCTAGATGTGAGGCTAACAGAGGTTCGTATGTCTTAACCAGTTACGCCTGTAATAGGATTTTTTCCCCCGCTGATTCATAAGAGTGTTTTACAGAGGTTAGTGTTGGTTAAACCTAGGTGTTGGTATCAAACATGGCTAATATAGTTTTGTAGATTTCGTTCTCATAATTTTGGATGGTTTAACCATGAGCGCGGATTAAATTACCTTAATTTGGCTGAATCAAATTTTTGTTTTAAAGTCTGCTGCTCTGAGCTTAATAGAAATAGATTTGAGGATATCTTAGACAGATTTTAGATAGTGACTAGAAGAGCACCATGCTCTAAAGTAGATGGTAACCTTGGATGAGAAGTGATGGTACCATGGGACTGGACGAGATGGTTAATATTACTAGAAGATCTGGTAGAATCTAGAGTAGATGGAGTCCTTAATCTGGAAGAGAAGGCTTAATGCAGTAGATTAACAGATTATGGCTAGAAGAGTTTGTACCGTGAACTTATAAGGGAGGGTAAACTTGTAATATGAATTGTAGATATGATGCTGTTGAATAAAATGGAGATTGTAGAGTTTAACTAGAAGCGATGCTACCCTGATACAAACAGAAATTGTGCCCGATTGGCTGGAAATGTAATAGAATTAACATTAAATTTACATAATAAGCAAGTTAGTATGTCTGAATGATTTTTGGTTCATGTGCTTACTTCCAGATTTTAATTAACATTGAATTCCCGCACTCTCTCACGCCATCTCTCTTTCCTTTTCTTCTTTATTTTATATGGTCGTGGAAATGTATGCCGGCTTTAATGTGTGGTCAAGTATAGATTTAGCTATACATCGAATCTAGGTGTGGAAGCTGAATAATTTGGTTAAAATATTAGGTTTTCAAAATAAATATTTAAAAAAAAACCCCACATATTTCATATAAGTCATGCGTAACTCTTGTTTATCATTCTGACTCCAACCCCATAGATTCTAACAATGTCTGGTATATCAAACTCAGCTGTCTCTGTCTGTCCAACTAACAACGTCTGGTATATAAAACTCAGCTGTCTCTGTCTGTCCAACTAACAACGTCTGGTATATCAAACTCAGCTGTCTCTGCCTGTCCACTTAACAATGTCTGGTATATCAAACTCAGCTGTCTCTGTCTGTCCAACTAACAACGTCTGGTATATAAAACTCAGCTGTCTCTGTCTGTCCAACTAACAACGTCTGGTATATCAAACTCAGCTGTCTCTGCCTGTCCACTTAACAATGTCTGGTATATCAAACTCAGCTGTCTCTGTCTGTCCACTTAACAATGTCTGGTATATCAAACTCAGCTGTCTCTGTCTGTCCAACTAACAATGTCTGGTATATCAAACTCAGCTGTCTCTGTCTGTCCAACTAACAATGTCTGGTATATCAAACTCAGCTGTCTCTGTCTGTCCACTTAACAATGTCTGGTATATCAAACTCAGCTGTCTCTGTCTGTCCACTCAAATGACATTAAACAAAAAAACACTGAACCCAATAAAGTTTATATCTCTCCTGAATCATTAACATTTATAATTAAAAAACCCACGAAGCTCGTTATGAGAACCCTTGGATTATAAATGAAATATTTGAAGCTGAATGCGTGGCTTGTGATTAAGATAAGCTACGAATGCGTGCTGGAGGGATCTCGAATTAACGGTTTATTTTTCCATTGCGTGTGCCATGAATGTATTTCAGGACGGGGGCTGAAAAGGGGCAACAGTTTCCGTTGATGATGCCTCCTGAGTTTGCGTCAAGGACTGAAAGATGGAAATCAGATTTTCTCACTGACAAGCTGGATATATTTCTTTTGTCACTTGTTTGAATCAGTGCCAGTGAACAAGACCTCTTTTTACGTCAACTCAAAAATTAATTAAATAATAAAATAATATTGATAGGAAAGAAAACTGCATACATTTCAAAGAAATTTAAAAAAAACAAATTTAAAATAGAAATTCCAAGAGTCACCTCCTCTCCCTATTTGTCCAACCCCCCCCCCACACACACACAGACACACACAAACCAACAACAACACTTTTTTAAAAGTTTAAATCTTTAACACAAATTACTTTTTTTTTACTTTCATTTTCAAAAATAATCATAAATATATGTAGCCGAGTGGTTGGCTATGGTTGAAGGTTATGATTGATTATATCTTGCTATATTGCAGCACACACACTAACTTGACAGTTTTATTTAATAACTAGGTAAAACACAAGTAGTGAGGACTATAATTGTGAATAGTGTTTATTATAGTAATTTCTGTCCTATAAGGTTAACACCGTTAAATCCCTATTGTAAATAACTAAAACCGGAAGCACAGTATACAATTTTATAACAGTCCCTAAGCAATTCCCTACTCTACCACTAAGTTCGGTACACCTCAACAGGCACTGGATCACTCGCTCTCCAGGCGCTGTGTGACTCTCTCACTGCCTAGGCACCGGGTGGCTCTCCCTCTGTCTCCCACAGTCCTCTCCTTATATTGGTAGTCAGAGGAATGTGGGTGACATTGGAGATCGTCCTATGGCTCAAGTCGTAAAAACTTGTTCCATTCACATGTTTTTCCCTGGCCACTATAAAATACTGTTGGCACTCCCCTGTCCCCTTGTCCTGTCTGGACGCACTTAAAATTTCACTCATTGACTGCTGCCCCATGACGTCTCAGGACACAGGCCGAAATTGCTGGTACTTAAACTTGAGCTTTTGTTCCCAGCTAAGGGAAACAACAACCCACATTCCAATGTTCTGCCTACGACTGATACTGGGTGAGGGGGAAGCGTTGTGGG
Organism: Ampullaceana balthica; assembly: GCA_944989445.1. Classification (NCBI taxonomy): domain Eukaryota; kingdom Metazoa; phylum Mollusca; class Gastropoda; family Lymnaeidae; genus Ampullaceana; species Ampullaceana balthica. Next base: position 1,113,243 of record CALYLW010000139.1, on the reverse strand, counting down.
CTGAAAAAATTGTGGCGGACACGGCCACATATATAATCAGTTTGTTTTTTTAAATATGAAAATGTTTCTTTGTCTATCTAGTTATTATTATTATTCCTCCGTCTCAAGTTATCCTTTTTCTTAAGTGGGTACTAAAATTATATTTACCTTATATTTTCAACAGAGCCCACCCTAAGATGGCCGATTGGGACAGACCGACCTTGAGGACAGTGTTGACCCCTGACCCCACCTCCGATGACCCGGACGCCAAGTACCTCTGCGTGGACGAGACCAAGCGCCCCCGCGCCAACTCTGACCCCGTGGGGCTCCACATCCACCTGAACCCCCTGCCCGAGATCACCGTGACCGGGGAGGACGGACAAGACTTCGACTCCTCGGAGGAGCTGGACAGCTACCTCATCCCTCCCTCCCCACGGCGCCGGGCCAACACCTGCCCCGAGGACATGTTCCTGGCCCGCAAGGGGAGGCCACCCACTCCCCCGCCCACAGACATCCACGCGTTCAAGAGTCCCACAGGGAAACGGTTTTCTTTCAACTTCGCGTCGCGGGATTTGAACGGCGTCTCTTTCGCACACCACAGGCTCAGCAAAGTGGCAGAGGACTCGGTGGATCACGGGGGAGCGGACAGGAAGAATTTCAGACGTAAGAGTGAAACGGAAAGTGCCCTTTCCAAAGTCATTCACGGATAACATTGAGATGTGTTGGCTTATAAAAATAAAATAAAAACCAAAACTCTCAGATGAAAAGTCACTTTATGGAACGAGTATTGGCTCACAGAGAGAGAGGAACTAGTTATCTGGCACTGCACTGGACACTTGATGTGGTCGAGTCTCCTTTGTCCTGGTCAAGAATAAAATGTCGAATCAGAGGTCACTTTTCACAAGAGCCGAATCAAGGACTTCGTTTATGTATTTTTTTTAAAAAACACCGAAAACTCATTACATCTTCTAGCATGGCAGAATGGTCGTGTCGGCGTTTCTCTCCCTTATCCTCATTCCAAGAAACTTTCTTTTTACCAACGAGACATGAACATGTACCAACAAGTATGAGAGTGGATGTTTAATGGAGTACATGGGACATGGGTAAATTATTCTACTGCTGGCTTTAACGAACTTACAACCAAGATGTGGCATCCCAGTACACAGACGCATACACTGATGTTGTATCTGCCATCATTAAGACATCACTCCAACTCGAACATCATGACAAAAATTATCTGGGCACAAAATGACTTATTTTTTAATTTAAAAAATACATTTTAATCTCTGCCCATATACACACCATTGACATTGACATAACAATTTTAAAAGAGAAAATTATTTTTAAAAAAGTTAGTCAAACATAATAAAATCCATCAATTATATACAAACATCAACTTAAACAGTACACTATAACATACCCCTATGTAACACGATGTCATAACACATTTATTCGAATTTCTATTAGATGTTTGGTTGCATACAACACAAACATGTCCAAATTTGTGGAGGTCACAAATTCTCTAATCATGACGTCAACAACTGTCATCACAACGTCATCATAACGTCATCACAACGTCATCATAACGTCATCACAACGTCATCATAACGTCATCTTTTCCCTCATCATGACTTAAACTTTTTTCGCATTTTGAACTCATAATTTTTCCCAATGCTATTATAACTTTGTTTTTCTCCTTTCTTTAACAAACTGACTGTAAATGTACATAACAAAGTATTTCTGATTTCCCCCCTTAATTGCTGTTTCATTTACTGTTAATATGTTTAACTGTTGTGAATATCATTAAGACCAAATTGGTTAATTTTAAGATAACGTCTTGGTTGTTAGCGACTTTTTTTAAAGAGAAAAAAAATTATTTCAAGATTCGTTTAAAAAAGAACAATGTGAAAATTGAAAATCCAGAGATATGATGCAAATAAAATTGATAATTTATTAAACAAACATTCATTCAATGGCCTTTCCAGCTGGTTTTATTTCTGGCAAGGTTATGCTGCAGTGAATCAGTCACATCCTTGTATTACATGTCTTTGTTGGATATTGATTGAATGTAATTACATGACTGGGCCACATGACCGTGGTCGCTGCATGACTGTGGCGTGTGACCGTGGTTGCTGCATGACCGTGGCGTGTGCCCGTGGTTGCTGCATGACTGTAGCGTGTGCCTGTGGTTGCTGCATGACCGTGGCGTGTGCCCGTGGTTGCTGCATGACTGTGGCGTGTGACAGTGGTTGCTGCATGACCATGGCGTGTGACCGTGGTTGCTGCATGACTGTAGCGTGTGACCGTGGTTGCTACATGACTGTGGCGTGTGACCGTGGTCGCTGCATGACTGTGGCGTGTGACCCTGGTTGCTACATGACTGTGGCGTGTGACCGTGGTCGCTGCATGACTGTGGCGTGTGACCCTGGTTGCTACATGACCGTGGCGTGTGCTCGTGGTTGCTGCATGACTGTGGCGTGTGACCGTGGTTGCTGCATGACTGTGGCATGTGCCCGTGGTTGCTGCATGACTGGGGCGTGTGCCCGTGGTTGCTGCATGACTGTGGCGTGTGCCCGTGGTCGCTGCATGACTGTGGCGTGTGACCGTGGTTGCTGCATGACTGTGGCGTGTGACCGTGGTTGCTGCATGACTGTGGCGTGTGACCGTGGTTGCTGCATGACTGTGGCGTGTGACCGTGGTTGCTGCATGACTGTGGCGTGTGACCGTGGTTGCTGCATGACTGTAACATGTGACCGTGGTTGCTGCATGACTATGGCGTGTGACCGTGGTTGCTGCATGACTGTGCTGCGTGATTGTTCCTACTTCTATGTTTTGAGAACCCACGAGCAATGTTCCCTCTAAGGTTCGTTGGGCCGTGTGGAAAGTAAAAATATTCATGCGCTAAATTGCTCAGCATCCATTTTTGTGCTATATTGTACACAATTTGCTGCTCGGTAACTCTAAACTGCCTCGCGGCGTCGGTCTGATATATGTGCGGCCGCGCAGCAACGCAGCTTAAAGAGAACATTGCTCACGAGTATTCTCCTGTGTAGGTTTACGTGTCTGCCAATAGGGCTTGTAATTTCTAAAACCGGAAAACGTCATAACTCTTTGAGTAATGTTCTATTTTTAGATTACATTTTAGCGGAACAATGTTTTGAAGCATAAATACAGTCAGAATCAATAAGCTCTCAAAATTATTAGCATAGTAAAATACGAAACTGTTTTTTTCTTGCTCACATCAAATAAGGTGTCATAAATTAACGAATAATTAACAAATAGCTCTTAAGATATCATTTCTTATCAATTTACCTACATTTACATATTGACTCGTATTTTCATTAATTTTTTTTAAAAATTCTCTCCCCCCCCCCAAAAAAAAATAAAAAAAATAATACCCCAATATGTCTATTAATAGACTTCCGCCTATTTTTCTTGACGCGGATACTTCGCTAGGCTGCAAGTGGAGGGTATCAGGCAATAGACACAACTTTCTACTGGTGTCGCCTCACCAATTTTTGCATGAATGCTTTCATGACTATGCTGTAAGATTGTCCTGCTGGATAGTGCTGTTTGACTGTGCTGTTTGACTGTGCTGGTGGACTGTGCTGTTGTATTGTGCTGTTGGGTTGTGCTGTTGGCCTATGCTGCATATGGTGTTTGACCTACACTGTAGAGCTCGTCAAGTATTACTTTCAAATCTCGAAGAATCGTTTGCGATCAACTTATTAAAAAATATCTTTTATTGTAGTTTGAATTGTGTGTTTAACGATACCTGAAGAACTAGTTGCTATGTTTATACCAGAATTAAAATAATAATATCATCAAACTAAGCCAATATTTGTGGAACAATCAGATTTGAGACAAATCAAAACATGTCTGGACCTGTAGGCCAATTTTTGTGTTAAAACGATGCCAATAATGTTTCTGTATTGAGAAAAACTGGCTTCGATTAAGTTACATCGCGGAATTTTACGAGTCAAACTAGCGTTCCTAGAAAAAAAAATATTTAAAAAAATAATTTTTAAAAATCTCTTGTCATTAATTCACAAATAATGAGTTAAGCTGCAGTGTTATTCATGTGGGAATACTAGCAGAGTCTTTGGACTACTACACAGAGTCCCTTGGGCAGACGGTCTGTCTACATTCATCAAGAAGGATTTTTTTTTAAAGTGGATTATGAAAAAGGGAAAAGAAATGTAAATAAATTGAACGAAAAAATAAAATAAAATAAAGATAACAAGTCGGTAGCTTCGAAGGTTGTTCATCACCCTATTTATTTAATGACAAAAACACAGGCCAAAATAACTCCCTAAGCTTATTTCAACGTCCAGACAATTTAAAAATAAATTAAAATGAGAAAATAATTGTAGAGATCAATTTAAAAGGTACAGGGATTATTATCATAAGATTTGAAGTCCTTGGAGAAGTAGAGCACTCCACCAAACTATGGGACGTGTTGTTGTTAAGGAAATGAGATCTGAGTCTTATATCAAAGCTATAAGGGAGGAAGAGATTTGGCTCCACTTACAATACACACAAGGGGCCGTCCATAAAGTACGTCACGCTATTTTTGACCATTTTTAACTCCCCCCTCCCCCCTTCACAAACTGTCACATATCTAGGACCCCCCACCCTAAAGTACGTCACACTTTCGAACAAAAATTTAGTTTTTTTTATTAACAAAATAATTAAAATTTAATATAAAACAGCGTGACGTCACACATGGCTGGACCCCCCATCCACCCTGTCACAAACTGTCACACTTTTTTACACCCCCTCCCCCCCTCTGGAGCGTGACGTACTTTATGGACGGCCCCCAAACAAAAATTTCATTTGATGAGGAGAAAGAAAGAAACAAATTTTTCCTCTCAAATTTGAAGTCCAAACAAAACAACATTAGGAAATACTCCTAAGCGTTAATAGTTTCCAGCACTTTTTATCACGTGAATCAATTAACACGGAGGATCAGAATTGCACAAATCCCAAAATAGCAAAGATCTCTTTGGAAGAATTGAGAAATATTCAGGTCACACGATAAGAAAACCGATGCCAAACAAAATTAGGAATGTGACCATCAAACTAAAACACCTGGTGTCCAATGTTAAACAAACCCACACGTTCTCTGTTTTAGTTACTAGCTCCATTCAGACTTGAAGAAACGGCAAACAAGATTAGCACCGGGAAACTGTGTAAAAGTATGCTACTGTGATAAGGATTATACACAGTGAGTAATTTGATACCATGATATGGATTATAAAAGACCATCTTTACTGAGATGGTGATATAACAATATGAGTACTGGGATACTCATGAATGCACCTTTCATCTAGAAAAAAGAAGTTTACCACATCTAGACAACGGTTAAACAACACTAACTTAAAAATGGTTGACTGTCTTGCAGTGTTTGTTTAGCACACCTTGGTTTGGAGAGTTTTGTTCTGACAACCTGTCAGCGTGTGACAGTTTCAACATGAAGAATTGTTTTGTTCATGGGCGGCTTCTTATTTTGTTCATCCGCTTTTAACTTGAACATTGAGCGCAATGATGGAAATTATTGTTGGACAAAGTGTCTTCTTTGTTTATGGGAAATTATTTGTAACCTTATTTTCACCATCATTTTCTTGATTTTATACTGTTAAAAAGTGGTGTATAAAAACACATGATTCTATGAACACAACATTTATTTAATATTTTTAAATTATTAGGGTCATTGAGATAAAACGAGATTACTGCCGCAAGATCATTCTTCCTACAGCTCACCACTGCCTTAACTAACATCATGTTTCTAACATATACGTTACTTGTTTGACATGTTTTAATAAATTCAGAAGACCGGCTTGACATTTCACGAACTTTGTTTTAAGGCTAAAATTGAAAGAGTTCAATGTGGACCAAACTTCAGCTCTTGTGGGATTAGAGGAACGAAAAGAAATTTGGCTCAGAAATTTTGAAAAAAAGTAACCCTGAAACGATGAAATAAATAACATTCCTTCCAGTTAAATAGAGTTTTTAAAAAAATTGATCTCAAAACTAAATATTATACGAATATTTCACAAGAAAGTCCACACATTTTTAACAAGTGGAGATTTGGGATAATTTAGGTATGATCAATAAATGTAGGATTATACTTAAAAGAAAATAGCCCGCAACTATTGCCACTTAAAGTCTTAAACCACCCACCACTACAAAATACAAAAAAGCGACCAATCACTGTCAGCTTTTTCCTATTGATTTATGTTTTTTTATAAACTACATTAATGACATATCATAGAAAATGACGGATTTATATTTTATTGATGTATGTTTGCTTTTTTAGTGGTCTATTTTTTTTTAAAATAGTATTAAAATAGATGCCTGCTTACATGCCGCACAATAAAATTGAGAAGCCTTCAATAGACTAGGAGCAATCACATAGTCTCAAAACTAGAAAAGCCCATACGTTAAACGAGCACAACACCTACACTGGGCCTTAAACCGCTTTGTTTTTAGAGTTCTTCCGTGGATCAGTAAAACGTTCTCAGCATTCTTCTGTAGATCTGTGCTTTTTTTAAAAAAAACGTTTTGGAGGTGTGTCGTAGCCCGGCATGTTTGGTATCATTGTGCCGCCAGACTGGTATGTCTTTATTATTGTGCCGCCAGACTGGTATGTCTTTATCATTGTGCCGCCAGACTGGTATGTCTTTATTATTGTGCCGCCAGACTGGTATGTCTTTATTATTGTGCCCGCCAGACTGGTATGTCTTTATTATTGTGCCGCCAGACTGGTATGTCTTTATTATTGTGCCGCCAGACTGGTATGTCTTTATCATTGTGCCGCCAGACTGGTATGTCTTTATTATTGTGCCGCCAGACTGGTATGTCTTTATTATTGTGCCGCCAGACTGGTATGTCTTTATCATTGTGCCGCCAGACTGGTATGTCTTTATTATTGTGCCGCCAGACTGGTATGTCTTTATTATTGTGCCGCCAGACTGGTATGTCTTTATTATTGTGCCGCCAGACTGGTATGTCTTTATCATTGTGCCGCCAGACTGGTATGTCTTTATTATTGTGCCGCCAGACTGGTATGTCTTTATCATTGTGCCGCCAGAATGGTATGTCTTTATTATTGTGCCGCCAGACTGGTATGTCTTTATCATTGTGCCGCCAGACTGGTATTTCTTTATTATTGTGCCGCCAGACCAGTACGTTTGCGAAACTGTGCTGCACGGTGACAGTACTCTCGTGTTTATATTTATATTTTCTTTAAGTGGTTTAGAAAATCCCAAAAACCAAAATGTTTCGAACCCCTCGAATAAAGTATAATCTTTTTTTTTAATGATTCACAGCCACCATATCGGCCTGTTAACTAAGCGCTTTGACGAGCCACTTGGCTCGCTTTGAACACAAGGTATACAAAGGAAACATTTGGAACCCACAAGTCAACGAACACTGGGGCCTGACATTGGAGAGATGCCTTAGGGTATGGATTATTTCCACTTCGAAATGTTTTTTCTCACACAGTTTGGAATTAAACGTTTTAAAAAATCAACATATAATTGCCCACTTGCTATTGACATTTTCTATCTGGTTAGTGCACTGTGGGTTTTGATAAAGGGCCCCGAAGATCGTGGATAATTAATATTGGATTACGTTTGTTATTGGCCTTTGACAGCTGATGTAGTTCATGCGACGAGGATCTAAAGAGCTCATGGTTCAAAATTAATTTAACGTAAAAATAATAACGATGAATTAAATAGTACGAGTAAAATTAGTTTGATTTTTTAATACTATCTGGCCAGCCACAAACAACATCAATAATTACAAAAGCCTTTGTTTGGGATCAGGAAAGGGTGATAATTTTTTGGGTTGTTGCGAATAAAAAAAACAAAAAACAAAGCCACCATTACAAACGAGATTTGATAAGGTCTGTTGACTTATGAGATCATACTTTTATAACGAGATTGAGGCAGATTTAGGTTATCTAGAAATCGTGATGTTTGTGACTGGTGAAATTGCGACCAGTTACAATGCAGCAACCACAGGATGGTGGATAGATAAATGTGGATAGAGGATGGTGGCTGGAGAATAGTGGATATGGAATGGGCGATGGAGAAATGTGGATTGAGAAAGGTGGATAGAGAATGGTGGATAGAGAATGGTGGATAGAAATAGTGGATATAGAAAGGCTGATAGAGAAAGGTGGAGGTATCATTCACATAGCACACAAGAAGACAGAGTTGTCATTGTAAAGAATACACAATTTAAAAAAACCGTACAAAACCAAGTTTTTGACTATAAATCCTTTATGTACGAGAAGTAACTAATAGAATGTTCATTATAATACGCAGCACAAAACCATCCAAAAATACAAAATTTTTGTTGTGTCGTAAAACAGATTTAATATAATGCGCAACAATCAGGAATATGTTTATAAAAAGTGCTGTCAATAAAATACGCACCTTATTGCGCGACAGAAAGGTTGTTCAATATAATGCGCACCCTTACACTCTATCTCAAAAAATAACATGATACATAGGAATAAATAAAATAATCTACAAAATCAATAATTCAATTACGGTTCATGTGATCAATCTGAAATTTTGATACATTGTTTTTATCATTGGCACGTAACTGCCTTCAAAATTTCACCTCGCTAGCTTACGAGGAAGTGGGTTAAAATTGATCCAAAGCTTTGGCGACAAGCAAGGGTTCAAGGGTGCAAGAAAGCAGACGCCACGAGTTAATATAAAGGATTTAATAATTTTTTAAAAAAGGGAAAAAAACAAGTTTTTGACTATAAATCCCTTATGTACGACAAGTAACTAAAAGAATGTTCATTATAATACGCAGCGCAAGACCATCCAAAAATACAAAATTGTAGCGGTGTCGTAAAACATGTTATAATATAATGCGCACCGATCAGGAATATGTTTATAAAAAGTGTTGTCAATAAAATACGCACCTTATTGCGCAACAGAAAGGTTGTTCAATATAATGCGCACCCTTACACTCTATCTCAAAATAATAACATGAAATTTAGGAATAAATAAAATAAAATAAAAAATCAATTATTTAATTACGGTACATGCGATCGATCTGAAATTTTGATACATAGTTTTTATCATCGGTACAAAACTGCCTGCAAAAATTCCGCTCGCTAGCTTACGAGGAAGTGGGATAAAAATCGATCCAAAGTTTTGGCGACAGACAAGCAATCAAGCAAACAAGCAATCAAGCAACGAGACACCACGAGTTAATATAAAGGATTTAATAAGAAAAACCCGTAAAAAACCAAGTTTTTGACTATAAATCCTTTATGTACGAGAAGTAATTAAAAGAATGTTCATTATAATACGCAGCGCCAGACCATTCAGAAATACAAAATTGCACTTGTGTCGTAAAACATGTTTAATATAATGCGCACCGATCAGGAATATGTTTATAAAAAGAGCTGTCAATAAAATACGCACCTTATTGCGCGACAGAAAGGTTGTTCAATATAATACGCACCGCGACGCTCTATCTCAAAAAATAGCATGATACATAGGAATAAAAAAAATAATCTAAAAAATCAATAATTTAATTACGGTACATGCGATCGATCTGAAATTTTGATACATTGTTTTTATCATCGGTACGAAACTGCCTGCAAAATTTCAGCTCGCTATCTTGCGAGCAAGTGGGTTAAAAATCGATCAAAAGTTTTGGCGACAAGCAAGCAAGCAAGCAAGCAAGGTCCGCCGCAGACACCACGAGTTAATATAAAGGATTTAAAAATGGGGAAATATTGCGCACATTAAAAATGTTGGTCATTGTACAGAAAACGCTTGATTGTGGAGTCACCATTACACAGAAAACACTCGACGATAAATGAACCAATGCAAAGAACACTTGTTGGTGGAATTATCACTGCACAGAAATCACAATATGGTAGATACACCCTTACACAAATAAGAGAGTACTTAATTTGAGCTTCGCCTCAAGTATAGTTAGTTATTCCTCTCGGGCCGAAGACGGCACATAGGGCAAAAGTCATGGATTTCCATTTACGACGATACGTCGCCAATTGTAATAGGTCTTGATTATTTCTTAGACCCATGGTTGAGCTTTCTCTTTTGATTGTTCTACTTAGGGTTTCCTTTGGTCTTCCTTGTTTTCTTTTGCCTTTTGGTGTCCATATGAAACCTGACGAGGGAGTCTTCTCTCGTCCATTCGAAGAACATGACCGATATAATTCCAACGTATTCTCCTTATAATAGTTGACACATATTCTTGGTTGGTTTCTTCTCTTATTGTTACATTTGATTTAAAATCACTCCATTTTATATTCAAAATTTTTCGGAGGCATTGGTTTTCGAAGGCAACTAATTTCTTTTCTATAGCTTTAGTGGATTTCCAGCTTTAGCATCCATATGTTAGTACAAGGATTACGCAAGAGTTGAATAGCCTAAGTTTTATATGTTTGCTGAGTGTCTTTGATCTCCAAATATTTGTAAATTTGTTAAAAGCACTTGACGCCAACGCAATTCGAGTCGTTATCTCTGATGTTGCATCTCCATCATATGACATTTTGCTTCCTAAGTAAGTGAAGTTGGTTACTTTCTCTATGGTTTGGTCATTAATTATAATATCATTGGGTTGGTTGGTGAGGTCCATGACTTTTGTTTTCGTTGTGTTGATTTGAAGACCAATTTGATTCGAAAAGTGCTGGAGACGATCCGTTTTTTCTTATGTGTTCAGATGCGTCGGGCTTACGAGAGCCAGGTCATCTGCAAAGCATCTGCCTCAAGTATATTATAGTAAATTTAAAAAAATATCGGTCTCCAAAAGTATGGTTCTTCCAACTATTTATCCTCAGTTTTCAATTAAATGTTTATTACATGTACTTTATACAAAGGGTCATATGAAAAGAATAGTTAAAAGTATGATGGTCAAAGGCTTGTGCCACCACTTTATCTTCGGAAAAGATTTGACGGAAGGTTTGTGCCACCACTGTATCATAAAGGATATGTTTATTCTGTGTACAGTTTGAACATTTTAGAAATTTGAAAAATGAAAGAAATAGTCATATTAAAAAAATCTTATAAACATATTTCATAATTCCTCAGTCTAATATAAAAGAAAATCTTCAACTGTGAAAAGAAAAAAAAACTTTCTCAGTGTGCCATTATATCCAGCTATTGATTTGAACGCTATAGCAGTGCTTCTCAAAGTTTTTAGTCTGGCGACCGGCAGGAATTTTACTATTGCACCAAGAACCGTTGCACTATTTTCCCTGTACTGATGTGGTAGCGAAACCGAAATGCAAATTCTATTTTAATTGTTTCATTTTATGTGCTTATTGTAGAAAAATTGTCAAATTCTATATGGTTAGTATTAATGGATGAAAATAGAGGATTATAATTAGAGTTTCGTTCCTTTAATGATAAGTTCTGCGGACAGGCGACAGATTGCTCACGGACCGGCACCAGTCCGCGGACCACGACTTTGAGAAGCACTGCGCTATAGGGATCAAAAAACGGTTTGTTTGGTTAAACATTTATTTTGCGCCAGACTGTTACAAACCACATCAAACTAATAACTTATTTGTTACCTCTACCACATATGACTCTGTTCCATGTCACATCTACCACATATGACTCTGTGCCATGTCACATCTACCACACATGACTCTGTGCCATGTCACATCTACCACACATAACTCTGTGCCATGTCACATCTACCACACATAACTCTGTGCCATGTCACATCTAACACATATGACTCTGTGCCATGTCACATCTACCACATATGACTCTGTGCCATGTCACATCTACCACTCATGACTCTGTGCCATGTCACATCTACCACACATGACTCTGCCATGTCACATCTACCTCACATAAATCTGTGCCATGTCATATCTACCACACATGACTCTGTGCCATGTCACATCTACCACACATGACTCTGTGCCATGTCACATCTACCACTCATGACTCTGCCATGTCACATCTACCACACATGACTCTGTGCCATGTCACATCTACCACATATGACTCTGTGCCATGTCACATCTAACACACATAACTCTGTGCCATGTCACATCTACCACACATGACTCTGTGCCATGTCACATCTACCACACATGACTCTGTGTCATGTCACATCTACCACACATGACTCTGTGCCATGTCATATCTACCACACATGACTCTGTGCCATGTCACATCTACCACACATGACTCTGTGCCATGTCACATCTACCCCACATGACTCTGTGCCATGTCACCTCTACCACACATGACTCTGTGCCATGTCACATCTACCACACATAATTCTGTGCCATGTCACATCTACCACACATGACTGTGCCATGTCACATCTACCACACATGACTGTGCCATGTCACATCTACCATACATGACTCTGTGCCATATCACATCTACCACACATGACTCTGTGACATGTCACATCTAACGTCGCCGAAAGAAAATAATGTGTTGCCATTGTTACAAGTTACTCTCCGTTGTCTCAGACAGGCCTCCATTTGAGTCTCAGACCATTTAGTCCTTCCCTTAAAGATGTTTTTTTTCAAGTATTATCTAGTGTTTGAATTTGCTTGTTTGGCTGGCCAGTGTACAATTTAAAGCACGTATCAAATGTGTGTAAATTAATATCTTCTGTACAACTTTTCCTACAACTAGATTAATTTTATATACATCTAGACTTAAAGTTGCTAGTGCTCTATACAACCTGTCTTGACATTTAATACTACGTGAATGACTATTTTCCAAGAAATCTAAACATTATGTCTAAGGGGCCGTCCATAAAGTATGTCACGCTATTTTTGACCATTTTTAGCTCCCCCCCCCCTCCGCCTGACACAAACTGTCACAAATCTCGGAACCCCCCCCCCTAAAGTATGTCACACTTTCGAACAAAAATGTTGTTTTTTATTAACAAAATAATTAAAATTTAATATAAACACCGTGACGTCACACATGGCTGGACCCCCCCTCCCCCTGTTACGAACTGTCACACTTTCTTACACCCCCTCCCCCCCTCTGGAGCGTGACGTACTTTATGGACGGTCCCTAAGGAGTCTGTCTACTTGCTTGTCAAAACTAACAATGTCCAGCAATAAGTTTCAGTAATCAATGGGAGACAACTGCTGGGGTCCTTCCAAGTATTCTTGGGAGGAGTTGCCTCCTTCAAACTGGAAGTGATCAAGCAGACCGGAAGTAATAAGGATCCATGACACCGGAAATGATAAGAACCTTACGCTTCTACGATCACTGGGTTCTTGGGGTGATAATAGAGGCGGGCTTAGAGGGGGGGGGGCAGCACCCATCTGGGCGACCATGGAACGTGGGATTGGTCATTAGCTGATAATATATTTCTTTTTTTTTGTTACCTCAGAAGATCTGATTACATTCCTTGGTCGACTTGTGTCCATAAAATAACAAGACTTGTGTAAATAAAATAACATGACTTGTGTAAATAAAATAACATGACTTGTGTAAATAACATGATGTTTGGTGGTGCTTTTAAAATATTAGTATTTTATTTTGAGTTATATTTCATGAATTTTCTTAAAAGCCAAACTCTGTTAGCAACTCTACTGCACGGAATAGACATTTCTACCTCATAGACTACAAGAAACCTAACGTCTACACTTCGCGGAATAGACAAGGTCGACAACACAAGCCCATGAATAGACAAGTTCGACAAAACAAGCCCATGAAAAGACAAGGTCGATAACACAAGCCCATGAATAAACAATGTGGACAGCACAAGCCCATGAATAAACAATGTGGACAACACAAGCCCATGAATAAACAATATGGACAACACAAGCCCATGAATAGACATGGTCGACAACACAAGCCCATGAATAGACAAGGTCGACAACACAAGCCCCTGAATAGACAATGTGGACAGCACACGCCCATGAATAGACAATGTGGACAGCACAAGCCCATGAATAAACAATGTGGACAGCACAAGCCCATGAATAGACAATGTGGACAGCACAAGCCCATGAATAAACAATGTGGACAGCACAAGCCCATGAATAAACAATGTGGACAGCACAAGCCCATGAATAAACAATGTGGACAGCACAAGCCCATGAATAGACAATGTGGACAGCACAAGCCCATGAATAAACAATGTGGACAGCACAAGCTCATGAATAAACAATATGGCACACGCTCATGGAACATACAGAATTCAACCAGCCAACTTGATGTTGAGTCCACTGTTGAAATAAATTTGTACTGTAGAAATAAACATATCAAAGGAGAAAGTTCGAGAGTTTTGAGTAATAATAGATGACCATGTTATGCTTAGAGATCAGACGAGCTCATGAACGGTAGCTCTGTTATAATATTGAATTACACTAAATTTTAAGTAATATACTACCATCACGCATCTAGTACCACTCTTGAATAAATATATAGTATCATTACTGAGTCAAATGTCCATTAGCTTTAGTGAATCAAATATATATTATCATTAGCTAAGAAAATATTAAGTATCGTTAGTAAAGAAAATATAAAGATAAAGTACCATTAGATCAGTGATGACGCACCCTTTTGGGACCGCGTGCTCAAAAACAACCAAACCCTAATTGTTTTTATCTCAAAGTGCCAACACTCGAATGAAAACCAAACATAGGGGTTTGGCTAAGTTGGTTTGGTTAAGGAAGTAATATTTTAGTCGCGTGCCGGCTGATTAAGCTCTGCGTCCCCCTGTGGCACGCGTGCCATAGGTTCGCCATTACTGCATTAGATTATACAACAACAAAAAAAGGCGATTCTCAGCGCAGCGTTGTGGAACGCTAAGGGCATGACAAGACACACAGGACATCATGGCCATCCACTGCACCCGTCTTCATCACCTGCCGTCTCGACTTTGTCCTGCCGATGGATCAAGATGGTCTCGGGCGAGAGAGTGAGATCGACGAACTGCGCAACTGTTTCTCACTTAAATCCAAGTCATCGCGCAAGTCACTTTTGTCATCCATCCCATCCCATCAGTCACCGACAAGTCCTGTGGCGACAGGCAAGCGACGAAGCGGCAGGTGTGGGTACACTGGGAGCCGTAGCCGCAACCCTGCACACAGGCGGCCCAGGGCATTGGGTCGTTCTTCGCTGACACGGAGCAGCGGTGGAGTCCGGCAGCCCCCTGGGCGACTGAGCAGCCCTCTTCAGGAATGCACTGCTCACCTCCATGGCATGAGGAAGGGGCTAGAAAAGGTGTCCTAAACATTGCCTGCTCCAGCCTACCCTAGCCAGCACACCGCGGCTGGTGGGGACCCTATACCAGCGGTCGAAACCAAAAAACACAAACAAAGCCAGTCCCAGCAACCCTCGGATGACTAGAGTGGTCTTCGTCGAATCGACGGACGAACAACATTAGATTATACAATATCTAGAAGCATTAGTGATTAAAATAAAATCTTGCAGCATTAGTGAATCAAATTCAATCTAATCCATGGGCAATGCATCGATTATCAAAATCCCAACCCAATGATTCATGTATTTTCTATTCGTGACAATGGTGCAACGTCTCTACGGGGTAGTGATTAAGTCCATAAGATTTTCACGGTTATTCAATATGAAATTTCATTTTAAATTAGGGCTGCGGAAATTAACGATTAATTTCTCGATTAATCGTTAAAAAAATTAACGATTAAATTATTTTTTAACTATTAATCGACCTATCACTTACACATTTTTGGCATTCAAAAAGTTTAAAATAATAATAATAATAAATAGCGGCTGATAAATCTATATATATAATTCTCTTCGTGGTCGGACCCTGCGAGGCAACAAGAAGCTGCATGTGCAACAGAGCGTGACGAATGACCCTCGCTCGGGTCAACTAAACACTGTTGGCAAGCGTGGTGGGATGAAATGTAAAAACGGGGGGGGGGTGGGAGTGGGTGGCAACAATGCACTTGCGTTCACTTGCATTGTTCCTTCACAGTAAATGTGAAATTCGTAGTGTACTGGTTATCACGTCCGCCTCATACGTCGATGGTCCTGGGTTCAAGCCCCAGCGAAAACATTTTTTTTTAATTTTTAAAAATGTCTGTTTGTGCCCGTTCTTTTACCCCTTTATTGCCAACACTAGCTGATTTAGTTACGGGTGAAGACTTCCTGAAAGACATAGTTGTCAAAATGGGATGGGTTTGGGCAAACGACTGTGATTGAATGAAAAGAAGGAATTCTGGAGAGACCCGCGGCGTAGCTACGCCGCAGACTTGCTCATAATAGACAGTGCAAAGAACGGATTGGGGGGGGGTGAGAGTACAGACACAAAAAGCAGCACAAAGTAAGTAAAAAATAGCGAGTAAGCATGGAGACAAGCACACTGAGGTTGTTGTTACCCGCCTCCCATTTAATACGACCATCCCTTAAACATAAACTGTGATTGGCCGACCCTAGCGAGGGTTAGTCATGTTTAGGGTTGTTAATTGCGTGTTGTTGTTTTCTGTTGTTTTTTAAAACCGATTATCGATTATGTAACTCTGATTTTAAAACGATTATCGTTTTATAGCTGACTTCATAGAAGTTAGGGGTGTACCGAATTTCTCCTGCAAACGTCTAGAAACCAACAATGAGTTGGCAGTTCAAACCGACGTTCACTCGCGTTGTTTTGATTTCTTCGTGCTGTAGTTTGTGTCCGTTATTTCTCCACTTTCTTTGCACTCTCCATGAGCAAGTCTGCGGCGTATGCTACGCCGCGGGGCGTCTAGTAATAACAAATTCCCTTACGATTACACGAACATTTTGGTTTTAAACTATTGACTGACGGGAATGTTCAAAATGTTGATAAAGTTTATTGTTTCCATTGTGAGAAATCGTTTGCCTACCATGGTTCGAACACTTCGCCTACTTATCAAACCAAATGCAAAGCGTATTAAGCTAATGGCAGTAATGGAATCTGACTGAGAGACAGAAAATGACGACAGCTCTTCTGATGAATTATTGCGTTACACCATGGAGATGAAAGTCTCTGAATCCATTAACCCTCTACAATGGTGGAAACTTAATGAACATCGATATCTGATAATGTCATTCCTTGCCAAGACCGTTTTTGGCATACCAGTTACTTAAGTTCCATGTGAATGATTGTTCAGCTCGGCTGGTTATATTGTCAATTAGACCCGCTCATCACTTGAACCAAATAATGTCAACACACTTGTCTTTTTGCGTAGTTGGTTAAAAGATGACATATCAAGGAGACATTCCAGTGTTGTTTAGATTTTCAACAAGAACGTTAAGTGTTACTTATGACATCATAAATTAAATATTTTGGCTTTAATCGAAATTAACGATTAATTAATCGTTAATTTTTCAAAAGTTAACGATTAAATTTTAATTAATCGTTAACAGCCCTATTTTAAATGTTTATTTTTTTTACCAAGAGTTTAGAAGTTCACATAAATGATTTTAGCTGAAGCATTTATATTGCACTTGTTTTAATGACCCGATTCTAATCTGTTTAATTTCTTAATAATAGTATTTAAAAAAAAACTCTGCATTTAAAACCGTAAGCCGAGTAACAGTAATACAGCGCAAGGTCCGGCAACGCTACAAGCGTGAAGCGGGATAACAGTAATACAGTGCAAGGTCTGGCAACGCTGCAAGCGTGAAGCGGGGTAACAGTAATACAGTGCAAGGTCCGGCAACGCTACAAGCGTCAAGCGGGGTATCACACTATGTCCCCTGTGGTGATTCAGACGTGCGGAGAGATGTACTCCATTCCCTTGTTTGTTTGGATGACCATAAAATGTAGGTGACCTTAAATTTATATGACCATAAATTCAGATGACCATAAATTCAGATGACCATAAATTTAGATGACCTTAAAGTATTCTCCCCATGTACTAAAATGGCTGAATTATGTTATTACATACGTGTTTAATTGAACAGAACTTGTTCTCTAATGTATATAAAGATGACCTAATTCTACTCTGCTATACATGTTTAAATGTCTTCCAATGGTTAGCACGAAATGCTTCTCTAAAAGGGAAATTTTTAAAGAAACGATAACTTCAATGAGACTCTAAGTGTCTCCCTATTATCAGAACTGCTTTAAAAAATCGATTACGGGAAAAGATCATGATTATAGAGGTTCGCCAACGTCTACTCCCTCCCCTTGCTTAGCTCCTAAACACCCCCCTCCAACGCCATAAACTGCACCCATCCCATTCCTTCCCATCTCAGCTACAGCCCAATTCAACCCTCACATCTCACATCCTACCTCCTTCTACATCACTCATTTTCTTTCTTTCCTTTGAAAGCAACACGCGCTATTTATTCTCATGGGGAAGCAGAATTAAGGGGAAAAAAAACAAATATAAAAAATAGA
>CALYLW010000139.1:847500-1092185 GCA_944989445.1 Ampullaceana balthica | reverse complement strand
AATAAAATAGAAGACTTGTTAGAGAGCTGTGTTCGCACGGAATACTTTCTTTATAGTGTTGTGTGACTAAGGAAGACTTTGATTAGAGGATGGTGTGTCTGTGGAAGACTTTCATTAGAGGATAGTGTGTCTGTGGAAGACTTTCATTAGAAGATGGTGTGTCTGTGGAAGACTTTCATTAGAAGATGGTGTGTCTGTGGAAGACTTTGATTAGAGGATGGTGTGTCTGTGGAAAACGTTCATTTGGAGATGGTGGTAACCAGACAAAACGACAAGTCGTGACAAAACGACAAGGTGACGAAAGCGACAAAACGACAAGTGCCAAAACGACATGGTGACAAAACGACAAGGTGAAAAAAATAGTTCAAAACGGGACAACGACAAAAAAAAGGCACTGATTTTGACTGAAGAGTGTTTTTAGTTTTGGCCGCTGAGCTTTTGAGTCTGACAACCTTAGTCTATGTTCAAAGTGACATAGTTACGGGGACTTCATTAGGGGGTTCTACAGTTATCTACGTTATTTCTATGAGACCTTGTCGTTTTGTCACCTTGTCGTTTTGTCACCTTGTCGTTTTGTCTCCTTGTCGTTTTGTCACCTTGTCGTTTTGTCATGGAACCTGGTGTGTCTGTGGAAGACTTCCATTTTTTGTATTGTATTTACTATGCCAATCTGCAGCACTTGAGAACAGAGTTGAGCCTACTGACGCACTTAGCCAGGATAAAATAACCCTTATTTCGACAACAAACAAACAAATGCTAACACAAGTTTCAAATCAAGTCACCACATTCAACTTATGTTTCAATCTTTTCCATCTCACATCAACCTCACAACTATTCACACTTGCTTTTCTGTGCAGCTCCTCCCGGTTACACGAATTCCATCGGTCACATGGTGTCTTTTCCATCCAAACACTTCCTTCCCATTCTGTATACTTTCACACAGTATAATTCATTCTTCATTCCTGACTCACTTTTCACATTATGTGCCTAAGAAACTTCCCACTCTGCACACGCCCTTTGACCCCCCCCCCTTTTTTTGCTCCGGTGCACATTCCCACACTCTTTCAAACTCACACACCTGCTCTGCCGTCAACCCACACACGTCCAAAACCACATCAACACTTCCACACCCACACACTCTCAATAAAACCAAACACTTCTGTAACCACAAACCCACATGTCTCAACTTTCATTTATACACAGCATCGTTCCCGCACACCTCCCATACCACACTATTCGCACTCTACACACTTTCCAAATCCACCACGGAAAAAAACAACCATTGCAGCCATTTCGAGCATTTCCTTAAAATTATACACTTGACCACTGGCACAACGATTTGATGCTAAAAATAGAAACGCGTCTCTGTGGATTTCGTTTACCAGCCATGTTTGGGCTCGTAGACTTATGGGATGTCGAGAAGCCTCCGAATGGCCATCGTAGATAACTTAGAACTTTTAACATGACCCTTGTTGCCTCCATGAACTGTCTGTACCATTTTAATCACAGTGTTAACATTTTTAAAGCTAATCCTATTTCTTCCATAAAAATACAACTTTTACCATGCGTATCATAATTTTAATAATTTTAAACAGCAAAAAGCCGTTAAGGTACGCGCTTCATCAAATAAACTATTTGGTTGTGTCACAGAACGTTCATAAAGCCACTATTTCCACTGTGTCATCAAACGTCCCATACCCAACTTTTATAATTACTTTCATGTGACGACAGAGCCACCTCTGCCACGAGTCTACAACACAAAAGGAAAAAGATCTTAATTTAATGAAACTACCCTTTTCTGAGTCTTGTTGGGCTTTAGGAAGATGGGGCGAGGGAACATCGGTACATGAGACATGGGAGCCAGGGAACATGAGTGTGGGGAGTAAAGGACGTGGGTACATCGGTACATGAGACATGGGAGCCAGGGAACATGAGTGTGTGGAGTAAAGGACGTGGGTACATTGTTATAGGAGAAATGGGAGCCAGGGAACATGAGTGTGTGGAGTAAACGACGTTGGTACATCGGTATAGGAGAAATGGGAGCCAGGGAACATGAGTGTGTGGAGTAAACGACGTTGGTACATCGGTATAGGAGAAATGGGGGCCAAGGAACATGAGTGTGTGGAGTAAACGACGTGGGTACATCGGTATAGGAGAAATGGAGGCCAGGGAACATGAGTGTGTGGTGTAAAGGACGTGGGTACATCGGTACATGAGACATGGGAGCCAGGGAACATGAGTGTGTGGAATCATGGAAACATGAGAATATCGGGTGGGCCTCATGACTCTGGAAGGCGCGTGTAATATGGGGGCGTGGGAACATACAGAAATTACAACGGGGAAAAAAAAGATCAGTTAGATATCTGCACGAGAGAAAAAAAATAGAAAGGGACATAATCCTATTCAAGAAATGGGAACGAACAGAAGGGACGTGATCATCCTTTAAAAGAAACGAGCTTTGTTTTTTCACTTTTCAAGAGCTAAAAGCGAATTTAATCACCTTAACTTGCGGGTTACCGATGGATGTTGGGGATATATATTAGGTTTATGGGAATAAACTAAAATCATATTAAAAGTTCATTCGATTTAATTGCTCTTTTTTTTTCTTTTTTTTTGGTCCGGTTTTCGCTAAAAGAAAGAAATTGTATGGCCTAAAGCTGTAGCTAAAGGGTAGATATATATTCTTCTGGGTTCATATATAAATGTATGTTTCTTTATATATATATATTTATATAGGTTCCTATATATAGCCACTCCGTGAAAACTGGTCAGTGAACCGCAATACATACATTAGATGTGGTGTGCATATTAATGATTTTAATTTAAATAGGTGTACTAATTTTGAGGTGAAAAAATCTTAAATATCTAAATTTCTTCTTGTCCAAAATCCACCTGATCTGTCAACTTCAGTTGTTTTTTTTTATTGTTTTTTTTAAATATATTTTTTCTTATTTTTAAATAATTTTTTTTTAAAGCAGTCATTAAAATCTTATATAAAATAAGTAACATATATGTAAATAGTTAAACTAAGTGCAAATATATATCACAAATGTGTGAGCCATAAAAATGATTTCTGCTTCTCTAAGTTTTTCTTAAAATGTTGAAATTACTGCGTTTTATGGTAATTTTATTATCGTGCAAACCTCAAAATTTATATTTGTAAGTGAAGGGCGAAGATATTAACCGCTTTTATGAAACTTGAAATATAACCTCTATCATCTTATTAGAAGGTACTCATTATTGCTAGAAGATATTAATTTTTAGGGTGGGTCATAAAAATATGTACCGCCATGTTTTTGTAATGTATTTTTTAATGCTTCTTAGTGTGAAAGGGAGGGTGATAAAGATTACATTTTGCCTTCAATAGTGTTATTTATTTTTTGTGCTCGAATTTTATTTTATTTTTATATATATTTTTTAAAAAAATATTTTATTTTTAATTTTATTTTTGTGTTGAGATTTTATGACATTGTTAGCGTGGGAGGGGGAAAGAGACGAAGAGAGAACTGAAAGAAAACAGGGTAAAACAAAGAGGAATGAATTATGAATACAAAGGGAGAGAATGAGAACTTGTTATGGTTAGTTGTAAAGGGATGTAATGCGCATATATTATAACTGTTTAAAAACCTCCTGTAGCCTCCCTTCTTTAAGTACAATGTACTTAATATTTTTGAGGAACAAAAATGGAGGGGATGATCTTAACTTTACATGTTCTTCATATTTTAGTTACTTTTTACATTTTTAAAAAATAATTGCTGAGATTTAACGTGGATCAACATAATCTTTATTTTTTTCTTTCAGAGAGGGAATCAAAAGATCATTTTTTTAACGAATCACGTAGCCTATGATAGGTTAATGAAGTAGTCGTTTCAGTTAAGTTTTTATTTTCAAGTTGAAAGTTCCATCTCCCGCAGTTTCAAGCTCTCGTGGGATTGATGGGCAAGGAGAATGCAACTGGAAAATATTAGAATATTAGTTGTCTTGTTACCCTATCCCCGGTTTGATCCTGGAATGAAACTAACAAAATAACAGAAACATAGAAGAGAAAACGGGAGGAATTTGATTCCAATCTAACAACATGTTTATTTTCAACAATAACAATTGAGATCACCAGTTAACTTTTCAACGATGACACATGGATGGAGTATGTTACCAATCTCATGGATGGAGTATGTTACCAATCTCATGGATGGAGTATGTTACCAATCTCATGGATGGAGTATGTTACCAATCTCATGGATGGAGTATGTTACCAATCTCATGGATGGAGTATGTTACCAATCTCATGGATGGAGTATGTTACCAATCTCATGGATGGAGTATGTTACCAATCTCATGGATGGAGTATGTTACCAATCTCATGGATGGAGTATGTTACCAATCTCATGGATGGAGTATGTTACCAATCTAACATCATCTTAGTTTCAACTATCCCAATCGGATGAATGTCCTTCCTGCGTAAGAATCTGGCCGATTATAATTTTTTATTTATTTTATAGGTACCACTTTGTTGATTTCTTTATGAATAAATCAAAGCTGGCTCAAAGTTAGTTAACCGTACAAAATGAAAGAAATAAATCCTCAAATAGAAACATTTTCATTTATTTTAATATGCAATTAATTTTTAATAAAAATTTTGAATTCAGAGTCTAGATCACACGACCTCTAGATTTATGGGCTTGTGAGGCGAGCACACTATTTACTTCGCTATCCAGCCACCATAAATTAAATTCGGTGAATGTAAACAAAGCAATCCTGTATCTCAAACACATGGAAACATACTCTGATCTACACAAACAAATATCGTGAATTTTAGACAGTGAATTTGAGGTCAGTTTCTTCTTTAAACAATGTTAATGAAACAAGTTAATGAAACAAGTTAATGAAACAAGTTAATGAAACAAGTTAATGAAACAAGTTAATGAAACAAGTTAATGAAACAAGTTAATGAAACAAGTTAATGAAACAAGTTAATGAAACAAGTTAATGAAACAAGTTAATGAAACAAGTTAATGAAACAAGTTAATGAAACAAGTTAATGAAACAAGTTAATGAAACAAGTTAATGAAACAAGTTAATGAAACAAATACAAAATCTTAGTCTATATAGAATATAAAAGAATTTATTCAAAAGTATATTACATGGGTAAATCACCGTAAGTAAAATAATAGCCAATGTCTTTCTTACAAATAGTGTAATAGAAATGTTTACGTTTCTTTTAGGGTTTATTTTAGAGTATAAGTTTATTTTTATGCTATCACGGTTTACTGAAAGGATGTATATATTTGAAGTTTCTTAATTTGCTAAAAAAACAATCATAGATCGACATCGATTATCGCGTATGTTGTTCACATAAACACATTGATAGCGAATAAGATAATGAAATATAAAAAACTTCCAAACAAATGAATGCAATCAAATTTACGAGAGTAATAACTACTAATTAAACCAGGCAAAACACATCACGATTAGGTATTCCTCGCTTGTCAATGGCCATGTGCTCCTTACAAAGTGTTACTGGAATAGAATATAATGTCAGAAACATAATTCTTTAAAGAAGTATGAAAAATTGATCAATAGAACTAATTATATTTCTGGCATTGATGGCCCCTGGTATAAACGTAATGTAACAAACTTACACCTAGCAGCAGGAAACTTTCATCAAATTTGTCAAAGCACTAAGTAACTCCCACACAAACAGCCAATTAAAAGCTTTTTTTTGTGTGTTGCATATCCATAAAAATAAATCTAAAATCAACAATCGATGGGGTTTGTGCCAACAAAACAAACATCAAATAAAATTAACAAATGCAAAAAATGAAATTTCTACGGACAACAACAGAGACGTATGTTTCTTTATTAAGTCTAAAAAATGAAACCCACAGAAACAACATTAAATAATAATAGGACAAAATAATAAAAACCTATAACGATGATGGGACCAAAGCTAACATCTGTTACACAAATTCCGTACCAGGATTTTCAGCGCCCATGTGGCAAGGACGTACCAATAAACTTAAATACAATGGAAGGAAAGTGTAATACATCTGTAGAAAAAAATAGGCATGAATAAACTCCTAAAAAACTTAAAAGCAAACAAGGCTCCTCGTCCAGGTGAATTATCAGCATATAGATTATCCAAAAACTGTACCTTGAACCAGGGCCGTCTTAACGCATAGGCCCATTGGGCATTTGCACGGGGGCCCACGAGCATAGGGGCTCCATGGGAATATGTTTATTTATATATATTATGTATATTTATTTTGTGTTCCTGCGGGGAAGGGGCCCAACACTATTTATTTTGCCCGGGGGCCCAAACTGGTGTAAAGACGCCCCTGCATTGAACTGTCCCAAATATTTGAAGTAAGTTCCAAGCCTTTCTTAAACCGGAGTAAAGTGCCTCAGAATCGTAAGCCTTAATAAAACAGACCCTGAATATCTGATAGACCTGTTTCACTTACTAGCATTACAAATACTTGTAAATGACTAGAACACATAACATATAGTAATATAGCTAATCACATAGTCATACATATTGCCATGTGCCCACATCAAATTATTTCTGGAAATACAGATCTTGTAAAACTCAAATTAATTGGCCTCATAGACGACTTGTCAAAAGGATTAGAAAGTTATAATAAAATTGATACAATATTACTAGAAAGTTATGTGTGTGCATACATGATAAAGGCTGACTAAATATATCTTATGAAATTAACGTTTTCAATAAAATTGTTTATTAAAAACAATTACAGAGTTTACATTTTGTAGTTTTCCATAAATGTGAAGAGTTGAAAAAACTGTTGAGTACTTACAGACACAGCTACGGTTACATTAGACTACTATCCCATCTTCTTCTTCAAGCAATAACATATGGCGCATAAGATAGTAAATCCACTAACACCGCCAACGCTGATTCCAGCGATAGAGCCGACACTGGTTGAAGCAAATGAGTAGATAAAAAAATACGTAAAAACAAAGTTTTTGACTATAAATCCCTTATATATGGGTCATAACTAACAGTATTGATTATTTTCAAACGCGACAAGCATTTACAGACTGAATCTGTCTTAACTCAACTTTGCTTCATAACCCTAGGGGGGGGGGCGAGTTCAGCATGACACGAAAATGTAAACAAAAGCACGCCGGTACTTCGATGGGTTGACGTCAAAGCGTCAACTAAAACTCTCACGTGTTAAAAAAAAACACTAACAAACCGTGAATTTGAATTACATACGTTATATAAGGATAAACTAAAAATGCATTAATTTATTTACGGTACGTTCGATCGATCTGAAATTTTGATACGATGCATTGTTAGGTGAGACGGGTCCGTGTGCCAAATTTCAGCTCGATCGGATCACGGGAAGTGGGTCATTTTCGACTTTTGTTTTTCCGCCCGCCCAAGACAGAGATGACGACAGTCAGAGACGGCGGTGAAGTTAATATAAGGGATTTAATAAGGCACAAAATATAAGTTACAACACATCATTAGTTTTTAGATATAATTCTTAAAGTAGTTATGTGAGAATAGCTATACATAAGAAACATCCATAACTATATTTGAGATTAACAATCTTTTATTCTAATATATTATGAATATTGTTTTTAAAGCAGGAATGTTCGGTTACAATTTTTTGCTTGAGTGTGATTATACAAAAATAAAAATGATATAAAAAAATAAAATAAGATTATAATAGGGATAACTGGAATGAACTGAACAGGATACTGAGTTTTTAACATAGATTTTTGTTTTCATGTTTCTTTTAGATCATGTCTTACCCTAGGCTTATTTCACAGCAATATCGGTTATCGTTTGTTCCACAGCAGCCATTCTCACAGTATATAACACTTTGAGTTGTGAGACCATTTGTAGATAAAACATCAGTTTTCCCACAGTAGTCGGCCAATGACGTTACTTAGATATATGTACATTAGATGTTATGCAATTGTGTATAAAACGGCAAGGTTACCTAAATTTGATTACCCAGCGCTTTTTCTAAAATAAATATTTCTATTAGTGCTTATTACTTCAAACATATACAAAGTAGATATTTACTAGTTAAAATAATATATTCACAGAAAAAGCGAAAAATTACCAAAGTGAAGAAAATACCAAATTAATTTTTAAAATTTAGAAATTTACCATCACCAGATGAAATTCCTTATGTGCATTAAAAAATCGATTACTGGGTGTTCCAAAGAGATCAAAATTGCCCGTTCAAGTTTTCATTAAAATAAATTATTTTTCCCTTTGCTGGAAATAAATGCTTTAGTTGTTATATATATATATATATATATATATATATATATATATATATATATATATATATATTATATATATATATATATTATATATATATAGCCTGAATAACAGATTTACTATGTATTTAGTATAGGGAAACTCAGTGTCAATGTCATTGCTTGGCGGGAGAAATACTTCAAATGGTAATCTAAAGTATGCTTAAGGTTCAAATGATGCTGATTAAGAGTTTAATACTTTGAACAGTAAGTAGATGCACAATTTAAAAACAATAAATGATTACAATGATTGTATGTTTTACAAATTCTAATCTACACCAGTAATTCAAAATTTTCATGTGAATTTTTTTTTGAAAAACCTTACCTAAAAGGGCAGTTATGAAAATAACGAGTCTTATCATGGCTCGCTGCATATCACTTCTCTAATGGGATATTGTCGGATTGTTAGAGCTATTTAAATGAATGTAAGGTGGTCGGAAGTTCTTTTATTTTGAACGCGTCTGGAATAAGGCCAATCAATTCTCATTCCTGCCGCAACGTCTTGTTGAGACATGACGATTACATTCAGTTTGAATACAACCAAACAAAAGTCGACAAAAATCCATCCAACAGCCAAACCAACCAACCATAACCACACACCCAGCCACACACAGATGGCCGGATTTTGACTCGATGAGGCGCTAAGCTATTTGAGACATGGGGACCTTTAATAAGTCCAGATATTCTATGTCAGAGTCAAATATATGATTTACGGATACCTAGAGGGTTAAACTGAAATACAATTAGTAAGTGTACAGATAATGAAATAAATCTTTAACTAAAAAGTATTTTTATTCATTGCAAACTTAAATGTGTAAACTCCGGGAAGGCACAACTTTCAAAGGCGTATTATCTAATCTCTTGAAACAGGTTATGGATTATATTAAACTATTTTGAAATATTTTCTTTTTAGCCTTTGCCAGAACAAAGTCAATGATGAAATCGTCAAATGATAAACTGCGTAGTTTGTCACTTTCTATGCTAATTAGACTGAGGGAACATAATTTATCTTGAGTCATTGTTCTAAATTTATTTGTATCCTCTTCAATTGAGGAGAGATATTTCTCCAGAGCTATTTGTAACCAACATATTTTAAGAAACAATCTCAAAATTGATTCTATATTAGGGAATGCTGATTGGACTCTATAGTTAAATTCTACCCTAAACAGATTCTGATGTCAGAGTATCGGGGGAAGCCGTAGGCTTGTAGTAAAAGAAATTATATATTTTAAACTTTCCTTTTCTATTCCAAAATAATAATGAATTCATTTATAAAATCACCAGTAATGAGAATACATGATATTTCGTCAAAAGGTCTAGTAATTTATTAAACATATTATTTATTAAGCAATGTATTTTTTTTATGCTTTGTGTTTTAAAAATTATGAATATGTAATATCTTTCATCGGGAACTGTAACTGTAATAATGACCTGATTCTTCAATAATCTCGATACACTACGGTTTAATGAACCTCAAATCCTGACAATGAGAGCACGCTTGGCTGAACTCAAAGAATTGCTACGCATGATCTCAGCGTGATTAACAAATCTTTATCTCTTCCAAGAAATGTATTGATTTTTATGAACCTTTGACTGTTTCGGGGTAGTGTTCAACAACCCCAATGTCGTCTTATAAAAAAGAAACAAAAATTTGATCTAAATATGATGTGTTATAGCAAAAAGCCAAAACCTATAGAACATTTTTTTTTAAAAATATCATAATTTGGGAATATTTAAATATGTTTAAACCCAGTTTATTTAAATTATTGTTTATTTTTATATTAAATTTAACCTTTTTAAATGCGTAAATAATTTATAACATTTTACGACTCAGTGCTAAAATAAAAATACGAAAAACTTTGGATACCGGTTCTGCTACACAGAAGCGTAACTGCGTTTTCCGAGTCCTTGGCTAATTCATTTTTGGCGCCCTTGAGAAATAGGGAAAATACAAAATTATACAGAATAAATTCATTATTGAAGGATTTGCCCTCAGCGCCCTTGGCAACTGCCTCGACGCCAAGTCGTTGTTACGTCTCTGCTGCTACATAAACTACCTGGTGCTTGAGCCCAAAGAAATAAATAGAAATTCAAAATTCAATGCCTCATGACAATTCTAGAAGCAAAATAGATTAAGTGAAATATATTTAATATGACCATTTATTTGTTTCAATTCAAATATAAAAAAAAATAATTGTATGTATATGTATACATTTATTAAATATGTAAAATTATTTATTTTTGTCCAAACTTGGGACAGCTTCCATTGTTTTATTACCCATTGGAAAAATCTTAAGATTCGATATAACATATTAATGGTCAAATCCTTGAAACAAAGATGTGTACTCGATTATAATCATATGCCATTCGTGTCTTC
Source organism: Ampullaceana balthica (assembly GCA_944989445.1). NCBI lineage: Eukaryota > Metazoa > Mollusca > Gastropoda > Lymnaeidae > Ampullaceana > Ampullaceana balthica. Next base: position 1,081,507 of record CALYLW010000139.1, on the reverse strand, counting down.
ATTCCTAAGACAAAACAATGCACCTTCAAATGCCTTTATATTAGGGCGGTGGACATTAACGATCAATTAATCGATTAAACGTTTTTAAAAAATTAATCGATTAAAGTTAATTTAATCGATTAAAATTCGATTAAAATTTAAGAACATATTTTTTTTTCACAATTTATGAATATATATATTTTTTTACTTACATACTTTTCCCTCGTATTATTTTTTTATTTATTTAGACGTGCATACGTAAAAAAAACACAAAAGATAAAGGTTTTTCTTCCTTATTTCTTGCATAGCAGAACGAATTTGCTGTGCTACGTCAAAAAATTCGGGAGCAATAGAATTACCGCGACTTAACCAATTTCGCGAAATAATGAATCGCAACTTAACGGGATCAATATTTGCATTATTAAAATATAATTAATCAAAATTAATCGATTAATCGAATAAATTTTATCTCGATTAATCGATCAAATTTTTTTTAATCAGTACCAGCTCTACTTTATATATTATATTTCATTTTACATAAACTTGGGTGAATTAAAAGCTTAACAGAAACGACTACTTTCTTAACTGCTATTTGGCTACAAGACTCGAGTATTTTTTTCTGATCTTAAGATATACCAACGCTGAAAGACAAGAAATTTTTTAAAAATCGATCTACGTTGAATCGTATTTCTTTGATCACATTGGCCTAAATTATTTACTGATAAAGATCACGACACCACAGTATTAGATCAAGCTTGTCATCTTCCGTAATAATTTTAATAAGCAGATTTTCACGAAGTTTCCTACCACATAATGTGATAAAACAATGATAGATAATTAGCGATATTAAAACTTTTTTTATTCGATATTAAACGAAGGTAATAGACTAAGTCAGGGGTTCCCAACCTTTTTGCACTCTAGAGCACATTCTAAAATATCGGTAGGGTGGCGGGCACCACCTATTTTACACGCTTTTATTATTACACGCTTTTATTACACGCTTTTATTTAAGTCACACTGTTTGTATGTTGTATCCATCCATCCATCCATCCTTCCTTCAAATCTTGTAACGTCAAATTAAACCACTTCTGATGGTCCTATGAGATCTCAAAATTTTACCACATATAGATCGTGGATGACAATGCATTGTTTCAAAATTTCAGATTGATCGAATGTACCGTAATTAAATTAATGCACTTTTAGTTTTTAGTCTTTGTCTATATAATATATAAAATATTATCACTCGCGTCAATGAACCATGCCTCAATTCGCCCTAGAGGGATACAATTATTATAACTTTAAAAGTTACCATCAACATCAAGTCTTGGTGGCCGAAATATAAGCGTGATCGATTGCCGACATGGGGGTACGAGGTTCAATTTTCAGTATGGAAAAAAATTATTTTTTTGTACTATACATAAATTGTAATGAATAATCTTTCTCTTTACCACTATCACATTTAATTTATTGACAATGAAGTTTAACTAATTAAATTGAATTGATAAGGTCGAAAAATAAAATTTAAAAAATGTTGATACTAACAAGTAGAAAATAAAATAATGTAAAAAAAAATCTTTTTTAAAAAAAGGACACGCTTTTATTTATATATAGAAAGTGCACTAAAAAGAAGAAAATAAAATTTTTCTATGGAAACTGGTGAAATCGGTGAACCTATCTACTGCACATAAAAGCGTGGGGCGTTCATCACAACTCTCTATCGTGTACAAGGCTGCGAAACATAAAAACAAATTTGTATGAATATTAATAAACAGTAAAAGTTTCACAACTTTGATCATATAAATGGTACTATCACATTAATTAGAAAAATGTATCTATATGTATGAGAATAGTTACAATGAGAAATGATTTGTGATGGGCGCCCCACGCTTTTACGTGCAGTAGATAGGTTCACCGATTTCACCTGTTTTCATAGAAAATTTTATTTTCTTCTTTTTAGTGCACTTTCTATATGTAAATAAAAGCGTGTATTTTTTTTAAAAAAAGTTTTTTTTACATTATTTTATTATTACATGCTTTTTACACGCTTTTATTACACGCTTTTATTTAAGTCACATTGTTTGTATGTTGTATCCATCCATCCATCCATCCTTCCATCTATCCATCCTTCCTTCAAAACTTGAAACGTAAAATTATACCACTTCTGATGGTCCTAAAAGTTTTACCACAGATAGATCTTGGATGACAATGCATTGTATCAAAATTTCAGATCGATCGAATGTAACGTATTGAAATTATTGCATTTTTAGTTTATCTATAGTCTATATATAAGCATCGGTACCCGTCTGCTTTGTTGACATCCATGAGTTCACAACGTGAACACGTCACAGTGGTATAAAACGTTGTGCGGGCGCTTATGAGGTGTTTGGTATAAAAAAATAATGGTAAAAAAGATGTGTGGGCTTCAGACGTGAATTTTAAAGAGTTTTTATTATAAGTTTTAAAAAATAGCTGTAAAAACAAAGTTTTTGACTATAAATTCCTTATACATGAGACATAACTAAAAGTAGTGATTATGTTAAAAGCGTGTCCTTTTTAAAAAAAAGATTTTTTAAATATTTAATTAAACATATTATTACATGCTTTTATTTAAGTCACACTGTTTGTATGTTGTATCCATCCATCCTTCCTTCAAATCTTGTAACGTAAAATTAAACCACTTCTGATAGTCCTAGAGATCTCAAAATTTTACCACAAATAGATCGTGGATGACAATGCATTGTTTCAAAATTTCAGATCGATCGAATGTACCGTAATGAAATTAATCAATTTTTAGTTTATCTCTATTTATCACTATTTAGAATGTATAGTCGTCAGCTAGAGTTGACCTCCACGGCTCACTGGTTTCACCCCAGCCATCGTTTACCAAATTCCCGTGTTTACATCAAGGGAAGGGGAGATCAGCGCGTTTCAGTCTGTAAATGTTTGTAAATAAAAGCGTGTCCTTTTTAAAAAGAAGATTTTTTTACATTTTACTTATTTTTACACGCTTTTATTTAAGTCACAATGTTTGTATTTTATATTTAAGTCACACTGTTTGTATGTTGTATCCATCCATCCATCCTTCCTTCAAATCTTGTAACGTAAAATTAAACCCCTTTTGATGGTCCTAGAGATCTCAAAATTTTACCACAAATAGATCGTGGATGACAATGCATTGTTTCAAAATTTCAGATCGATCGAATGTACCGTTATTAAATTAATGCACTTTTAGTTTTTAGTTTTTGTCTATATAAAATATTATCACTCGAGTCAATGAACCATGCCTCAATTCTCCCTAGAGGGATACAAATATTATTCTTTAAAAAGTCCTATCAACATCAAGTCTTGATGGCCAAAATATAAGCGTGATCGATAGCCGACATGGGGGTACGAGGTTCAATTTTAAGTTAGGGAAAAAAAATATTTTTTTTTGTATTATACATAAATTTGTAATGAATAATCTTTCTTTTTAAATCCTTTATATTAACTCGTGGTGTCTGCGGCCGACCGACCGACCGACCGACCGACCGACGTTGTCGCCAAAACTTTTGATCGATTTTTAACCCACTTGCTCGCAAGATAGCGAGCTGAAATTTTGCAGGCAGTTTCGTACCAATGATAAAAACAATGTATCAAAATTTCTGATCGATCGCATGTACCGTAATTAAATTATTGATTTTTTAGATTATTTTATTTATTCCTATGTATCATGCTATTTATTGAGATAGAGCGTCGCGGTGAGTATTATATTGAACAACCTTTCTGTCGCGCAATAAGGTGCGTATTTTATTGACAGCTCTTTTTATAAACATATTCCTGATCGGTGCACATTATATTAAACATGTTTTACGACACAACTGCAATTTTGTATTTCTGGATGGTCTGGCGCTGCGTATTATAATGAACATTCTTTTAGTTACTTCTCGTACATAAAGGATTTATAGTCAAAAACTTGGTTTTTTACGGGTTTTTCTTATTACCACAATCACATTTAAGTTATTGACAATGAAGTTAAACTAATTAAATTGAATTGATAAGGTCGAAAAATCAATTTTAAAAAAAAATGTTGATACTTCTTTTTAGTGCACTTTATATATGTAAATAAAAGCGTGTCCTTTTAAAAAAAAGATGTTTTACATTATTTTATTTAATTGACAAATTCCTTCCATAACTTCTCATTTTCCCACAATCTATTTTCTTATATTCATAATTTATTAATAAATATTAAATCAAAAATGCTTCAAAATAATAAAATTATTATTCAAATTGCATAGACACAGATAAATGTTTTTACAAAACGTAAACAAAGTAACCCCCCCCCACACACACACAAATACAAAGAAAACATTTTATAAAAAAATATATCAATATGCCAATGTGATCTTTGGCATTGCATGTCATTGGCCAGTGCCTCACAATTAGGAGAGTATGACAATAATCCTGTTTGCAAACAATCATAAAGATGCTCATCGGTGAGTTGAGATATAAATTCATGTTTGAAAATAATGATTCGCATTAATGCCTCGAACCGAAAAATGATTCAATTTTATATGCCACATTTTTCAAAAATGGGAACTTTTATCTGTACACTGTATTCCAAAAGTCATCTGTGTAACTGTGGTTGTGTTTTTATTTATTATTATGTAACTCTTGTAGGCGTTCTCTCAATACATAATCTTGTGCACAATAATCCACTGAAGAATTTGTTTCAATAAAACAACTTTAATATTTATACTTCTGTACACAGAAATATCATTTGAGGTTATACTACGTGGAATTCTCAAGCACACACATCACGTCCTTCCCTCACGGAAGTTATCTGACAACTGATCGCCCAACCTTCTCAGCCAATGGGAAGGCTCCTTTCTTCCCGCGTTTATTACTCCCGTGACCTCTCCATCTGATCACGCAATTCACTCATGATACACCCGTGACATTCACATGTGACAATCTGATAGTAACGATTTTAGCAAAATATCATTCTTAAGGTCCAAAGTTTCTAACTCTAATTCATCTTTTGTCTTACCTTGAACATAATATGCAATACATGCGTCCATTTCCATTACATTTATTTGGCACGTAAAAAGATTGATACAGAAGGACACAATTGGCTCGATATGTGTAAAAGCAAAAATCTCTCTTCAAACTGTTTTAAATCCTTTATATTAACTCGTGGTGTCTGGTTCAACCATTGATTGCTTGTCGTCAAAACTTTGGATCGATTTTTAACCCACTTGCTCGTAAGCTAGAGAGCTGAAATTTAACTGGCAGTTTCGTGGTATTGATAAAAACTATGTATCAAAATTTCAGATCGATCGCATGCACCGTAATTAAATTATTGATTTTTTAGATTATCTTATTTATTCCGATGTATCATGTTATTTTTTTAGATAGATTGTAAGGGTGCGCATTATATTGAACAACCTTTCTGTCACGATAAGCTGCGTATTTTATTGACAACTCTTTTTATAAACATATTCCTGATCGGTGCGCATTATATTAAACATGTTTTACGACACAACTGCAATTTTGTATTTTTGGATGGTCTTGCGCTGCGTATTATACTGAACATTCTTTTAGTTACTTCTCGTACATAAAGGATTTATAGTCAAAAACTTGGTTTTTAAGTGTTTTTTTTTAAATCCTTTATATTAACTCGTGGTGTCTGGTTGCGCCCTTGTCGCCAATATTTTGGATCAATTTTTAAGCCACTTCATCGTAAGCTAGCGAGCTGAAATTTTGCAGGCGGTTTTGTACCGATGATAAAAACAATGTATCAAAATTTCATATCGATCGCATGTACCGTAATTAAATTATTGAATTTTTTTATTATTTTATTTATCTCTATGTATCATGTTATTTTTTCGAGATAGAGCGTCGCGGTGCGTATTATATTGAACAACCTTTCTGTCGCGCAATAAGGTGCGCATTTTATTGACAACACTTTTTATAAACATATTCCTGATCGGTGCGCATTATATTAAACATGTTTAACGACACAACTACAATTTTGTATTTTTGGATGGTCTTGCGCTGCGTATTGTAATGAACATTCTTTTAGTTACTTCTCGTAGATAAAGGATTTATAGTCAAAAACTTGGTTTTTTTTAAGGTTTTTTTAAATTTAAGATTTGAAGATGCTTAATAAATAATGACCCGTTTAATTCATTGTTACCTAGCATTTTCTTCATGTTTGGCAAATGCACGAGAGAATGTTTATGAAAAAAATATGTCTCTGTCGAATAGTGGCGGGCACATACGAATTGTTCCGCGGGCGCCACGGTGCCCACTGGCACGGGGTTGGGAACCCCTGGCCTAAATGATTCTGGATTTTCCCCCCTTATATATTTGTGTTTGAAAAACATCATCACAAACCCACCCCTTTTCGTAAACATGATAATAATAACTGAAAGTACTGTTATTCAAAGTACTCATGCTCATAAGTCTTAATTTTCAAGAATGTCACATTACCACGAAATGTAACCAAGGCTATTATGAGGGGAAATGGGCGAGTTTAATATAATTATATATTATATATATATATATATATATATATATATATATATATATATATATATTAGGGCTGCGAAAATTATCGATTAATTTCTCGATTAATCGTTAAAAAATGTTAACGATTAAAAATTTTTTTAACGATTAAGCGATCCACCACTTATAATTGTATTGGAAATCAAAAAGTAAAATATTTCGGCCGATAAATATAAACTACTTTCCGGACGATTACATGAACATTTTTGTTTTAAACTATTCACTTAGGTGATTGTTCAAAATGTTGATAAAGGTTGTTTCCATTGAGAGAAATCGTTTGCCTACCATGCATTGTTCCCTCTAAGTCTAAGCTCGTTGTTTCGTGTGAAAAGTTTTTTAAGAAAATTGAGTGCGAAATTGAACAACGTCCATTTTTTGTGCAAAATGTTACACAATTTTATGCACGGTGATTCTAAACTCCTGCGTGGCATCGGTAAAATATCTGCGCAGCGGCGCTGCTTAAAGGGAATATTGCTACCATGGCTCTTACATACGCTTACATACCACCTGCAAACCAAACATACGCTACAGTATCAGAAACTTCAAATGAGACAATCTAAAGCTATGTAAACGATTGTTCAGCTAGGCTAGTTATATTGTCAATAATACCCGCTCATCACTTGAACCAAGTAATGCCAATACACTTGTCTACGTTGTTGGTTAAAAGATGTCATATAAAGAAGACGTTCCAGTGTTATTTCGATTTTCAACAAGTACGTTTAATAAATGTTACTTATGACACCATAAATTTCAATTTTTGGTTTTAATCGAAATTAACGAGTCATTAATCGTAATATTTCAAAAGTTAACGATTAATTTTAATTTAATCGATAACAGCCCATATATATACATATATATATATTAATATATATAAATATAAATATATATATATATATATATATATATACGCCGCAGACTTACTTATGGAGAGTTCTTTTACCCCTTTAATGAACTTTTTTAGGGCGCCTACGGCGCCGACCTTTTTCAAAAGCCCAACTAACGTGTCCTTGTTTGATCAATACGAAATAATAAACTTTCTGAAATGCACACATTTTATAATAGGGGTTGTAGGGCGCCTACGGCGCCCCCTTTGTTTTTTGATGTTATAATTAACCATCATCAAATCCTCTTTTTAAATCCTTTATATTAACTCGTGGTGTCTGCACCCTTGATTGCTTGATTGCTTGTCGACAAAACTTTTGATCGATTTTAACCCACTTGCTCGTAAGCTAGCGAGCTGAAATTTTGCAGGCAGTTTTGTACCGATGATAAAAACAATGTATCAAAATTTCAGATCGATCGCATGTACCGTAATTAAATTATTGATTTTTTAGATTATTTTATTTATTCCTATGTATCATGTTATTTTTTGAGATAGAGTGTAAGGGTGCGCATTATATTGAACAACCTTTCTGTCACGCAATAAGGTGCGTATTTTCTTGACAACTCTTTTTATAAACATATTCCTCATCGGTGCGCATTATATTAAACAAGTTTTACGACACAACTGCAATTTTGTATTTTTGGATGGTCTTGCGCTGCGTATTATAATGAACATTCTTTTAGTTACTTCTCGTACATAAAAGATTTATTGTCAAAAAGTTGTTTTTTTTTAAGGGTTTTTTTATTTACATTGTTCCCTTTTCCAAAATTAAAATATCAGCGAAAACAATGACGTCATGTTTTTTTTTACAGCGCATATTTAACTTGCACACCTTTTGATGCATTGGTGCAGTAATTTGGTGCGCTGCTTTCTAAAATTAGTATCTGTTGCACATGCAGCTTCTTGTTGCCTCGCAGGGTCCGACCACGAAGAGAATTATATATATAGATATATATGAGAAATCAATCATTAATATACATAATTCCCGTCGTCTGTATGTATGTGTGTGTGGATGTAACGCTACTAATTTTAGAAAGCAGCGCACCAAATTACTGCACCAATGCATCAAAAGGTGTGCAAATTAAAGATGCGCTGTATAAAAATATTATATGACATCCTTGTTTTAGCTTATATTTTAATTTTGGAAAAGGGAACAGTGTAAAAAAAGGATTTGATGATGGTTAATTATAAAATAAAAAAACAAAGGGGGCACCGTAGGCGCCCTACAACCCGTATTATAAAATACTTTGTGTGCATTTCAGAAAGTTTAATATTTCATATTTATCAAACAAGGACATGTTAGTTGGGCTTTCGAAAAAGGTGGGCGCCGAAGGCGCCCTTAAAAAATTGCAATTTTTCCAAATAAATAGATTTCAGCTGAAAACTTCCGTCATTTTTGACGGGTGATACGCTAGTTAATATAATAAACAATTAGCGAGTTTGATTTAGTTCTAATGCTACATTTCCCATTTCTTAAATTATAAGTTAGGGTTAAGATCAGGGCTGCCTTATCCACTTGGCACAGTAAACACTAGGGAGTTTTCAGGGGCCTGCGGAGTTTTCAGGGGCCTACGAACAGTTTTAGGGGTCTAGGAGATCGAGAAAATAATACGTTGATAATATCCACTGATGGTCAAATCTAGGCCTCAACACGATTTCCGAAGATGTTACTCTTCATAACGACAAGAGACTCAGAACACCGTCGAAACCTTGGCGACAGCAAGCTAACTTCTTTAAAACAAATTGTGGAACAAATTGTCGCGATGCACAGCTTACCAAAGGCATGTCATACTGAGTAACTTGGACACTTGGAAAGATTCCTTCAAACACTGAACAATATGTTGATGACCAATTGCAAGTGGTTTGCTGCCACGAAGGGATGAACACACATACTGCAGGGCTTCTTCAAAGAGACAGCTCAAGCGTTCATGACAGCCAGCAGCGTAGCGTGGGTATGTGCAGCCTGGGGCAGAACCCAGATCTGCCGCCCCCCCCCTGGAAAATATGTTGATTCTAGGAAGAATTTGTTTTTTAAACGTGAGAAATTAATTGTAAGGACCCTACCTTTTTATGTTAAATTTAAATAGCAGTGCTTTCATTTTTTTATTGAAATTAAAGTTTTCTATTTTGCCCCATGGCACAATCTTAAATGTATCAATATTTTAAGCCATGCCATGCCATGCTCAATAGACAAAATAGCATGGTTGATCATAAATCCCTCAAAGGCCCATCGGGTCAAATATGACCAAACATAATAAAAAAGTTTAAAAACCGTAAAAACCAAGTTTTTGACTATAAATCCTTTATGTACGAGAAGTAACTAAAAGAATGTTCATTATAAAACGCAGCGCAAGACCATCCAAAATACAAAATTGTAGTTGTGTCGTAAAACATGTTTAATATAATGCGCACCGATCAGGCATATGTTTATAAAAAGTGTTGTCAATAAAATACGCACCTTATTGCGCGACAGGAAATGTTGTTCAATATAATACGCACCGCGATACTCTATCTCAAAAATTTAACATGATACATAGAGATAAATAAAATAAACTAAAAATTCAATAATTTAATTACAGTATATGCGATCGATCTGAAATTTTGATACATCGTTTTTATATTCGGTACAAAACTGCCTGCAAAATTACGAGAAAGTGGGTTAAAAATCGATCCAAAGTTTTTTCGACAAGGGCTCAATCTTATCTTATCTTATCTATACAGACGCTCCTTCTATGCAGAAGATAGTTGCGTCCACAGACCATGACAGATGATCTGTTGGCAAGTGATGCAGCGTTCACAGGCCACGGCTTTGTGGGTTCCACGCATTACCCAGCCGCCTAACACTACAAGTGTTAGGTACCCATTCGGAGCGGGGTGACTCAGGGACGCCCTAGGCCCCGGGAACAAACCCTTGCCTTCACACGGATTCGAACCCGTGACCTCGGTACGACAGTCCAGTGCGCTGCCAATCAATCAACCAGACACCACAAGTTAATATAAAGGGTTTAAAAATCTAAAAATTTACTTAAAGGCACTTTCTTATGGTATGATTACCTCTAAAACCCAGTGTTCCTTCTGTGGAACAAAAGGGAGCTAACATTTTCATCTTAACATAGTCAGAGGCGTCACTAGGGTTGGTGTCACCCGGGGCGGTTGCTCATGGTGTCACCCTTCATGACTGAAGGGGTCGTCCATAAATGACGTCACGCGAGGTTGCCGATTTTTACCCCACCCTCCCCCAGCGTCATACTTTGTCACAAAAACTTAGACCCCACCCCTTTATTACGATATGACGTCACAAAACTTTGACACCTCCCCCCCCAAGCCGTATTTTCTCAATAAAAATTAGCATGTTGCAATTCTTTTTTTTTAAATCCTTTATATTAACTCGTGGTGTCTGCGGCCGACCTTGCTTGCTTGCTTGCTTGTCGCCAAAACTTTTGATCGATTACAAACCCACTTGCTCGCAAGATAGCGAGCTGAAATTTTGCAGGCAGTTTCGTACCAATGATAAAAACAATGTATCAAAATTTCTGATCGATCGCATGTACCGTAATTAAATTATTGATTTTTTAGATTATTTTATTTATTCCTATGTATCATGCTATTTTTTGAGATAGAGCGTCGCGGTGCGTATTATATTGAACAACCTTTCTGTCGCGCAATAAGGTGCGTATTTTACTGACAACACTTTTTATAAACCTATTCCTGATCGGTGCGCATTATATTAAACACGTTTTACGACACAACTGCAATTTTGTATTTTTGGATGGTCTTGCGCTGCGTGTTATAATGAACATTCTTTTAGTTACGTCTCATACGTAAAGGATTTATAGTCAAAAACTTGGTTTTTTACGGGTTGTTTTTATTTTCATTTAAATATTTATTTAGGGTAAGTCTGCACTCTAATATCGTAACACACGTGAAGTCATTGAAAACGTAATTAAATAAATGGTAAACAATCAACTATTTAAGTGGAACTTTTATTTAAAGTTTCGCGTTTTTGATGTGACGTCAAATTTCTCAAACATCCCCATCCTCGTAACACATCGTCACAGATGCGTGACACCCCCCCCTATGGCGAATAAAAAGGGGGGGTGCTGAACGGGCTAAAGCACCCAATAATTTAAGGGCCCTCAAACTTATTATGAATTATAGTGTATAATAAAGATGTGCTCTGGCCCCAACATTGTTCAGCCTCATGTTCTCAGCCATGCTTACAGAGGCCTTCAGGAATAGTAATGTAGGCATGGACTTTAGGTATCGCACTGATGGTCGTCTGTTAAACCTCAGGAGGCTTAAAGCTAAGACAAAGGTCAAATCAGACAGCATCTTGGAACTTCTTTTTGCTGATGACTGTGCCCTTAACGCGGGCTCTGAAGCACACCTGTAACTAAGTGCTGATAAATTTTCCAGTGCGTGCTCTAGCTTTGGGCTCACCATCAGCACAAAGAAGACAGAAGTATTATACCAGCCGGCCCCAGGCAAATCCTATACTGAGCCTAACATATTCATCAACGGCAACAAAATCAACACAGTGAGCCGCTTTACTTACCTTGGCAGCACACTGTCTCAGAAGGCCAATACTGATAACGAGGTGAACGCGAGAATCTCAAAGGCCAACGCAGCATTCGGTAGATTGCATGACAGTGTCTGGAACAGAAAGGGAATCAGCACCCAAACAAAACTAAAAGTATACAGAGCTGTAGTGCTCCCCACATTATTAAACGCATGTGAAACGTGGACTGTATACCAACGCCATGCGAGGTTGCTGAACCACTTCCACACCAAAAGCCTAAGGAAAATTCTCAATATAAAATGGCAGGAAAAAGTTCCAGACACCGAAATATTAGCCAAGTCAGGACTCCCCAGCATCCACACTAGCCTCATGCAAAGCCAACTACGCTGGGTGGGGCATGTAGTGCGCATGCCCGACCATTGCCTCCCCAAGAGGCTCTTCTATGGTGAGCTTACAGAAGGGCATAGAGCACGCGGAGGTCCACGTAAGTGCTACAAGGATGCACTTAAATTTGCCCTGAAGGCCTTCGACATCGGACAAGACTCCTGGGAAGCAGCAGCCAGTAACCGAGCCCACTGGTGCTCTATGATATGGAATGGCGCAGCTGTCTGTGAGGCAAATAGACAACAGGCTGCCAAGTCAAAACGTCAAGCCAGGAAGGACCGTATCCAAAACCCTCCTGAAGGGTCTCCATCTATCTCTTGTCCGACATGCGGACGCCAATTTCGTGCCAGAATATGGTTAATAAGCCACCAGAGGACACATGTGGCGGCCTAGCAAATATGATGAGAGTGGTCATCGTCGACCACGACGGACGAACAACAATAAAGATGCAGGCCATTATGTTTGTACGAATCCCTGAAAAATGCCTTGGAAAGTCATACGGCAATGCTGCAAATGAGTAGGAAGTATAACGGAAACCAGGCTATTCTTCGTGAGAAGTGCATTGTAGCTCATTATGTGCCGTGCACAGCTCATTTATTTAATTTGGTTTGGGAAAAGAGCAGCAGGTTGTCCTGCTGCGGTCAGATTTTTTTGTCTTCTGCAAAATCTTTATACCTGGCTTGTTGCATCTACTCATCGTTGACAGGGACTTCAAAAACATATGAAATTGATACATGCTAACAAAGCCTTGTCTGACACAAGATGGTCAGCCTGACATGATGCTGTAAGGTCTGTTAATAACTCATACCATGAGAATATCGCAGCACTGTAATAATTAGCAACAAATGAAAATCAGCCACGTGACTGTCGACTTGAAGAAGAAAGATTTCTAAAGGAAATTGAACAACTGGAAGTCGCTAATTTACTTGAAATTTGGGAAACAATTTTAGAAAGGAAGTCTCTCATTGAGTTTGTTAAAAGATAGCATTCTTAATTTGATTCGGAAAAGTCCGTGGTAAAACATAGTGTAAACAATCTTCAATACAATCAAACAAAAAAGAAAGCGTCAGTTTGATAAAGGGACATCAACAAACAGTATTCTCTTCGAGACAAAAATTCAAGATTGAGGTATTTCTGGTAATCATTGACAAACTATCTTAAGCCCTACAACATCGGTTAGGCGCATATAAAGACATCCATGAGAAATTTGGCTTTCTTACAAACCTAACTAAGCTCAACAATTTCGCCACCCGATGGGCAGCAGCCAAGTTAATGGAAGAACATTCAAGTGATTTCGAAGACTGCGTACCTTCAGAATTTTCCAATTTTCAGAACTCTTAAAAATGCTATTGTCCAGCCCCAGGCTCAGGGTAAGGAAAGGAAGTAGCACAAAGCGAAACTCAAAAAACGTGCACAGAGCTAAAATATTTGCTGCTTTTGAATGAGCTATATTTCACACAGTCCTTTACAGATGTACACATCGCACTTAGCATCTATCTTTCAATGATGACATCAAACTGCAGCTGAGAGCGATCCTTTTCAAAGTTGAAAAGAATATATAATGAGTTCGAATTTGCATGGGACAAAAAAGACTGAATATGCTCTCTCTAATGAGCATTGAAAAAGAACTTGTAAGCTTACTCAGCTTTATTGACTTGATTGAAAACTTCGCCATTTGAAAAATTCGCAAACGAAAGTTGTAGGTTGAAATAATAATCATACATATTTTTCAATAATTTTTGTTATTTCAAATAGAGAAAACAATTCGTTACCTCATGAAAAAAAGTATTTTAAAATATGGAATAACGCGTAATATTATTCTTTATGGGGGCGCGTTCGTAACCACGAAACAGCGTAAGTCGGGATGGGACCGTCGTAACCGGAGGACTACCTGTATATAAAATGCATATCTATGCTTTCACGCCTTTAATAAATACATATAAAACAAAATATTAACTCAAAGACATTGAAATCATAATTTTCCTCAAGAAAAACATCAACAAAGAAAACCCATCTTTTGATTATTTATTTTTTTTTGGGGGGGAGGGGATAAAAATCGTATTCCCCCCAGTCCCCACCCCACTGTGGTGGAGGGAGTCATGAGGTGGGATTCGTCCATGCTGTCGGTGTGTCCAAGCCCAAATGGCTTTATATCTTTTAAAACATAAGACACTGCCTCTTTCATTCCAGCCTTTTATAAAGATCTCTCTGCTGCGACTGTTTCTTTTCTTTTTTTCCTAATTTGTTTTAATGTTGTTTGTGTGTTGGGACTGTTTTATTATTGCAAGTTAACTGATATTTTTTTTAATAAGGGTTTTCGCTTTTAACGTATTCCATTGTATTTCTTAATTTCTTTCTAGATTAAAAAATTTGTCATCTTTTTTTTCTGACACAAAATCGTACACAGTAAAATTTTAGGCTCGGGTGTCACCCCCTGATGGGTGTCACCCGGGGCGGTATGTAAAGTGATCCACGGCCTCAAGTTGGCAACCATTGATGGTAATGTTGGGTGGATCAGCATCTTGGGCCATCACGTTAGTCTTTTTGAGGCTGATGGTTAGGCCGAAGTCGCTGGCGGCCTTGACAAAGCGGTCCATTAGGCTTTGCAAAGCTGCTTCATTGTGGGTAGCTATGGCAGCATCATCCGCAAAAATCATGTCCCTAATGACTGTTTCACGTATCTTCCTCTTTGATTTCAGCCTTGCCAGATTGAATAGATTGCCATCAGAACGGGTGTGTAGGTAGATCCCCTCGGTTGAGGTTCCAAATGCATGTCTCAACAGACAGGCAAAAAAGACGCAAAATAGTGTCGGGGCGAGGACGCATCCCTGTTTGACTCCGCTGAGGATATCAAATGGAGGGGAAGTTGATCCGTCATACTGCACCGCGCCTTTCATATCGTCGTGGAATGACTGTATGATGTTAAGCAGTTTTAGTGGGCAGCCAACTTTTGCCAAGACTGCTGACCAGGTCAAAAGACACGTATGAATGCACATAAATATTAAATTGTTAATAATTTTGTAATGCTTTGCTTTATAAAACTGTTGGGTCAAGGGCGATCCATTGGGCGTTCGTGGTATGATTGTTTTCTAGTTGTTGCCCCTGATTACTGTTTTGTTGCTAAGACTTTATTTGTTGCACTATAAATAATGTTATAGTGTCTTACTAATATTTTTAGTTATATTATTATTTATTGTTATCATTTTTAACGGAATATATTGTTTTTATGCATTATTATTATAAATAATCTGTTACATTTATAGTATTCCTTATGCCTTATTTAAAAAATAATGTTAGTACAATAGTAATAACAACAAAAGGGGATTTTAGGACTAAACTGTAACTGTATTTCGGCCTAAAAATAGGGTATACTGTATAATACAAACAAAATTATTTTTCTATTTTTCAGAAACGCGTTTTCTGGTATACCATATAAGTCATGAGATAAATCTTATTTTGAAGCTATAAATGCAGATGAAAGTGATTAGGCGAATAATGACATTTCAACACATGATAAATATGAAGACTACAACCCTAATAATGTTTGAGGCAAATGATGTGATACAGTACATTTTATGAGAAGAATGTTATTGTAATTGTATTATATAACATTGAACCACTCATCTCTACATCCTCAAAATCTACCCGAAGAAAGAAGAATAAAGATCTATGAGTAACAAGCCTTTCAGGCATTATTTCTGAATCATATAAATGCCTAAGATGACATGAAGTGTTAGAGAAGATCTGTTGTAGCCCTTACAGATTGCCAAAGAAAGAAAAAGAACATCCAACAACAACTTTGCCAGAATTAGATATATATTTACCTGAAATTGTGTATTATATTTTCAATACAATTTATTTTATTACATATGGTTTTTTTTTGTGTTAATTAATGAGCGAAATTTATACCCTTAAAGCTAAGTGGGTCACCCGTGGAACAAATTGGAAAACTAGGTCAAAGTCACATGAAAAAAAAATCGAACATGTGTATCAATTTCTATACCCAAAGTATGCATGTATACCAAAGGAAATAATTTTCCAAGTATTAGAGCAGGGTCTGGGTTTTTGAGGGTTTCATAAATTTTTCATTAACTTAATTTTAAACAAGCTTCTTTCACAGCTGGAATTACTTTTGACACTTGTAAAGAATATCCATTATTAATATATTACATTAGGCAGGTTTGCTTCGAGCCAAAATATCTTAATAAACTTGATTTACATTTATTAATTCATTTTTTCCCGCGAGATAAAATAATCCTAGTTGGACAATTTCATTTTTCATGTGAGATACTTTAAATACTCTAATTTATAGGCAAAATTTCAGTTATGTAGATTAGCTTGTTTCATATCAGTTTTACGAATTATGTAACTGTCAACTGTCATTAAACCTCAAATGATTTTCTACAGTAACTTCATCTTACCAAGAATACTAATTTTACGTCAACTGGTTTTTTTTTCATAACACGACTACATATTCCTTTGATTGCCAAATTTGCTCTCTCGTATTTTGATTGTAAGATTCCAATACAATGAGAAGATCTCCATTCAAAATGTTAGAATAAGTCAAAGCATCCTTTAAGTATTCAATGAGTTCTCTGTGAGTAACCTCTCAAAAGCGTTTTATTAGCACTTATTAACTACATGTATTAACGTTTATTAATAGCTTCCGGCGTCATTGATTTCATAAAATACATGTTTCCAGAGAGTACACGTTTTCTAATGTCAAAATAATAATAATAATTAATTAATAAATAAAAATATTTACAACAAACTCTCTGATTTTCAATATTTTCACATAGCACAAAAGGACTTGTTGAACCTTATGTGAAATATATGGAGAGCTATCGCATGCAATGGAATAAATATGTGGTATCTTGTAATAAAATTATGATTTTTTGCGAAATTTTAGGAGCTAATTAACAACGAGTAATTTACCACCCCCAACAAAGTACCAGCCGTAACATTAGCTTTCGATTGGCTCATGTTTGAAATTGATAGGGTAGTGTAATTTTTGCTTTTACAACAGGAGAAGCTGTCACATTTAAAGAATCAAATAAAATTACCTGCACATCAGTGTCACGTTCTCATACTATTCAAGCCTCTTGGTTATTCAGCTGAGTGGCATAAGCATCAGAAGAATTTATTTCCAGTATTGAGTTTAAAGTTTTAGCAGCTGAAACGTTTGCTTATTTTAGGATAGTTCTTTTTATTTCTTTTATCAATTTCTTATTTGGTTTTTATTGTATTTTGACAGAAGAGCTCATTTGACTTTTTGTTTCTTTCAAGCTAATTAAGGACTATGAATTTGCCGCCACTAACAAAGTGCCACCCGGGACATTTGCCCCCCTTGCCCCCCTCTCGCTACGCCACTGAAGACAGCATTGGACGTTAAGATATACTTTTGATATTATATTCCTTTTGGCAAAACAACAACTCAAATTGTAAATACTATATCTTTAAAGAAGACAGTTTTTAATGTCATTTTGTTTTTAACACGGGAGGCTATCGCACTTTTGTTTGCATTAAGTCAATTATTGAAGTTTCTTCCCTTGTTATAAGAACAGATTTTAATATTTTCCCACCCTTCAATTGGCATTGTTTTGCTTTGGTTTTCTTTGGACGTTTCGAAGATAATTGGAAATAAAGTAAGGGCGGGGGTGGGGAGATAAACGTTTTCCTTGACATCTCGATTTATTTTCTTTTTGAAGTGAATTATTGGATTTGACATTAAACTGGCCATTGCAATAAATAAATATCTATACGATAGTTTCCACTAGACTCTAAAAAATGTAATGATGTTCTCGTCAGTCAATAAGTACTTTGTTTTATGATGTTATGTCGTACTATGTGCGCTTTACACTGGCCACTCCATGGTCCAATGACTTACTGACCAATAAATAATTTCATAACGTACTATGTCTAATCCTGCTCTCTGCATATATCGTACTGTATAATGCTTGTCAAGGGTTACTCCGTATATTCCAATTAATAATCTGAGATCTTTGATAATAATGAAATATATATATATCGGTTAGAACAATAAAAGTTAAAATTGTAATTCCTTCGATTTTTTAAATTTGTTATACCTATTTCTAGGGATGCGGTGGTCTAGCGGTAGCGCTGGACTGTCGAACCGAGGCAAAAGAGAGTCATGGGTTCGAGCCTCGGTGCTGGCAAGGCCCTTGGGGCATTGTGCTAGCCACACAATCCCTTGCTCGTTAGTGGTGGCTCAATGAAACTTGAGAACGCTACTTCACTTGCCACATAGGCCGTCATGGTCTGAAAAGTGTTTATTATAATAATTATTATTATTATACCTATTTCAGTAATGCAAATCAATTAAAATTCAGAAAAAGATTTTTCTAAGTAGAAAGAACGTATCTCCAAGAAGTAAGAACGTATATCTAAGAATAAAAAAGTTTAATCTGGTTATTATCTTATCTTATCTGTTTACAGACGCTCCTTCTATACAGAAGATTATTGCGTCCTACGCATATCTATGGTTTGTGTTTAGTCCTGCATTTTTATTAGAGATTTAAATGTTGATAAAGTGTTGGTTTTCCTGGATTCTTCAGGCAACCCATTCCACGCCCGAATTCCGGACGGGAAGAAGGAGTACTTGTATGTGTTTGTTCTTGCATACGGAATAAGAAAGGTGTTTTTATCCTTATGTCTATCTGAGGGTTGTATTAAGTTATCTTTGTGTTGTATTTCTAAATTTGAATTAATTGCTTTATGTATGATTACTACTTTGCTCTTGGTTCTTCTATCCTCTAGTGTTTCAAGGTTTAATGATTTAACTCAGGGGTTCCTAACCAGTGGTGCATGCACCCCCAAGGGGTGCATGAGCATGTTCCAGGGGGTGCATGAACCATTCAGAGAAAAAAAAAGGGTGAAGAATAAAAAGGAGGAAAAAAATAAAGAAAAACTAATAATCTGAAAATGTAAACCATAAGCAAGGCATGCAGCGTCTAAGGGTGCCCATATACAACCTTTTTGAAAGCTACATCTTTCTGAAAATTTCATTCATTACTTGGCATAGCTGCCTGACATCTTCTCCATCTTGAATGAGTTGAACACATCTCTTCATGGACCTGCTGTGACTGTAATGGATGGTACTGAGAGATTGCAAGCCTTCCTTAACAAACTGCCACTATTCCAACGACGACTAGAAAAGTCCAACTTGGCAAACTCTCCACTCTTGGATGAAGTTGTAATATCTGCTGCAGAAAGAAGCACTGAGGGATCACTGCCGGGCTGACAACATCAAAGGGAAAATTTCAGAGCACCTTTCAACATTGTAAAGATCCTTTGATGGTTATTTCTGTCAAGAAATTTCTATGAAAGACCTTCGGATTCGCAATCCTTTCTCTGTGACTTGGAAAACATTGATGACAGTGACCTTGCTGCTAAAAATGACCTGATTGATTTGAGAACAAGAGAAGTACTGAGGAGTGACTTCGGTTGCAATACCTTGATTGAAATTTGGTACGCCCAGCTAGATTCCTACCCACAACTAGCCAGTACTGAGGGCAGTACTGACTCTCCTTCCATTTGCCACTACCTATCTCTTTGAAGCAGGATTCTCCACACTTTTGACGATTAAAACCAAGGCAAGGAATAAGTTGAATGCAGAGGATGACATGAGAGTTGCTTTGTCCAAAACAGTCCCCATATTTAAATCGCTGATTGATCATAAGAAGCAGCAGATCTCTCACTAAATTCCCTGTTGCCTATTGTCACAACTGTTGTGTTCCTAAAATAAACATAGAATATTATGCATTTTCTGCAAGTTTCATGAGGGGGTGCATGAACTTTTTTGGGCATCTGAAGGGGTGCATGGACCCCGAAAGGTTAGGAACCACTGATTTAACTAATGGTGTTATTCTTGTCAGTTTCGAATATTCTCCTGTTATGAATCTGGCAGCTCTTTTTTGAATTTGTTCTAGTTTATCAATGTTTTCTTTGGTGGATGGGTCCCATACAGAAGATGCATATTCTAGTACAGGTCTCACCAAAGTTAGGTAGCATTTTAGTTTTATATCTCTATTACATTTGTTGAAGTTCCTTTTTATAAAGCCTAAGGTTTTGTTTGATTTTTTAATAACTTCATTGACATGGGGATTCCATGATAGTTTCTCATTTATTAAGACTCCTAAGTATTTTGCATCTTTAGTTTGGGTCAGTTCTTTTCCATGAATGTAATATTTTGAATTTATTTGTTTCTTTTTCTTTGTTACTCTTAACAGTTGACACTTTTCTGGGTGGAAAGACATACTCCAGTTAGTTTCCCATTTTATCAATTCATCTAAGTCTTTTTGTAAAATTTTGCTATCTCGTTCTGATTTAATTGTTCTATAGATTATACAATCATCAGCAAATAACCTAACTTTTGTACCTGTTGAGATGTTGTTGGGTAAATCATTTATATAAATTAAAAAGAGTAAGGGACCTAGCACAGTTCCTTGTGGAACTCCTGAGTTAACCTTTATTGGTGCAGATTTAGTTCCATTAATTATTACAGTTTGCTCCCTGCCCAAAAGGAAGTCTTGGATCCAGTGATGTAAGGAACCTGAGATTCCAAAGTAGTTACGTTTTTTAAGTAAACTAAGGTGGTGAACTTTGTCAAATGCTTTTGAGAAGTCTAGTAATATTGTATCTATTTGATCATTTTTGTCCAAGCCTTTTGATAGCTCATCTATTAAACCTATTAATTGTGTTTCACATGATCTGTTTTTTCTAAAGCCGTGTTGATGTGGGCATAAGGCATTATATTTGTCAAGGTGGTTAACTATTCTACTATATATTATGTGTTCTAGTAATTTACAGGTGATACTAGTAAGTGATACAGGCCTGTAATTACCAGGGTCTGATTTATCCCCTTTCTTAAAGAGTGGAGTTACGTTAGCTAATTTCCAATCCTGGGGCACTTTACCCTGGTTTAGAGAGGCTTGAAAGAGAACTACAAGGATTGGTGACAGTTCATTGCTTAGTTCTTTTAATAATCTTGCAGGCAAATCATCTGGGCCAGTAGCTTTGTTTATTTTTAAGTTTTTTAGGATATTAATTTGGTTATTCAAAGCAAGTCAAAGAGGGCATATAACTTTGTTTTGGTTTGTGTCCCATTCAATTTTTTCGAGGTCTTAGTGGTTCTAATGTTTTCATTAGAACATTCTCGGGCTTAGTAGACATTGGCGGCGCCCATCCCTCTCCAGGTCAGCGGAGAACTTTCTTGGCGTTAGTCATTCATAAGCATCTTTATAGTGGATTTAACGTGGGCTAGATCTGACGACCCTCGGCTTCTGATGCGAGCTCGCTATTGACTTCGCTAACCAGCCGCCATTACAATGCAATTTAAAAAAATTGCTGAACTTATGCAGAGTGGATCCCAAAATATTTAAAAGCTTCATTGTCAGATTGTATTTCCTTTCTTTTGTTTATTCCAGTTGCGATTCATTCTCGTTCTTATAACAAACTATTTCTACCCAATCTTAGTTAAAAGACTGCGCAAAGAGTTTTTGCTTACATTCTGTTTATCGAACTGTTTTTTAATGATGATTCCCGTCCCTGGTTGGATAATATTCTTCCCTCCCCGCACCGTAGTAGGGGATATTACCAGATCCATGAATTTTAGTGTTTTAATATGGATAAATAAATGCATTTTTTCTACGATTGGTCTAGATCCTTCCACCCATTTTATACTTATGTTTGAAATTATATTTATGAGGCTAATTTTATATAGTGCCTATCAATTCCAATGACCAAATATTACTTGACCAAACATGCTTTCAAATAATGGAATTTTAATAAATACCATAATTAATTTTAAGTTCTGGGATTTTTAAAGTGTTAAATGCTTTCAAATTAATGCAAAATTATACTTGCACATTAAATAGATGATAAATTTACATATATACTTTCTCATATTTTCCTCAAATAGATCTTTATAAGAACTATATATGAGTAAGTAAAGAAATTATAGAATTGGGAAACCGCATCTTTCATGGAAAGCTAACACAAATTTAGAAACGATTAGAGCCATACAAGTAAGACTTTTTAGTTTCAAATTTTCACTCTATATCTCTTGGTCGCAATGTTACGATCTCTGTCTCAAGGGTCGGTTGTGTAATATCAATACATCGTGCTATAACCAAAGTTACCATCTTACAATACTTCTTTTAAATCTGTAGTGGTTCAGTGAACGCCATTTGCATTTTTAGTTCAATTCATTCTTTAAACTGCCCCCCTGATCTCTTGTAGAATTATGTGATCGGGCAACTTGCCAGCAGACGACATTAGCATTCAAGTCACACCAAATCGAGGCTGTACGCTGCAATGGCTTGAGTCTTGATGTGAGCAGAACCGGGGAGATGAAGAGCAAACGTAGCCAAAACCAGGCGCCATTACAAATGTCCTGCACGCGCGCACGCGTCACCGCGACTCAGCAAACCCCCCTCACCCCAAACCCCCCATCATGACTCGGGCCGCCCCTGGGCAAGAGGACTGCGAGGGACATACCGATTGTCCTCTCGGGCAAACTCCGACACTGATAATGAGGTCTCGAGGAAAACTTCCTAGCTCAGCCATGCATATGATTTCCTTATTTCAAATCGAATTCCTGTCGTAAAAATCGTCAGACTTTTGCTCGGAGGGAAGAAAGGAAGTGAAGAGTCTGCTGGCAGGAAAGCGCCTTTTCTCCTTAATCATTCAATTCTATTAGCTTGAGCCTAGCGCGGCGGACAATATGCGCGTGGAATTACATACAGATGGCTTCTTGGCAATTTCCATGTTCGCAAAGTCTGAGTACGGTACTGGTCTATGTGTGTACCAGTGGTTCAAATATTTTTACAAGTTGTAATACCAATGATGCTAAGTTACGGCTTCTCACAACCCCTGGGACATTCCAAAATAACATAACTCGATTTTTTTTGCTTGTTAGGTAAATTCAAAACAACAAATATATTTTTTAAACGGAGAAAACAACGTTTTTTTAATTATAAATCCTTTAAATACGAGACAAAACTAAAAGTATGTTCATTATAATACGCATCGCACGACAATCCAAATGTAAAGGATTTAAAGTATTAAAAAAAACTACTACAGTCTGCCTGCTAAATTTCAGCTCTATTTGATCACGGGAAAATGGTTATAAAACGTGTATAACATAATGCGCACCGCGAGACAGACTGGCATAAACATTTACAGATCGGGAATATATATATTTTTTAAAGTATCGTCAATAAAATACCTACCGCACCGCACGACAGGAAAATATTAAAAAGGTTGTTCAATATAATACGCACCGCAACAATCCAGCACAAAAATTTACATGCTACATAGAGATACATAGAGATAATCTAAAATTTCATTAATTTAATTAAAATACCTTCTATTGGCCTGAAATTTTGATAGATCCTTTTTTATCGTCGGCACGAGTCTGCCTGCAAAATTTCAGATCGCTAGCATATGGGAAATTGGGTTAAAAATCGATCCAAAGTTTTTGCGTCAATCAAGCAGACACAACAAGTTAATATAAAAGATTTAAAAATTGAAAATTTCAAGAATTTTAGCATATTGATAATATTCAAAATGCTTTGTTGTCTCATCGGCCGAGCCTGGTGCCTTTTGGGGCTACAAATTAATCGTTCACAATCATGTTTGGGCTAAAAAAATATATTATGTAACATCACATGATTAGATGGGTAGGTCAAAAATGTATTCTGTAAAATCATAGGATTAGATGGTTAGGCTAAAAATACATTACGTAGTATCAGAGTTTTAGATGGGTTTGGTAATACTATGGTAGATCTAAATTTTGAGGCATCATAAAATTAGATGGTTAGACTTAAAATATTGTGTTGCACTTAATATGTGGTGGATTAGGTGGTAGCTCGTTATTTTTAATCAGATTATGCTTAACCTCAATATTCTGTTTTCATTTTTACATTATGTCTTTGAAAAGTTGGAGGAAAAAAAGATATTTGTCTGAGGAGTGATGCAACTATGCGTCAATGTTGTTGTTTTTTAATCTCTAATACAGCAGCAACATGGACTAACCCAATGGAGAGACGACCTAATGAGAATGTGTTATGAAACAATCATCCTTGGTTTATTAAAATACAGACACTGTTATGTACATTGCTGCAATTTATAAATTATTAAAGTAACGTAGCTGTAAACATACAACAATTGATAAGATAAATATATGAGTAAAATAAAAATAAAATATTTGTCATGGATTGACTAATTTATTATAATTATGACTTATGTATGTCAAACTTTGACTTACTTTCGTAAAATATTGAAATATGCAGTTCGTCTTATTTAAATTGGAGAGGCTGGTTATATAACAATACAATTGAGATATGTGTTTAGTTTGAAAAGGAATTTGTTCTAGTTAACGTCCGCCCTGCGACTATACCGACAATTTTGACTAACATTACAATGGATTTTTCAATTTTTGGTATAAACTACTATAAGGGTTTATAATAATTGAATTACATTGCTTAAACATTCATCACAAAATGACTATAAGGGCTTATAATAATTGAATTACATTGCTTAAACATTCATCACAAAATTTCACTCCTTAAAAAAATTGAAGTTATCTTCCATTAAAATAAACATTGATCCCTGAAACGATTTCTTTAAAGCTCACCCAAAGTCAAAAACTGCTGCCCTAATTTTGGTCACTTCTCAAAAAAATCTCAAGTATGCCTCACAATCATAGTGTACCAATACCATTCTCTGTCATTTTCCATATTATTTATTACTTACTTGAAAATCTTTAAAGACAAAAGCACTGTACATTTCCCTTATTAATACCGATGATAATGTAAAAAGCAAATCTTTCTCTGACAATTCCTTTATCTCTCACTATAATCATGTGCGTAGCGAGAGGGGTGGGGCAGCGGGGGGGGGCAAATACCCCGGGCGGCACTTTTTTAGGGGCGGCAATTTTCTCGTCACTAATTAATTTCAGAGAAAAAAAATTGCAAGAAAAAGGAGTTTTTTTATCAAATTAAAATGAAAACCCAAAAACAAATTCATAAAAGAAATAAAGGAAACTTTCCTAACATGTGTAAACATTCCAACTGCCAAAACTTCAAAGTCCATACGGGATATAAATACATTTCTGATACTAATGCTATTGAACTGAAAAACCAAGGCGCCTAAGTAGTATAAGAAACTGACACTGATGTGCTAGTAACTTTAATTGATTCTTCAGATTAGACAGATGCTCCTGTTGTAAAAACAAAAATTACTGTACCCTATCAATTTCAAATGTGACCCAATCGAATGCTCCGGGCGGCACTTTGTTGGGGGCGGCAAATTCCTCGTTGTTAATTAGCTTCTAAAGATGAAAAAACGTTAAAACAATGTTTTATCAAAATAAAATAAAAGCCAAGGTAAAAAATTAATGAAAGAAATGAAGGAATTATATTAAAATCTGTTCATTTTTTAATGCCAAAACTTCAAACTCCATAATGAAATTTAAGTCTTTTGATACTAATGCTAATGAACACATGAATAGAAAAACCAAGGGGCTGAATTTGCATAAGCATATGACACAGCTATGCTGGTACCTATAATTGATTCAAATTTGTCAGACTCTAATCTTGTAGAAACAAAAATTGATGTATCCACATGAAATTTCAACAATAACCTGCATGGACTTAATTGACATTAATAAATTTCCCGAAGCTGCAGATGAAAATGTGCGATTACTAGAAGTGCAGCGAGATTGAGAGTGTCCAACATATTAACATTAAGGTTTCCAAAAATGAGACACGGACCTTACATTAAAATAGAAATTGAGACGGATAACAGATAAGCATAGGGCCAGATTTCTGCCTAGGCCTACAAGGACCTGGCCTAGGGCCCCAGCCAGCCTAGGGGCCCCGGTGGTGGAATCTTTTGGCTGAGTTCAATCCTCTTCTAGACTTGCACATAAAACGTTCCATTAAAAAAGGAAGTGGCATAACATCATATATTTCGTCAAAAATATACGATAAAATTATCAATATCATGGCAGAAAAGATAATAAATACAACGGTGACTGATATAAAGGATGCCTAATATTTCTCTATCTCTGATAGTGATAGAGATCATGGCAGCTCTTCAGATAATTGCAAATGATGCAAATGAAAAACTGTATACGCGCTCTGAGGCTTCAGATCTTCTGAATTCATTAGACTTGATGGAAACTTGCTTTTTGTCACTTCCCTGGAATGACATTTTGAAAGGTTTAACAAAGCAAGCAAATCACTCCAATCTGTTAACTTCGACCTGGGTACGATCGTTGAACTGTATCATGGTAACATACCTAGAACACTCAGGAAACCCAGTATCTTTGATTATTATGAGTCGAAATTTATTGAAAAATCCTGTGAAAACGCAGAGAAAACGTAAGCGTGAAGTCCAGTTCGACGAAGTAAAATTAAACGAGACCAAACTCTCTGGCAGGGAAAGATTCAGAGGAACAATTTTTTCGTCATTATAGATAGACTAATTACAGAACTACGGAGACGCGGATCTGCTTATGAGGTAAGTAAAAATTTGACTTTCTTACGAAACTATATACATCGTTTGGAATCTAAAGACATCCGTGAAGGAGCAAGAAGCCTTATAATTTTTTATCCGGGGGATTTGAAAAGGACTTTGGAAGACGAGGAGTGTCAGCACCTGCAAGCACATTTGTCGTCCAATTATGAAGTTGTAAAATTGTCGTCACTGAATCTTTACTGATACTTATTGGGAAAAGGCTTTTTGTATTTTTATTCAAACGTAGGATAATCGCTCCGAATGCTGTTGTGCACACCAGCGTCAAACTGCTCAGCAGAACGGTCGTTCTCAGCGCTAAAGAGAGTAAAGAATTACTTAAGATCTAACATAGGAGAGAACAGGCTCAGTTTACTGTGTGTAATGTACTTAGAGACAGAAATTATGCAGTCGATTGACTATGATGAAGCCATTCGTTCTTTTGCACAGAAGAAAGTTCGTCGTAAGATTCTATAAATTTTATAGATTTTCGTAAAAATATATGTTCTTTACTAGTGGATTTAATTTGCTAAATTTCCAAAATAGCTTCTAGATGGTTGGCGGGCCCAAATGTCAAAAGGGCCTAGGGGCCCTGGGTCTCTTACGTCCGGGCCTGGATAAACTGATGGTCTTAAAACAATGGACAATAGAGGCAATAGTATGTTAATACTTCTTCGTGGCTGGAAAGTATACAAGAGTTCAAGAAAGACTCAAAAACATAATTCTCAATGTTAATTAAGTACTTTGCTCAAACTGTTCTTTAAAGTCTATTTGTTTACATGCTGCTCCAACAGAAATGAACTCTCTATTTTTAAGGGCTAGAACGGTGTTACGCATTATCTTCCATGTCCAGACTACATTGGGAAAAATCTAGTTGTTGCTACAGGCAATGCATTAAAATGACTTCAGGATACAAATATTGAATATATGATGGAGCTATTTTGAGGTTATTTTGAAAGCTATAAAAAGAACTGTTACTGGCTAACGAAAAGCTAAACATGCGAACATGCGCAGGAACTTAGAT
This sequence comes from Ampullaceana balthica, assembly GCA_944989445.1. Taxonomy (NCBI): domain Eukaryota; kingdom Metazoa; phylum Mollusca; class Gastropoda; family Lymnaeidae; genus Ampullaceana; species Ampullaceana balthica. Next base: position 1,053,631 of record CALYLW010000139.1, on the reverse strand, counting down.
TGTCACAATGAAATCTTTTTATTTTCTAATTTTTTATTTTTTTTTGACATTTGAAAATATGTACTTTCTGGAAACATGTATTTTATTAAATTAATGATACCCGAAATAATTTATAAAATTATATTGCTAATCAAAATTATTTGCAGAGGCTACTTACAGTGAAACTAATTAAATACTTAAGGATTCTTTGACTTTTGCTAAAATTTTATGTTGAGATCTCATTCTTTTTATTGAATATTCCAGTCAAAGTACGAGGGAGTAAATTTTTGGCGATCAAAGCGAATATTTAATCATGTTAAGTGAAAAAAAACAGTTGTTGGGAAAGTTGTATTCTTCATAACATGAGCTTACTGTTGGTATTGGCAGTTACAGAATTCGGAAAACTGATATAATTTTCGTGCACCACTTAAGCTATTAGACTTTGAAATTTTTCCTAACCTAAATTAGAGTATTGAATAATCTCACATGAAATTGTAAAGCAAGGATTATTTTACCTCACGGGTAAAAAAATGAATTAATGAATTCCATCCCGCTTGATTTATTGTTTATTAAAATATTTATGCTCGAAGTTACCCTGCCTAATATACTTTGTTGTTAATTAAAATAGTTATGCTCGAAGTTACCCTGCCTAATATACTTTGTTGTTTATTAAGATATTTATGCTTTAAGTTACCCTGCCTAATGTAATTATTTGTTTATTAAAATATGTATGCTCGAAGTTACCCTGCCTAACATTCTTTGTTAATAGTGAACATTTCTTACAACTGTCATAAGTAATGTCAGCTGTGAGAGAAGCTTCTTTAAAATTAAGTTAATGAAAAATTAATTGCCATCAACAATATTATTTTGGCTATTGAGCATGGGGATTTAACATTGTACCACGAGGAACAATAGAAAACTTCATTTATAATCAAGAAATGAAAGCTCATATATTTATTTCTAACATAAAAATGTATAGTGTTCTTATTATTAATTTCTAATAAACATTGTCTTTTTTTTTAATAACATTTACATATTTTCCAGTGGGGGGCGGCAAACCTGGGTTCTGCCCCGGGTGGCCCATACCCACGCTACGCCGCTGAACCATTGCATATATATAACTCAATAGGATAATATACAAAAACACACACCTCTCTTATATTTCCCTTTAATTCTCACAATAATAATCTATAGAGACGCAATGTTATCTGATAATTTCCTGGTTCCTCATATATTATATATTTACGCTCATTTTTCAATGCCGCTTAACGTTGAGGGAAATCACTCTGCTTTTTTAAATCCCTTATATTAACTTCGCGGCCGTCTCTGTCTCTCTCTCATCATCTCATGGGCTCGGCGGGCGGAAAAACAAAAGTCGAAAATGACCCACTTCCAATAATCCGATCGAACTGAAATTTGGCACACGGACCCGTCTTACCTAACAATGCATCGTATCAAAATTTCAGATCGATCGAACGTACCGTAATTAAATTAATGCATTTTTAGTTTATCCTTATATGAGGTATGTAATTTAAATTCACGATTTGTTATTGTTTTTTTGCCACGTGAAAGTTTGAGCATTGAGGCGACCCAACGAAACGACGGTGCGCTTTTGTTTACATTTTACGTGTCACTCTGAGCTCGGTCAAGCGAATCGGTGACCAGACTTTTCCCCTCTCCCCCTCCCACCCACCCCTCCCCCCCTAGGGTTATGAAGCAAACTTGTGTTAAGACAGATTCAGTCTGTAAATGTTTGAAAATAATCAATACTGTTAGTTATGTCTCATATATAAGGGATTTATAGTCAAAAACTTTGTTTTTACGGGTTTTTTTTTAAATCCCTTATATTAACTTCGCAGCCGTCTCTGTCTGTCATCATCTCTCTCTGTCTTGGGCTCGGCAGGCGGAAAAACAGAAGTCAAAAATGACCCACTTCCCATGATCCGATCGAACTGAAATTTGGCACACGGACCCGTCTAACCTAACAATGCATCGTATCAAAATTTCAGATCGATCGAACGTACCGTAATTAAATTAATGCATTTTTAGTTTATCCTTATATGAGGTATGTAATTTAAATTCACGATTTGTTATTGTTTTTTTGCCACGTGAAATTTTGAGCTGACGCATTGAGGCGACCCAACGAAGCGACGGGCGCTTTTGTTTACATTTTACGTGTCACTCTGAGCTCGGTCAAGCGAATCGGTGACCAGACTTTTCCCCTCTCCCCCCACCCACCCCTCCCCCACCCCACCCCCTCCCCCCCCACTAGGGTTATGATGCAAAGTTGAGTTAAGACAGATTCAGTCTGTAAATGTTTGAAAATAATCAATACTGTTAGTTATGTCTCATATATAAGGGATTTATAGTCAAAAACTTTGTTTTTACGGGTTTGTTTTATTAAATCCCTTATATTAACTTCAGCCGTCTCTCGTCTCATCTCTCATGGGCTCGGCGGGCGGAAAAACAGAAGTCAAAAATGACCCACTTCCAATGATCCGATCGAACTGAAATTTGGCACACGGACCCGTCTTACCTAACAATGCATCGTATCAAAATTTCAGATCGATCGAACGTACCGTAATTAAATTAATGCATTTTTAGTTTATCCTTATATGAGGTATGTAATTTAAATTCACGATTTGTTATTGTTTTTTTGCCACGTGAAAGTTTGAGCATTGAGGCGACCCAACGAAACGACGGTGCGCTTTTGTTTACATTTTACGTGTCACTCTGAGCTCGGTCAAGCGAATCGGTGACCAGACTTTTCCCCTCTCCCCCTCCCACCCCACCCACCCTCCCCCCCCTAGGGTTATGAAGCAAACTTGAGTTAAGACAGATTCAGTCTGTAAATGTTTGAAAATAATCAATACTGTTAGTTATGTCTCATATATAAGGGATTTATAGTCAAAAACTTTGTTTTTACGGGTTTGTTTTATTAAATCCCTTATATTAACTTCACCGCCGTCTCATGGGCGGGCGGAAAAACAGAAGTCAAAAATGACCCACTTCCAATAATCCGATCGAACTGAAATTTGGCACACGGACCCGTCTTACCTAACAATGCATCGTATCAAAATTTCAGATCGATCGAACGTACCGTAATTAAATTAATGCATTTTTAGTTTATCCTTATATGAGGTATGTAATTTAAATTCACGATTTGTTATTGTTTTTTTGCCACGTGAAAGTTTGAGCATTGAGGCGACCCAACGAAACGACGGTGCGCTTTTGTTTACATTTTACGTGTCACTCTGAGCTCGGTCAAGCGAATCGGTGACCAGACTTTTCCCCTCTCCCCCTCCCACCCACCCCTCCCCCCCTAGGGTTATGAAGCAAACTTGTGTTAAGACAGATTCAGTCTGTAAATGTTTGAAAATAATCAATACTGTTAGTTATGTCTCATATATAAGGGATTTATAGTCAAAAACTTTGTTTTTACGGGTTTTTTTTATTAAATTTTGCGTTGTAGGCAGTGCTGATTGACGCAAATAGTTATTTTTTGGTGCAGTAATTTGGTGCGCTGCTTTCGAAAATTAGTTTAAAAACCGTGTGGTGATTAGCACTGTAAAAATTATTATATAAATGCTTTGTTTAATTTTCAGGAATATTTCATACAAGGATAAGTTACTTGGGCTTTTGACATAAAAAATAAAATAATAAAAATAAAATAAAAAACCATTATAAAATACTTTTTGTACATTTAAGAAATTTTAATATTACGTATTTATCATACAAGGAAAGTATGAGTTAGTTGGGCTTTTGAAAAAGGTGGGCGCCGTAGGCGCCCATAAAAAAGGGGGCGCCACAGGCGCCACGGCGCCGCAGCACAAACTAGTTAATCTATAATCTATGAAATAAGTAATATATTAAGTACAGCCCAATGAATGTTAACTTAGAGTGTTGGCCATTGGCAAACCATTCGATAAGATATTGCTAAAAGCCCCTGTATCACCATTAATTGCAGTAAAACTATTATGGTAGAGTCAAAATATAGTACATGTTCAATATATGAAGAATTACATCCATTACAATTAGTTTTATTAATTTATTATAGGCCATTTTCTGGCATTTCACTTATTTTTCACTTTACCAATTCCTTTACATCACTCCCTTCCAACAGGCTCACTCACCCTACCCATTTATTTACCAGCCTCCTTCTGACTTCCGTCCGCCATCTTTCCATTAACTTTTACCACCGGGGCCAGTCGTTTCGCCAGATGAGCTGGAAAATTGACGGATTAAAAAAAGCGCTGCTGCAGATGACATAACGCGACTATTCATTTCCGGCGTCGTCAGAGAGGTCACGGGTCTGGTTTGACCTCGGATGCGTGCTCACCAGGAGTGAAATTGATCCCTGCACGGGCCGGGAGCGATTACAAGCGTCTCAATACGTCACGCCCTGGCGACAGTTCAATGTTCAATTACAATACATCGCCGCTTATGGAGGTGGAACTGACAGGGCGCGGCCAGACGACACACGGATTCTGGCACTTTTCCATCATGCTCTGACCACTTCCGGTGACATCCAATATGGCGTCTGTCCGGTCCTTGCATCACCAGATGACACGGGAATATCTACAAGGTTGGAGTGGTGGCCGGGGAGGGGGGTGGGGTTTAGATTAAGAGTGGCCAGTTGTTAACATTGGAGTTTCAACTTGTTGTCATTAGATGAGTGAGAGTTTTTTCCCCTCCACATCTGTTTGTTGGAGACGGATGTTCTGAGTATTGGGATAGCTCTAAAGATGTCATTAGATTAGATATGTTAAACCACACATCACCAAAATATCAGTGATTCCACAAGTTTTCATGACCTTTATTCTATCAAAACAAATAATTGTAACTCTTCATACACTGAACATTCACTATAACATTACTATTACAGTTTTACAACCATTAATGCTGATATGGGGGCTTTTAGCAATATTCCGACAGAAGCGGTTTCCCATTGGCCAGCGCCCCAGTCGATGGTTCTGGCGCCCCCGTTCCAATGCCTGCCCCACACACACTTGAAAGATACATCACTGTGACAGCCAAGAGCAGGCACGATCAGAAGTGTCATCTGTGGCCGAGTGTGGCATAAAGCTCAAATTGTTCCGGCTTACGTGTGGCTCTCAGGTATGGAGAGGCGAGGAAGGGTGGGGGTGAAGGCAGGTGATTGAGTGAGACATAGTCACCTGTCACATGCTAGGAGTCCTTATAGCAATCACACAATCATCATACAATCATCAGCGCATCAGTTAGAGATGTGTTACAGAGGTTTTCTTTATTAATTATCATCACCTAGCAACGGTCTGACTTGTTCACTGCGTGGGACACGGAGATAAATAGAGTGAGAGAATGGTATTTGAAGATATGGAGAGTGAGAGAATGGTACTTGGAGATGAAGAGAGCTAGAGTAGAAAACATAGAGATGAAGAGAGCGAAAAAATGGTACTTTGAGGTGAAGAGAGTGAAAGAAGAAAATATAGAGAAGAAGAGAGACAGAGAATGGTAATAGGAGATTAAGAGAGTGACATAAGGTTACTAGGAGTTTAAAAGAGTGAGACAAGTTTACTTGGAGATGAAGAGGGTGAAAGTTAATAGACACGCGAAAGGTAAGAAACTAAAACTTTTGGTATAAAAATTAAGCGTAAGAGCTTTCCACCAGGGACTCATCTGTTAAGTTTGTGAGAGCTTTCAGTGCGTTACATATATACAAATTGTGAACTGTTGTGATTAAGTTAATATAACAACAAGGGGCATCCCAGGCTTCAATGAACCTATAGATACAATACCGTAGAAAAAATGATCATCCTTTGAAGGATGTAATGAAAAAGGGGGATGGATATAATTTGGCTCTTAACTAGAAAATAATTATTATAATTGGAAACATAATACAGAAAAAATGCGAGATGAACACTACGGAAATCGTGGGAATGGGACAACGCCAGAAATTAATAGGCAACAAGAGCGATAGAAGAATGTGGGATATGGGGAAAGAAACAAGAGAGACGATATACATTAGTATTGGAAGCCTTGAATAAAGAGGAGATGATGATGGTTTGTTAAATAGCGCTAATAGTCCATGCTAGTAGCGCGCTAGTTTAGAGTGCTCAGCGTGCTCTGATTTTTAAAAAAATTACCTTAAATTTAAAAACAAAATAATAATAATAATATGTACATTTTCTTAAATGTTTCTTTCTTGCCCCACTACTTTTATGATTTGGTAAGACTTTCCATAACTTTTGTGCAGTTGCTTCGAAAGAGCGCACTCCAATGGCAATCTTTGTCTGTCCACCCACTCAGAGACTTTCAGAATGGACTGTGTAAAGGAATACAGCCCATTTGAACATACTCGTTTTAAATTCAGTTCTTTTAAGTAATGCGTTGCAGATTCATCCATAGAGCCGTGTGTCATGTCAGTGACAGGATTTCGCAGTCTATTTGCTCAGCTACAGGAAGCTAGTAGATATCATTAAGAGTCATTTTGATGCGGTCTGTGATCCTATTACGTAATACACACAGCGTTTTGAACCTTCGTTTTGAGACAATTCCTATATAGATAAACAACTATTGTAGTACCACTGACCATTATTCTTTAAATGGTTAAATATTACAAAGTTCTTCTACTATTTTATTATATATATATATATTAGGGCTGCGGAAATTGACGATTAATTTTTCGATTAATCGTTAAAATTTTTAACGATTAAACTTTTTTTAACGATTAATCGACCCACCACTTATAAATGTACTGGAAGTCAAAAAGTAAAATATTTCGGCCGATAAATATAAACTAATTTCCGGACCATTAAACGAACATTTTCGTTTTAAACTATTAACTGACGTGAATGTTCAAAATGTTTATAAAGGTTATTGTGTCCATTGAGAGAAATCGTTTGCCTAGCATGCAATGCTCCCTCTAAGTCTTAGCTTCGTTGGTCCGTGTGCAAAGTTTAAAAAACAAACAACTCGTGTGCAAAGTTGAACAACGTCCATTTTTTGTGCAATATTTTACCAAATTTGCGGCGTGGTGATTCTAAACTCCAGCGTGGCGTCGGTCAAATATCTACGCAGCCGCGCTGCTTAAAGTGAACATTGCTACCATGGTTCTAGCACTTCGCTTACATATCACCTGCAAACCAAACATCCACTACAGGCAGTGCTTCTCAAAGTGGTGATCCGCGGACCGGTAGCGGTCCGTGGGGCATCAAATGCCGATCCGCAGAAGTTTCCAAGAAAGGGCATTTCGCCACCATCAGTAAAAGGAAAATAGTTCACCGGTCCCTGGTGCAATGGAAAAAAATTCCTGCTCGTCCGCAATACTACAATGTTTGAGAAGCAATGCACTACAGTCTACAGCATCAGAAACTTCAGCTGAGACAATCCAAAGCTATGTGAACGATTGTTCAGCTCGGCTTTTTATATTTTCAATAAGACCCGCTCATCACATGAACCATATAATTATAATGTCAATACTCTTGTCTGTTTGCGTTTTTGGTTAAAAGATGTCATATAAAGAAGACATTTCAGTGTTATTTCAATTTTCGACAAGTACTTTTAATAAATGTTACTTATGACACCATAAATTTCAATTTTTGGCTTTAATCGAAATTAACGTTAATTTTTTCTAAAGTTAACTATTAAATTTAAATTAATCGTTAACAGACCTAATATATATATATATATATATATATATATATATATATATATATATATATATATATATGTCCTTAACAGTATGAAATGTAAAAATAAAATGATAAAAATAACCTAACGATTTTCATCGAAACTCGTTCTTCAAGCAAATCATCAGTCTTAACCTGTAAACTAACCATCGTAAAAAAACCATCAGTCTTCACCTGTAAACAACCCATCGTAAAAAGTTCATCATTTTGTAAGATGCCTCAGAACTATTTTCCCAGAGAGCAATCCACCCCTTTCCTTCGTAATTTTTCCCCCCTCAAATCCCCACAAGAAATTCAAGTTCAGATTTCCGAGTTGACGAGTTCACGGAAGGTTATCGAGAAAAGGCTTTTAATCCGAGTGTGGTGTCACCGGTCAGCCAATTACCGACCCTACAACCACCGTCCTCTCGGGTCTGGCAGACCAATGGACAGGGGAGACACCGAGAGTCCCGGTCTACCCTTCTTAGCAGCAGAGCGGTGCTTGAAATCTGAATTCCCGTGGGAGAAGGGGGGAGACCGGAGGGTGAATTGAGTTAGCTGGCAAATTGAAAATCAGATCAGTCTCAGCCTGACAACAAGGTGCTGAGAGAGCTTAAGGCTAGGGAGCCGGCCAGACATGCTCTAATCAGGTGGCAGCCTCGCCTACAAAAGTCACTCATCACCCCGCGATGATTTGATCACGACAATGCGATTTACTGGCGAGCGCCCAGTCGCCCTAATCAGTTTGCTCACGAAGCCGTTGCCGGGGCCCCCGCCAACGAGGAGATTAGAAGGCGACTGTTAACCCGAGGCCCGGGCACCAGCTATAGATGGCATCAAAACCTGGTTAGGGAGCCTCAAAGAAAGGGAATAAGAAAAGAGGGGACGAGGGGGGAAGTCGGGTTGTTATTTAACGAGCTGCCTGAAGCTGGAAGGCCAAGAAAACACGAGCGCGGGTGGGGAGAGGGGGGTGGAATTTGAACGATCTCCTCGGCTCTCAATCTTGCCTTTGAGTTCTGATAGAATTAAGGGATCTTAGCGCGAGGCGGTCAATTCAATGAATTCGCCATTTGAGACAGATCAATTCTAATTCCGGTCATAATTCGATCTTGGACTCTTTGAGGTGGAGGAACAAGAGGGGTTGCGGGCCCTGTGACAGGCTGAGAGTTGTTCCCGCCGGAAGTGGCAGCGGGGAGACAAAAATACCAGAATGACAAGATGGCAGACATGAAAGTTGTTTTCAAGATTTAATCAACGTGATCTTCTTCTCTCCAATTTTCTGAATTTCCTACGCGCAGTTTTTGCCCTCGTCAGGTTTTTTATTGCCTAAGCAGACCTCACTATCTTTATTTGGTCGCACAAACGTTCGAAAAAAATATTATTTCATTTTATTTTTATATTTTGTCTTTTATTTATATTTTTCTCCCTTGAAATCTTTTATTTATGTTATTTGTTTCTTTTTCTACGAATTTAAATATAGGATAACTATTTAAAGCACTTATTTTTACCTTTAATTTTTTTTTAAAAATTTTATTTATAAAAATACATAAAACTCTAGGAACATATTGCAATCTATCGTCCTGCTAAACTAACGCTAACATAAATAACCCAGGTATAATGCTTGATTTATATGTTCTATGTCAGTGCTTCTCAAAGTGGTGGTCCGCGGACCGGTGCCGGTCCATGGGCCATCCGCTTACGGTCCGTGGGCCATCCGCTGCCGGTCCGCATAAATTATCAAGAAACGGACTGAAAAAATATATAATTATAATCCCTTATTTGCAACCATTAATACTAACCCTATAAAATGAAACATATAAAATAAGATAAATAACATTTCGCTACCACGTAAGTACAGTGAAAATAGTTCACCGGTCCCTGGTGCGATGGAAAATAGTCCCGCCGGTCCACCATACTAAAAAATTTGAGAAGCAAAGCTCTATGTGACGCTCTACATACTCAAAGTGCGTTAGTATGTAACTTTTTCTTTTCCTAATACAAAGTTATTGATAAAATATGTATATAGTAAAAGAGCTTTGCCTATAAGTTGCGTCTGAATTCGTGATCTTCAGGGGGCAGACTTAATTGGTATTATTTCAATGATAAATGTATGTTTTATGGGGGGAGTATTTTCAATCGTCACATTTTTCTGGTTTTCATTACTTTGATTTTCTGTGTTTTACTTTAAAGTTTATTTATATAATTACATTTAGTCATCTGTATCTCGGTAAACATGAAAACAAATGTATGTGCTCCAAACTTGGACTGGGTGACGTCACATCTTTGCAATCGTTTCCCTAATTCCAAGCTGCTCAGTAGAATTTCAACAGAGATGTTATTTCATGTCTTGACTTTCGGCCCCATGAACCCAAATGGTTATCAAATTAACCCATAAATACCATCAACTTTGCCTACATATTATCAATGTTACCTTATATAATTATCACAAAAGTTCGATTTTCAACCAGTTTTAATCCTTTTATATCAACGATGCCCTTATCTGCAGACAGTATTATCAATCGCCTTCTGTTGCTCTGGATTATTATGTAACAACAAAAACTCAAAGACTTTCAAAATAATTTACTTTCCCAATTTTCTTCAACCTGCATATTTTTTTCCTTAACCAAACACTGCTCTTTAAAATTTAGAGTATCCTCTTGCTAACACTTTCTTTCACGACTGTCCATAGTGCCTAATATTATGTATGTCAAAGTACACTGTGCATAGTTACTGATGTTATTTATCTCACAGTACACTCAACACAGTGTCCTTGTATCATTCTCTTTTTAAATACTGTGTATATCCTTCACTTTCTTCCTATAGCCCAGTCTCTATATTACTGATCTCACTTTCACATCTTACACAATCTCTGCTCGTCAACTGGCAATAAAACTGTACACACGCGACGCTCCGTCTCTTGGTGTACACAACGACCTCTTATCTCCCATCCCGACTTGTACGCCAAGCCGCTAAGACGCCAATCATTCCCGCTTACTCAAGTGTAAAATTGACTGCTCCGTGATACGATTAAGACAGCGGGAAAAGCCCTGGCAGCGTCAGATCTCCCTTAGACCCTCTCGAGCTGTGCTAGAAAATTGCTTCTGGTTAAAGAATAAAGTTACAAATTAATTCGTGCGGTTTCACATCCGGCAAATCAATCTAAGGGGCCAGGGAAGGCGTTCTTCGCAATGCTTAATGCTATTATGTCAATAGGTAAGGCGATTTTCAACACGGTGTATCGGGGGTATGGGGTGGCTGTGGTGGACTCAGATGATTGGTTCCTGATCACATGATCTGGGTGTCGTCATGTGATTGAATCCTGGTCATGCGGTGATTCGGCCTCGGTCAGATGATTACATTTCGGTGGCCGCGCACAAATCTTGAGGTTTTCACCAACATAAGAAGTAAAGGTGAGAAGATTACCACGCTCGGTGGAATGACAGTCAGCCATCCCGTCCATATGTCACGTGGTAGCATGTAACCCGTGGACCTATCCTAGCATAAGTTAACACTGGCATACGCATGCGTTATGATAAAACCAGACGTATTTTTGTTTCTGTTTCTTTTGTGTTTAAATATTTATGTTTACTATAGACTATAGAATGTCTCCTTATCCTCTACTCCATCTCGTTGCTGGGTGGAGCTTGAACTGTTTGTTTTCATTTTTGTTTCGTTCATTTTAATGTTTACGCGCCGTGTTTACCTCGCTCAAATTCGCATTTTTCTTACTGTCATTCAATATAAGAAATTTTAAAATTACTTTCTCTTTTTAACTCACCGTTAACATTTTTTAAAAAGTTTTAATCATTTTACACGCTTTTATTTAAGTCACACTGTTTGTATGTTGTATCCATCCATCCATCCTTCCTTCAAATCTTGAAACGTAAAATTAAACCACATCTGATGGTCCTAGAGATCTCCAAATTTTACCACATATAGATCTTGGATGACCATGCATTGTAGCAAAATTTCAGATCCATCGAATGTACCTTAATTAAATTAATCAATTTTTAGTTTATCTATATTTATCACTATTTTAGAATGTATAGTCGTCAGCTAGAGTTGACCTCCACGGCTCACTGGTTTCACTCCAGCCCTCGTTTACCAAATTCCTGTGTTTACATCAAGGGCAGGGGAGATCAGCGCGTTTCAGTCTGTAAATGTTTGTAAATAAAAGCGTGTCCTTTTAAAAAAAAGATATTTTTACATTTTACTTATTTGAAATTAATGCTAATGTCCAGGTGTAACATCTCCAATGGTCTTATGTGTTGTTTGATCACAGTTCAGATCTCCAAAGGTCGTAGGTGTTGTTTGACCACAGTTCGGATCTCGATAGATCGTAAGCTGTAACGACATCTCAGATTTCCACACCACACCGTATGATGTTTCCAGGTCACCGGACACCAATCCTGTGAGCAAAGCTGAGCTTTTGGTTGAATCTCTTTAACTTCTACCCATACGGTTTTGATGCTCTGTTAGGTCACCTCTTTTGATGCTCTGTTAGGCCACCTCTTTTGATGCTCTGTTAGGTCACCTCTTTTGATGCTCTGTTAGGCCAACTCTTTTGATGCTCTGTTAGGTCACCTCTTTTGATGCTCTGTTAGGTCACCTCTTTTGATGCTCTGTTAGGCCACCTCTTTTGATGCTCTGTTAGGCCACCTCTTTTGATGCTCTGTTAGGCCACCTCTTTTTATGCTCTGTTAGGTCACCTCTTTTAGTTTCACTGCTTTGATGCACGGTTAAATCTGACGTCATGTAGTTCATATTTTCCCGTTACACTACGACAGTGGTGAGATGGTTAGAAGGATCAATATGGTTCATTGTCTTTAACCCAAAAAAATTAACAAAACCTTTCACCCCTTGGTAAACACGAACATTAATTCACACCAATCTTCAGGGGCGGATTAAGACTGCACGGGGCCCCTGGCTGCAATTCAAACTGGGGCCCTATCCAGCCAGCGTCGCTTTAAATAAAATGATTGCTGACAATAATATAAGACTATAACTGTAAAATGTAACTAAATAGACCATTGGTTCTTTTCTCATAATTGTTCGGTACTACGGGATCGGATTCATAAAAAAAACCGAACACGAAGAAATAACTGTTTGCCGGTATCGTAAAATTGAGTGTAAAAAAAAATTATAAAAAAAGACAAATTTTAAAAAAAAATTATACTCCCACTGGGATTCGAGCCTGACACCGCTTGCACTACAAGCCTGTACCCTGCAACAAAACCACCAGATCTTTGATGGGAAAGACAAATTTATACGATATAAAAAGTATTCACGATTGGGTCTAAATACCGATCAGATTAATACATAAGATTTTATTTATTTATTTAATTTATTATATTTTTAGGGATTCATGCAAAAATTTGTCCACCTTTGTTATAAAATATACTAAATTTTTGGGCCCCTAAATTATCGGGGGCCCTGGCTTTAGCCCGTTCAGCCACCCCCCCCCCTTAATCCGCCATAACCAGTCTTAATAGTAATAGTCTTAGTAAACACCAATGTTAATAAACAACAATATTACTAAACACCAATCTTAATACACACCAACCTTAGTAAACACCAATCTTAAAACACCAATCTTAATAAACACCAACCTTAGTAAACACCAATCTTAATAAACACCAATCTTAATAAACACCAACCTTAGTAAACACCAATCTTAATAAACACCAATCTAAATAAACAAAGATCTCAAGAAACACCAAATTTAAGAAACAACAATCTTAAAAAGCACCAGTCTTTATTTAAAAAAAACAAAAAAACTTACAATACCAATCTTTAAAAAAAACACGAAACTTAATTAAGAAATATAAACTCTTTGTTATTAGGTTTTATTTCATTTTATTAAATCAGATTGGAAATTTTAAAGTGTGGTTAAAACTGTTATAATTTAAAGACGGATATCACATTCTAATCGCCCGGGTGAATTATTAAAATACTTTGCAAACGTGTGATACAATGTTTACTTACAAATATTGTATGAAGACTTACTTTAGGGGCTGTCCATAAATTACGTCAACAAAATAGGGGGGGGGGAGGGGGTCTGAAAATTTTTGACAATTGTTGACAAGGGGGAGGGGGGGAGGTCAAGAAAAGTTGACGTCAACAATGTTACTTTAAAAAAAATAATTTAAATACTTAACTTAAGTTCACTTAACAAATGAAAGTTAGACAGCGTTTGTAGTCCTGTGTTACACACTCGCCCAACCTTCAGTATTTTAATTGATCTAACCCTATTCCTAGTTTTTAAAAACCGTGCTGTGCTTTTAGAGACCCCACACAATTCAATATAGACACACGAGATGTTTACTGGTAACACTTATTTTTTCAAAGTTGTTGTTTGTTGGTCTGCTGTGCAAAAAAAAATAAGTAAGTAGACAGTCTACATTATACTATTTGAATGTCTATATATAAATTATAAAATGCACTATTGGTTATACTAGACTGTATTAGAAATCATTGGCTTTCACTGTGAAATTAGATTAGGTCTAACGGTCTAAGTCTAAAGTTAAAGATTAAATGATTAAAGTTAAAGGGTAATCCTGCAGTTTTGGCACCTATATTATTTTGCAGCGAATTAATGATTAATATATATTATATTTTTGCTATTACAGTACTAATTTTTTAGTTTTTTTAACTTCTAAGGCATTTTTCGGCTCTAAACAATACATAGTTAACATAGTCATAGTCCGAACTCGATACGAACGATAAACTATACAACTATTTTTTTGTATCACCCTACTTGCCGAGTTGTCACAGTAAGATGCCAAATAAAATGTTCTCAAGTACAAACAAACAAAATAAGAATCAAACGTCTAGTAACGAAATAAAAAATTAAATATCAGGTAAAATCTTTATTGATCTTGTAAGAACAATAAAATATATATTGATCTTCTTAGAACAATAAAGTAGATGAATGGTTCCTGGATAATTTTTTAAAAAAACTTCTTCAGTAAGTAAATTAATTTTAGCATGGGTAACAAATCTGGCTAGCAAGGTGCTAGATAAACAAAATGAATGTATTTACAAGAGCCAAAAAAATGCCTAAGAAATTTTAAAAACTAAAAAATTAGCGCTGTAATAGTTAAAATATAACATATATTAATGCATTTAATAATTAAAAATGAAAGTTCTCAGGAGAAAAGAAAATTAGCAGCGAAATAATATACGTGCCAAAACTGCAGGCTTATCCCGGCCCTTATTTGAAGTCTTAAAAATACAGTACATGTCTAGAATGTTTAGAATTATCATTAATTATGAAATATTGTTAAATAGGCCTAGGCCTAATTATTTTTCTTCCCTGGTTTTGTGTTTTTTGTTTTTGTTTTAAATAACAAATTTATTAACAATTGAATTAATAACTTAATTTTTGTTTTTTTAGATGTACAATGGAGAAACCAAACTTTCACAAGTTGTTGTATGAAGGATATTTGAAGGCATTTCCCAACAAGCGCAAGCAAGACTCTCAAAGAGAAGTAACTGAAATTTGGAATAAATTGAAAAAAGAGGATGATTTGCCAACAAAAGTAGATTCGTTATTGAATAGTTATGCCGCCTTAGCACAGAAAAATAAGGCAACATTAATGAGCTTCTGGGCAGACCAGTCTATGAAGAGTGTAAATGTTCTTCCTAAAAAAGCAGCCACACATGTAAAAATTGAAAAAGAAGTTGTGAAACATCAAACACAAACCATTCAACAAGACCACATAGAAATCGATTTAGAAGCTTGTCCATTAAGTACTACTTGTGATGAAAAATCTGTAAAATACAAAGCAAAAGTACAAGGTGAATTACTGAGTCAGATAAGCATCTTCAAGACCGATTTGATTGGCTTGTATAAACGAAAAGAAAGTGGTGTTTTAAGTTCAGATCAGGAAAAGGAACTAAAAGGAAAAAAAATTAAGGTTGATGAGCTAGAAAAAAAACTGAAAAGAAAGAAATATGAACAAGAAAAACAGAAGATATACCGAAAAAAGAAACTTTAGCGCAAATTTGTGCTGAAAATCCTGACGTCAGCAGCAAATTAAAGATCCGACAGAAAGCTGGTCGACCAACAATTGAAGAAGATCAGCCGCTCCTTTTAAAAACCATTGTTGACATTGCATTGTATGGGTCTGCTGCTCACGACAAAAGACAGAGTGAAATTTATCGTAGTGTTAGAAATCTCGATGATTTGACAGAACAATTAAAGATTCAAACAAGCTAATTATTGAAAAACTGGACCAAATTCCTCTTAAAATGCTCTCCATTCAAAATAGTACAGGAAAAATCCTTCACCTAAGACCCGTTTTAAGTTTTAAGTTTTATTATTTTTTAAACATTGCTTCCTTTGTAGCAGCACTTGGTATACAAATATCAGTAATTTTACTTTAAAAAATGACATACCCAGATTGTTAAAGGTGAAAAAATGTACTTAATTAGTATAGATGTACTTGTAACTGAGAGAAATTTGAAAATCTCAGCTTAAAAATATTCTTTTATTACCAAAACAAAGATGTCCCAACTGAGCAAAAATTTTAAGACATGTTTGAATAAAACAGGAAACTGCAGAAAAAATTCACTCATACAAATATAATGCAAAGTTACAGTCAATGCCATAGGCTAGAAACCCAAGTTTTGTTTTAAATGATTCCCAGATTATTTTGTTTCTTTCCACCATGTAGACCTTAATGCCTTTCTTCCCTTAAAAAATGGCGTCAAGCATTTTACTCAATGACCCCAGTAAGTGGAGCCTATTGCCCCACGGGGCCTTTTACCCTGCTTTACCCTAATGTGTAAACATTTTTGTAAACCCTGTAATCTCTTTTCTGTTTAGTGTAAGCCTTTGTAGTTATGAATTGGAAATATGTCATAAGTTAAAAGTTTATTAAACTTTGTTTTTCTAAACATTTTTCTTTTTATTATTTATTTATTTATTTTTTATTTTATTTTATTTTTTTTTGGGGGGGGGTATCAAATGTTGACGTAATTTTATAGGGGGGGGGTCTCTGGAAGTTTGACAAGTTGTTGACAAGGGGGAGGGGGGAGGTAAAAATCGCCAAAAAATTGTTGACGTAATTTATGGACAGCCCCTTATGGAAATAAGGAAATAAGCTTGTATTATTTCTTTTCAGTAGCACTTTTTTGTGTGTGAATGAGCGAACAGAAAAGTGTATAGGTACATATTGAGTTTGGGTCCATCATCATAAATTATCTGCCCTATATGTTGTTCAAAATCTTTACACAGCATCCGTCATACGAAATCCTTGTTTGATAAATGCAAAATATTACAATTCCTGAAATGTATACAAAGCATTTTATAATTATAAATGCTCAAATCCTCTTTTTACATCGTTCCCTTTTCCAAGATTAAAATATAAGTTCAAAAAAACGACGTCATTTAATATTTTACGGCGAGAAACACCGCGCGCGTTTTTTAACTGCTATGGACTGTTGTACTATATCCCTCAGCGTTCCATAGACAGTGAGTGAGTGGCTTTGACTTTTATATGTTTATATATATATAAGTATAAGCACTGAAGTTCGGATTTTATAAAGAAGCTTGTCATATATGCCAAACAAAGAGAGGGTTAAATTTGATTTAAACGAGAGAAAATATTTAAGTTTTCATTTTTCAAAACATTAAGTCATTAAGGCAGAATACATTAATTAATCTCTCCTCCTTGGAAATAGAATAGTGTCCTAAATGTGCCCAATTTCTTTGTTAATCGAAAAATGTAAATATTACTTCATGCAAAATATTTAAAGCACAGTTGCCATGGCTCAGCATTCTCCTTTACTTTGAAATGTCCCACATTGTATAGATGTAAATCTCCGGTAGAGCAACGTTGCAAACATCATCCCCAGGTAGAAGTTGATTAAAAAACAATGGAGCTTTCTTCATGTTTAAACAAATCTGCAGTTGTATGTAGACCTTAATGATACTGATCAGGAGTGTTCTTTTAAGAGCAGACAGACTTTGTGAAGAGGAGACAAGTGACAGACTTTGTGAAAGGAGACAAGTGACAGACTTTGTGCAGAGGAGATTCGTTAAAGAATTTGCGTAGAGGAGGCATGTTGCAGACTTTGTGGAGATGAGACATGTGACTTCTTTCAGGAAACTTTGACATTTTCGGTCCTCTTGTCTACTGCCTCAGCCGGTCCGACATCCGGTCATTCATACTTTGAGCCGACATCATTAGACCAGTGACTAGTTGACCTCACACGCCGTCTTGTTGGCCAATTAGTAGTGGACACTTGGTTCGGTGCACTTGACATTGTCCTTTGGCTGGACGTCGGGTCAACATTTGACCATTTCACTAAGATTCAAGGCCGGGCGCGTGGAGGAATATAAACATGAAGCGTGACGCCCTGTGGTGTAGATTTACCTCGGGTTTAAGCCCCACACCCCGTGGCGTGGGTTGACTAACAGGTATCCAGTATCCATGGGTAGTCTCAAAGGCTATGACACTTGCGTCGGGGATGGAAGAAGGTAGGAACAACAGACTGTTTCAGGACCTGGTGGGTAACCGACTTGACGACTTTGAAGAAGTCAAACGGATCTTGTCAATTGCGAGTAAACAACTATTGTAAGGACTGTCCCTTAATAACGTCAATAATACAAGGAGTGGGTTCGTCAAAAATTACTGTTGTTGGCCAGTCAAATGGACAT
The DNA here is from genome assembly GCA_944989445.1 of Ampullaceana balthica. Lineage (NCBI taxonomy): Eukaryota > Metazoa > Mollusca > Gastropoda > Lymnaeidae > Ampullaceana > Ampullaceana balthica. The sequence goes on along the minus strand of CALYLW010000139.1, from coordinate 1,035,337 downwards.
CAATAATGTTTATGTGTGATGAGTGAGTGTGTGAGTGTGTGTGTGTAGTGTGTGAGTTTGTGTGTCTGAGTGCGTGCGTGTTATGACACTTGAGAACAGTGATGTCATACGGGTACATGTGATACGCAGCTGGTAATTATAAATTAATTCAGTTGATAAATGTGTATGTTGGTGTAAGTGTAAGAGAAGAAAGTTTTGCTTTTCAAAGAAGAACTAAAACCAATACATTGACTAACAAAATTATTTAATCGTATTAAATCGTCTATGACTTCAGTGATATGAATGAACTCTTGTCATTAAAAAAAAATATCACGCTATTTTAAAACTAGTTTGTGCTGCGGCGCCGTGGCGCCTGCGGCACCCCTTTGTTTAAGGGCGCCTACGGCGCCCACCATTTTCAAAAGCCCAACTAACTTGTCCTTGTATGATAAATACGTAATATTAAACTTTCTTAAATGTACACGATGTATTTTATAATAGGGTGTTTTTATTCAAATTCAAAAGCCAAAGTAACTTATCCTTGTATGATAAATACGAAATATTCCTGAAATGTACACAAAGTATGTATATAATATTTTTTTACAGTGCTAATCACCACACGATTTTTAAAGTAATTTTAGAAAGCAGCGCACCAAATTACTTCACCAAAAATAACTCTTATAAAACGTCCGCATGAAATTGTTCAATTATTAATAACTAGTAACAAAGCCCGCCCAAGGACGGGAATAAGTGTAGGGTGACCTGTGAAGTTCATGGACGCTATGTTTTGGTAGTTGTTATGCTGAAGCGTTTTGCAGGACATTGTCGTCGCAGGGCAAGGGATGTGGACAACAACAACAACAAAAACAGCAAAAACAACAACAGCAACAACAACAACAGCAACAACAACAGCAACAAAAACTACACAACAGCAACAAAAAACTACACAACAACAGCAGCAACAACAACAGCAACAACACACAACAACAACAACAACAACAACAAACAACAACAGCAACAACAACAAAACAAAAACAACAAAACGACAACAACAAACAACAACTACAACAACAACAGCAACAACAACAACAACAACAAATCAGCACAACAAAACAACAACAACAACAACACAAAACAACAACAACAATAACAGCAACAAAAAACAAACAACACTTAAAACTCTTGCCACTACCCCCCAGGACCATCAAGGAAAAAGCAGAATTGTCATTGGAATAAGCGGCAGGCATCACTTCAAGATGGGAGCAACATAATAAATTATGACAAAAAAACTGCACCAAAAATAACTCGTTTTGAACCTCCGCGTAATATGTAAATTTTTCTCCGCTAGTGATTGGCTGTAGGAGTCATATGTGTTTGGGGGACCAATCGCTATCGATGACGGGACAGAAAGGACAGAAACTTGCCTTTTATTATATAAGGAGGATAGTGTGGAGGGTGTTTAATGTTAATCTGGAAACCAAAATGATTATCCAATATTTAAAAAAAGCAGAGAAATGTTCCCTTAGCGTTAGGCTACATAATTGAGCGTAAATATATATATATATAAATAATAATATCTATTGCATTAATTGCTTTGAAGACCACTTTTAATGCCATAAAAATTTCTTCTGAGCAGAATACATATAATTTTGTGTGTGTTTACAATTTCAATCAATTAATTAATTTTTTTCTTTGGGTAGCTGGGTAAACAATTGTTGGCATAATAAATTTTTGGGGTCCTTGGAAATTTAACATTTGTTGACGGGGAGGAAAATTTCTTTTAACAAGTTGGCATAATTTATGGTCGTTGCTTGAAGTTTAAGTCCTTTTATATTCCTCTCTAAAATTTCCCTTTAAATTGTGATTCTTCTACCGTATAACTCAGCATTTTTTCCCATCAGATATTTATTTTGCTTTCTTTGACGACATTTAATTTCACTCTTTGCACCTGAATTTGTCATTAAAAGAAACACTGATCCGTTCATTACCTTAACGCACTTTGTTTTAAAGCAAGCTTTAAACACTTCTTTATAAAAAAAATTTAAAAAATAACAATTTTGTCACAGTCAAATAATCCCAAAACCGAACTTTTATTATTCCAAAATTTTCGCCCTTAATTCTTTGTCATACCTTCATTCAACAGCGCCATTCCCTTTCACCGGCCCCGCCCCCCGCCCCCCCCCGTAATCCAGTCCACGTATCTTTATGTAACCGTAACTCATAAATCTGCAAATCGTCACTCTCAAGTCTTAATTAATCCCCTCCGTTCATTAGCACAGCCGCAGCCCCCACTGTGCCCAACAAGATTCAATAGTTTCCCCGCTTCAACCACAGCTTTTTAATATATATTTTTTTATATATAATCAACATGCATTTCATATTTGTTAGCGATTGTCCCCGCCCGGGTATTAACTCCCTTGCGCAATGGATTCAAACACGTTGAGCCGAATTTGCCCCGCTTCATTTCACGGTGAGCGGCTCTCTAAACAAAAAACATCCCGGGAAAAGCAGCACCTTTAAAAAATAAATTCTCGCTCTGCTATTTATCGCTTCCTCTTCCGCCCCTTTCCTCTGGCTCATTTAGGTGGAAGTATGAGTTTGGTTTGAGACGTGCGATCTGGCCTGGTCCACAAATGAGCAGTTTATGAGCTCGGCGGTGAGGTGCAGGGTGGGGACAAGGAAATGATACACAAGTTGTGAGATCACGACCTGCCGTGGTCGCCGGCATGGACCCCCGGCCGCAGGTGACCAGCATGTGTGACCGTCTCGAGATGTGTGTGAACAGTCGCACGTGCCGCGAGCTTTGTTTCACGGACGAGCACCCTATGAATGAGGTGATTCTAGTGGTGTCCCCAATTGGGAGGGAGGGGGTGGTATCAATACTGCGCACACACTCGGTCGAGTTATGGCCCTTGGCATATTAATGTTTATCACTTCTCATCGCGGACTCGCAGATTTCCACTCACAAAATATCACCTCCTTAAAAACAAGGGCTACTAACATAAAAATCAGCACTTCACATGACATCACCTCTTCGTCTCCACAGTTTTACTAATTGCACAAACGTTTCACAATTCCACTTGTTTTATGTACATGACTATAAAATAAATATACTTAAAAATATATATCACAAAATATCTAGATATAAATCTGATGACGTTAATATATGAACTCCACGCTGTTCTGACAAGTTTAAACACAAAACAAAAAAGCAGCAAAAATGTTAACTATATGTATATAGCTTTGTCTGAAGGTGTTGTACTTTGTGTATGGTCACAAAAGATTTTTTCATACCTAAGTTTTTGGTTCTTTTTTTTCCTGTTTTAAATTTATATTTGCTCACAATGTGCTGTGAAAGGTATCAGAAAGTCCTTCATAGAGTGCTCAATGCTCTATGTAGGCTTCAAATGTTATTAGAATAGAGTATATTATATTAAGAATTTGTATAGTCTTTAAAAAATGTCTGATACTGTCATCCACTTCGGTGTGGCTAATAAAAAATGGACTCCCACATTTTGTTTACCTGATCCCACACACGATTTTCTATGACACTAATCTAAAAATAGTGTATTATTGTATGTTGTATTTTTTATTATAATAAGTTAATGGCCGATCAAATTTTGGATGAATGCAATGCTGGAAGATACTTCATGGGGCTCTGACAATTCTATGACTTCGATTTCATATAGTTTTGAATTTCTTCAGGTTACTGCCTTGTTGGATTTCTTTCAATGACATCTCCATCTGAACAAATACAGGCGTCTAACAAACTACGTTAGAAATATGTTGAATGTATAATATAAACCTTCAAAAGTTGTGTACATTAAATTTCTGTAGTCCTCTTGGATATTACATCACAAATAAGTTGTTTTTTTTCCCTCTTTTTTCTTTTTTAATTTTTTTCCCTTTAATTTTCGTTCACTGAAATGTATTCTTGCCGACACATGCTTTCCCCTTCACCCCCACACACACACACTTCCTCTTTCTTTCTACCCTGCCTCCTTGCACTCTCAACCGTATATCATCATACATGCAGCATTGCACGCTATCATGCCCGAAACCCACCCACCAATCAAATGGCCCTTATCACTTTCCTTACATATTACTGAAATGAGACCGGAAGTCCTTACAGACCAGACACTCTTCCCCCCAGCGAGGACACCAGAGAGCCATCAATGAGGAAATGACCCGTCCTTACTTCCGATGCATCCAGTGTCGAAGATAAAATTGGCGGGAAACTCTACATGTCATTGATTGGCTTATCGTCGAGAACCTGGCCCTCGACACCCGCATCCCGCCATACGAAGCCCACGTCACGTGACACTGTGCTGGACAGAGATGAATCTTTGAATGGCGTACACAGGTCCCGTAACATCAGCGGCTCCGCTGGGTGGCAAGGACTTGAAGTGGATACTGTTGCCGTCCGGGGTGATGATGGTTGGGCTGAAAGTAACACCCGGGCGTCCGCTCAGAGGCGCCGCTGAGAGATATTAAATCATAAAACCAAATTACAATCGGGGCTCCCGTTACTTGGGCGTGGTGGGGGTGGGGGGCGATTCCACATACATCTTTGACAACGACAGCCGTTAGAATCTATCATCATACCCCAAGCCTCTATTAACTTTCAAAATGTGACCAATGTAATATATCAACATACTGCGAGCCATTATAACCAACCCATAAACATACTGTCCAGCATTATGGCCCATTATCACAAATCTGCCACTAAAATCATTCAACAAATTTCCACAGCAATGCACTCCCTACCTGACTTTATTCACTAACTTTTACCAATATCTTATACTTAGAGCAAAAAAATCCACGATACGAAAATATAAATATGGTACAGTTTTCAAATGGCAATCACATCATGTACGTGTTATTAGACGTTTTGTCCGCGTGGCCATTTCAGGTTGATTCAATACAAGATTAATCGTTGTTTGGTTATTGTATTTCCAGACTTCAGAACTTTTGCCTAATGAAGAAAAATGGAGCAGTTCTATTCCTAAAAATGGCTGGGGCTATAAGACTTCAGGGCAGGGGGAAAAAACTGAAAAATCTGGAACTCGAGACCCAAGGTGACCTTTGAGTACAATGAAATTCTAGAAACACAAACACATTTTTTGTGCGGAGACTTAACCACAATAAGGTTGAATGGAGAGTGGGTGTGTGAGGTGGGGGGGGGGTCAGGAGGAAATACCTGATTCTCCATAAAACTCCTCGCCTTAAGAAAGTTATTTTGTTACTACAATTTCAAGTGAGAAAAGACTGCTACATAAAATAAATTGTACATTTGGCTATATACTTCCTATTAAAGAATAGCCTTCAAAACCATAACCCTAGATTTCATTTTCTAGTTCACTTCCTCGACACATACACAAAATTCCCCTCTAAAACTCGTTGTCCATTTGCAAACTAAAAGACTCGTGTGTAAGGTGCACAGCATGCATTTTTTTTTGCAAAATTTTAGACATCACAATCACAGATATCATACCATCCGTATCAAAATTTGCTGCGCTGTAGTTCTAAACTTCTGCGCAGCATGATAGTTGTGATATCTGCGCGACCGCGCAGCTAATAGGGAACATTGCACATGACCAAAAAATAACTCAAGGTATGCATTGTACTATAGAACACCAGTAGCAACGTTTTTGTTTCAATACAATATAGATACAATAGGTACATTACTTAACAATTTAAAAAAATAGTTTTGAGTTTGAAAACAATTTTTAAAAAATTTCCTTTACTAAATTTACGCACACTACACGACAGTAGCAAAATCCTCTTTCCCCAAAACGTCATAGGAAACTATAAAATAAATTAATTGGCATAGTAACGTCAGCCTAGAGCGCATGCCGCTCTACCACCGCGTCCCCACGGTCGTCGTATTATTTTAATGTTTTTAATGTGGGTTTTTTTAAGTTATCATTGTATTAAAGATAATGTGAACCCATGTGATACAAATAAAACAAAATTTTCGTTGTTTTTTTTTAAACAAACGATTCTAGGTTTCAGATTTAAAAATAGTTAACAGTTTAAATGTATCTAGTGAATTTGACACATTAGCATAAGCACATTCTTAAATCATATCCAAAATCTATTCGCTCCTGAGATATATCTTCGACAAAAATAACCCAATAGTTAATTAATTTAAAGAATACGATTATTTAATTTAGATTTAAAATTCGAACAAATTTCAAATCTGTATCATAATCTGACTTGGAGAAATTGATATTAAAATCGAAGTCCTTCCACGTAATCCTGGTCTCGGCGAGTCCCTAAACCTAGAATATTCTCAAATCTCGATCTCTTTTAATGAACTGTAATATTAATTTGAAAATAAACAATATTTCCGTAAATCAAAAATAAATTGGATACATACTAGTATCTATCTAAAAACAATTACACAAATGTTCTAATCCTTAACATTCATGGGAAAGATAGTGATATGTAATAGCATTTCTACTTAAAGTTAGGAGATACACACATTACAATTTGTAACCAAAAAATGAAAAAAGATGTAGGGCTGGTACAGATTTTTTTTTAAATGTCGATTAATCGGGGAAAATATTAATAGATTAATTGATTAATTTCGATTAATAATATTTTTATAATGCATATATAGATCCCGTTAAGTCACGACTTATTATTTCGTGAAATCGATGAAGTCGCGGTAATTCCATGGCTCCCAAATTTTGTGGCGTAACACAGCAAATTCGTTCTGCTATGCAAGAAAAAAGGAAGAAAAACCTTTTTGTTTACGTTTTGTTTTCTTTGTGCACGTCTAATTAAATAATAATAATACGAGAGAAAAGTATGTAAATGTAAGTTAAAAAATATATAATTTATTAATAGATTGGGAAAAAAATATTTGAAATATTTTCTTAAATTTAATTCGAATTTTAATCGATGAAATTAATCTTAATATATTGAAATTTTAACGATTAATCGATTAATTAATCGTTAATTTACGCAGCCCTAAAAAATTTAAAATGTATTTCAATTTTCTTTTTAATGTTTGAAGGATGAAACATAGAATGTTTTTATCAAATGACTTTTTGGAAACATAAGAAGACTAATCTATAATATGTATAATTCACCAAAGCGAGTATGTGCAAACAAGCATAACGCATGATCCTCGCTAGGGTTGACAATGTCTCCAGACCAACAATGGTCCTTGCGTTCACTTGAGTTGTTTCTTCACAGAATAACATGAGATTTGTAATGTAGTGGTTATCACGTCCGCCTTACACTCGGAAGGTCCTGGGTTCAAGCTCCAGCGAAAAAATTATTATTTTTATTTTAAAAAATGTGAATTTGTGCCCCTTCCTTCCCCCTTTTTTTGTTGTTGCGAATATGGCTAACCCTCGCTAGTGTCGGCCAATCACAGCTTATGGTTGGCAAACTAATGTGGTGAAGGTTGGTGGGCAGGTAGATAACCTTAGTGCGAATGTCTCTAGACCAACAATGCGTCGGTGGTTCCCCCCCCACATCGACATTCACTCGGGTTGTTTTGATTTCTTCGTGTTGTAATTTGTGTCCGTTCTTTCCTCCCACTCTTTGCACTATCCATGAGCAAGTCTGCGGCGTATGCTATGCCACGGGGCGTATCTAGTATAATGAATTCATTTATCAACAGATGTATTAAAATTAAAATTGTACCACAAGATTGAAAACACTAAAGTTTTAGAAATGTGTTGACGAGAAATAATGGAGGAAAAAAATCCTATAAAGAAATTGAAGATGGTTAAGACAAACAATTTTTTTTAAAGCAAAACAAGCACTAGTGGGCCGTCCATAAAGTACGTCAATCTATTTTTTGACAATTTTTACCCCCCCTCCCCCTTGTCACAAACTGTCACAAAGCTCGGAACCCCCCCCCTTTTTTTCAAAGTACGTCACACTTTCAAACTAAAAATATTTTTTTTAATTAACAAAATAATTAAAATTTAATATAAAGCACCGTGACGTCACACATGGCCGGAACCCCCCTCCCCCTGTCACAAACTGTCACACTTTCTTACACCCCCTCCCCCCTCTGGAGCGGGACGTACTTTATGAATGGCCCGTAGAAGCCACAATGAAAATGTTGAAGAGGACGACCTAATAAGACGTGGAAACGCAGTGTGCCAGATGATCCAGAGACAATCGGAAAGAGTTGGAAATACCTTGGTTACTTGTAATTGCAAGAGAAAATGCAAAGTGGAAGGTTCTGAACAAGTCCCCATGTTCCACAAAGAACCCAAATGAAAAACGATGACGAATAAGACTATAAAGAACACTTATTGAATATTCTTAAGGGAAAATATATTTTTAATTGTACAAATGTGTAACTCCTTTTCAACAGTTACAATACTTTGCCTCCGATGTTTATATAACTTTTTTATATCATTTGTTTTTATCATCTTTATAATATTTGCACATAAAATATTTCTTTTACGTGCCTAAATCAGATTTATTTCTGTCAATGTCATATAAACAATATAATAGTCCAAGTCACTCACTCACTGGATGGATAGATCCGTAACGCTATGACGTCATTGATTGAGCTTAACTTATATTAATACAATGTGTGCATCAGGGGGTGTGCAAAATAATTATAAATTAAAGATTATTTTTGAAATAGTACAACAGTCCATAGCAGTTAAAAAAGCGTGTGGTGTTTCTCGCCGTTAAAATATATTAAATGATTTCATTGTTTTAGCTTATATTTTAATTTTGGAAAAGGGAACGATTTAAAAAGAGGATTTGAGGGTTTATATAAAATACTTTGTGTAAATTTCATAAAGTTTAATATTTCGTATTTATCAAACAAGGATAAGTTACTTGAGCTTTTGATAAAAGTGGGTGCCGTAGGCGCCCTACAACCCCTAGTTTAAAATGGTTACCACTGCGTTTCTTTTTTTTTAAATTAAATATTAAAATAGAGCAGGACTGAGTGCCCCTAAATTGTCTCGTTTATTCGTATATGACAGAAAGATTTATGCTGCTTTTATGAGAATATGACAGAAAGGTTTACGCTGCTTTTATGAGAATATGATACAAAATTATCAAATTCTGAAGGTCTTTGAGAAACCGGAAAAGTGTAAAATACCACTTCCGGTTATAGGAAATCGCCCAAAAGTTGATAGATACCTACGTATAGGATCTAATACTTATATCATGACATTATATCATGACATTATATCATGATATTATATCATGACATTATATCATGACATTATATCCTGACATTATATCCTGAGATTATATCATGACATTATATCATGACATTATATCATGACATTATATCATGACATATCATGACATTATATCATGAAATTATATCATGACATTATATCATGAAATTATATCATGACATTTCGTCAACGTAACTGAAACGGTCTCAAGCTAACGTCTTCACACACACACGCCCACACACACACCCACACACACACACCCACACACACACTCACACACACACACTCACACACTCACACACACACACACACTCACACACACAAACCCACACACACACACTCACGCACACACACACACACACACCACACACTCACACACACCACACACACACACACACACACACACACACATAGAGAGACAAACAGAATTACAGACAAGTTTGTGATACTGGTTTTTTTTTCCGACATCAGGTCCGTGTAAAACGTCGAGATTTGTCAAAACCTACATTTCGAGTTTTTGCACGATTAAAATACTTCCCCCGATAATACGTGTACGAGAAAGTAAAATTAAATTAAACTTAAAATATGAAAATTGTCCTGTCCAGAATAACCAGAGTAGGAAGGTGTAAAACGTTGAGATCTGCCAAAGGCACACAGGCACACAAACATACAGAAAAATGTCAAACGTCGTGAATAAATAATTTTCAAATCCTCAAAGTCGATTTTGTATACGATTTTAATTATACTTCATTACATTAAGTAAAATATATATTCACATGTTGTTTTCAAATATTAGCTTAATTTTGAGCGATTTCAAATTAATCTTAACGCCTAATGAATTCAGATTTGCATAGAGTTAGTTGTACCTAGAGGGAATTTCATCTTTCGCGCCTTCTAAAATTCGTTTCCATTTAATAAAGTGTATCAGATAAGTGATATCTTTGGACTGTCCACGTCAGTCCATAAAACTCTTCATTGCTAGAGATTTTGCGTGGCACTTTTTAAAAAAATTATTGAATATCATTATTAATGGGGTAATAATTCTCAAATTATTATCATTATCAGAATTATACGTCATACAAGTTGTTCTATATAAAAATAAGTTGCATAATTATTGCAAAAATTTACAAGAATCAGTATCTAAAAGGATGTACCACTTTAGATGTTAGGGCTATATACCAAACTGGTGGAATTTTTTTATTTTTTTTTAAATATAACAATGGATGCTGATTATTTCGTTCAAGTTTATATCAGTCAGAACAAATTTAAATTTTTTGAAATATTTTTTTAATTTTCAAACATTTTCATTGCCGTTTTTATTATTTGTTAATTTATTCCCTCACCCGAACACAACGGGTGGGTAAATGTTCATACGATTCCGGGGCAACAATTTAGTAGTCTAAATATAATTCCACTGTGTGCACCTTAGTCCTCCCTCTGCGTTATGCAATGGTACGGAAACGTTATAATATGACATCGGTCAGACCATGCAGGAGAAATGTGAGCGCAAATATGCAACACATTGTACCATTCCGAGGCCTTTCAATAACACGATGACGTAAATATAATCATAACCCGATTGATGCCCTCACGAAATTGTTTTCTTGCCTTTTGCTCAGAGGGACGGATAAGTAGAATAAAAACAAAGCTCTCTTCTCCCATTTCACGTGGGGCTTGTAACGGCTTTGTTCAACTCGCCGAAACAAAATGGATTTCTGGCCGATCTCCGCGGCTCCTAGCGGTTGGGACGGCTGCATTAAGAGGGGAACAATGACTATCGAATCGGCTACTAGCAACGTGCAGTCGGGCTATTGAATGCTCACGTGGAAACGGGGAGGGGGGGGGGCTTTTTTGTGTGAGAGGAGCGACACCTTTGCTCAACAATAGCACGTCTCGCCTTCAGACACGTGTATCGAATTAAGGTGAGGGGGGATGTAGGTGGGTGGGGAGTGGGGGGGGGCCGCAGCAAGCTGGCTTTAGTGTCCGTTGTCCTTGTAGCACTCGGGTCGGGGGCGATTGATTAGTATAACATGAAATCTCTTGCTGTCACTGCAATGGTCGGATTATGGCCGAAGCCATCAAATCAAAGCGAATACGTCAGTTATTATTTCTACGCTTGTCATTAATTTCGTTAATTTTGACTAGTGACACTTTTCATTCTTCCGCCTTAGAGTGAGCATCGCTTTACCTAATGGAACGCGCAAGGAATCGTTGTTGAGATATTTTTAATATATTTAAATATATTTTGAACACGTTTTTCATAATTGAAAGTAATTTTGACAGATGAAAATTAATTTTTAAAAGAAAATAATCTTAAGAATGACTTTTTCCACGCGCTTTAAATTTTTTAATAAACATTAAACCATTGGATACAAGGAGGTTCGGCTTGTTGAGTGGTGGGGGGGGGGAGCACACTACCCAGACGAATATTAAAACCTGTCGATGCGGGTGCGGCCGGAAATTTAACGTTAATTACAGGACAGCATATAAACGCCACATTCTACCAAAGGGACGTCAAAATCGTGTTATACTGCTCGCACTGACTACACTGGGGGGGGATGTTAACTAGCGTTATTTTTTACTTGTCTACTGTTTCTTCTGTATCAAAACTGTTTATATATAATAACAATAACTCCCATTTCTATTGCACTGATTTTCATTGGTAGGGAATTGTAGTAGAATATAAAGATAATAGAGGAAGGAGGAAAATAAAAGCAGAAGGATCGTAAACGAAAAAGAGAAAAGAGAGTGAGAGAGAGAGTGGGGGAGATATAGATGAGAGAGATGGAGAGAGAGGAGAGGGAATGGGATAGAGATAGGAGAGAGAGGGGGACAGAGAGAGAAAGAGAGAGAGAGAGAGTAAAAGAGAATGAGAGGGAGAAGGGATATAGGAGTAAGAGAAGGACAATGAGAGAGAGGGGATAGAAAAAAAAATAGAAAAAGGGAGGGGAGAGAATGAGAGCGGTAAGAGGTGAGAGGGAGGCAGAGAGAGAGAGGAGAAAGAGTAAGTATGGAGAGCTAGAAATAGAGGGGGAGAAAGATGAGAGACGGGGAACCGAGACAGAAAAAGACAAAGCGGAAAGAGAGAGGGAAAGAGCGAAGGAGAGGAGAGAGTGGTCAGAGAGATAGAATGAGATAGAGAGAATAGATAGAGAGCGGAGAGAGAAAGAGAATGAGAGGAGGGAAGAATGAGATAGAGAAAGGAGATATATAGCGGATAGAGAAATAGAGGAGAAACAGAGGAGAGAGAGAGAGAATGAGATAGAGAGAGGAGATATGGAAAATGAGATAGAGAGAAGATAGAGAGGAGAGGAGAGGAGAATGAGAGAGAAGGAGAATGAGAGAGAGAGAGAGAGAGAGAGAGAGAGAGAGAGAGAGAGAGAGAGAGAGAGAGAGAGAGAGAGAGAGAGAGAGAGAGATAGACAGGAGAGAAAGAGGGAGTGAGCTGGCAAAATAATTAGAAATAATCAAAACAGTTGAGTAACGCCTGGTTATAAACTGTCATTTCAATGAAAGTCAATCTGCATTGAAAAAATACGTTTTCGGTAATTATATTTGAAAATCTAAACTGTGTCTGAATTTTTTTAAATCCTTTTTATTAACTCGTGGCTTGCTTGCTTGCCGAAAAAACTTTGGATCGATCTTTAACCCACTTCCTCGTAAGCTAGCGAGCTGAAATTTTACATGCAGACTCGTGCCGATGATAAAAATGATATAACAAAATTTCAGATAGATCGAATGCACTGTAATTAAAGTAATGAATCTTTAGATTGTCTCTATGTAGCACGTTATTTTTTGTGCTAGAGTATCACGGTGCGTATTATATTGAACGACCTTATAATACTTTCCTGTTGCGCTGTGCGGTGCGTATTATATTGACGATACTTTTTAAAAATATATTCCCGATCTGTAAATGTAAATGCTATTAATTGCTAATCTGTCTTGCGGTCCGCACTATGTTAAACATGTTTTTATAACCCGCTTCCAGTGATCAAATCGAGCTGAAATTTAGCAGCAGACTGTAGTAGTTTTCTTAAAACTATAAATCCTTTATAGATCTATATGAGACATAACTACAAATTTGAATGTTTGGATTGTTGTGCGATGCGTATTATAATGAACATACTTTTAGTTATGTCTCGTAAATAAAGGATTTATAGTAAAAAGTTTGTTTTTTACGGGGTTTTTTTTATTAGTGTATCTGACAGGGAACTCTTAAAAGTAGGGGTGCTGTGTTTTTTAAGTTGTCAGCACTGACTTTTTGGTGACTTTGTACATAACAGAAGTTTTTCTATTCTAAAATGTATCTGGTTTCATTTTTATGTCTTTGGTCACAGTTTTATTCAACTGTCCTTAAAACTCTGTCCTGGACGTTTACCTTTTTAAGAATTTATTAATAATTATTAATAGCCAATAATGGAAAACCAATATACATAATTCCCGTTGTCTGTATGTATGGATGTAACTAGGTGGCGCTGCGAAATTTGTAATGCTGTTAGGTGGCGCTGCGATCAACATAAGAAAATTACTGCACCAAAAATAACACTTTTCGAACGTTCCGCATAAAATTGTTCAATATGATTATAAATGAATCAAATAAAAATAAATAAAAGTTCTGTATTACATTATTTATTATTCTGATGTGTATTTTTTCTAGATTAATAGATTTCAGCTGAAATGTATTCATTTTGAAAACTTCCGTCATTTTTGACGTGTTACACTAGTAAATGAATAAAATCATTATAAATAAAATAAATGAAAGTTATGTATTACGTTATTTTTTAATCTGATGTGTATTTATTTTGAAAACTTCCGTCTTTTTTGACGGGTGATACACTAGTTATGTAATAATTAATAATGATGATTATAATTTTATTTTTGGTATTATTACTCCCCCCCCCCTCTTTTGTTTCTACTCACTGTGGATCTAAACTCAGAACTAATTCGCTTATTGCTCTGTTGATTAGCTATAATTCTTTCAAATCAAAACCAAAATGAATAGGGGACCTGAAAATAATATAACGAATTATGATAATTCAATTTTAATAGCCTACTCTCTACACCAAGTGATCAAATAAATTTCAACTGGTTTGTTGTAGAGTTCCCTCTTCTGACACCCATTAATTATCCATTCTTTTGTTGAGACATTCAATGGAAGAAATTGTCGAAGCATATTTCCCCAGGCGTTTAGTTTCACTCGCTCATCATTGTCCCGTTAGCTTCGTTTTTCGAGAACCGCTAACACAAACCATCTTGTGGCGTTCATTATTTTATATCACATCGTTGTCACCACCTTCGTCTCACTGCCATGTCTAATTAATTTTGCTCCGACGATGCAATGATAACGTCCGAACATGCGCAGTGGTCGTAAAGGGACGCAATTTGCTAGTATTAGACCAGGGGAGACAATTCGAAGTGGCCGCCCTAATCTTAAGCAGAATCCTCGGCGTCGCTCGTAGCTTGGGTACTTTGTTATGACACAGAATAAAGTGAGTGTGGTTGGGGGTGGGGGGGGCGGACGTTGCGCCTGCTGCAGATTCATTTCATTGTTGAACTAAAACCCAATTCATCTGGCAAAGTGGGTTATTGCCACTTCACCTGTATGGACAAGGTTCCTTCGCCCGTGTGGATAGCCTTAGACTTAGACACGTCACTATAAGTCATGTGGCCAGCACGAATATTGTCATCTTCTGAAATACGGGGGCTGCCATAAACTTGAATATTTATACTATCCTAATAGAATAGTTCAATTATTATATAAATTAATGCCATCATGATATCTCAGCTTGATGTAACATCAAACACAATCACCAATCGTGACATAACACAGTGTGACAATAAACTTTAAAACATTCCTATTTTTAAAAAAATTCAACTCCTACACAAGTGATTACTAATCTATCGGACAAATGAAATTACAGATCGCTTAAATGTCTAATTGGTCGAAGAATATTCATTAATTTTATACAATTCGCACGTGACTTATTAAAAGCTGTTCCTGATTTTCACGTCACGTGGGTTAACCCTCGCCCACCCTAAAAATTATCTTTTGTACAATGACGACATTAAATATAACTCGTCTGATATCCGATGCTATGATAGACGATACGGTGTAATATTAGACATTCGATATTTCTATAAACAAACGGCATTCCCAGTAATTAAAATATTCTTTGTTGTAATAAACGATACCTGATACGGTACACTAATAGATATGCGATATCATGATACACGATACAGTGGTCAAATGAGATTTTATAAAAATTAATACGACCGTCAAACAAGATGTCCGATCTTATAAAATAATAAGTGGCATTGTCGTTAAAAATGACCCAGATGATATCACATGTTATATGTTCTATTCTATATTAAGTGATCCAGACACACTATAGATCTGAAATGCTGGTCTCGAACAGATTTATTGGCGCCTGTTTGTGACTGTGAAGTAAAACGCGCGGCACCTGTGACTCCACGTGACCTAAATGTCCCCTCCGATGCTAAATACAAATTCAAACCGTCTCATTTCGCGTGTCATCAAGCACGTGCAGCGAATGTGGCTCCGCGTATCTGCGGTCCTCGCGTATAGATAACTCTTACAGATAGGTGAATGCCAATATGACCCATGGCAGGAAGAGGACAAATTTATCGCCCTAATAATCTCTCCTTAATGAAATTTCGGCCCGAGATCAATACATGTAATGAAAGACTAACGGTCGGGATTGGGCCGATCGAAGCGTACCGCCCGGAGTTACGTGAAGTCTCACCTTTGGATCTCCGTCCCTTCCACGGCGATGCGACATCGCGACCATGGCAATGGTCGTCCAAAGCTCTAACACGGCCCTGCGATTTAATTGGCTGGGAGGACCCCCCGGCTCATCCAGAGCTTCAGATCGTCCCGGATTTCGTCTTTCTATATAATGATGTCATTCGGCGCCCCGGACAGACGCCCCCCCCCACCTTCTCTACTTCTGTTTTTACACCAGGGGTGAGCCAATTAAATCACCCAGCCATTCCCCACAGCCCACAGCTATGATATCCCTGCAGCCATGATGATTTTGAAGGGAAAAAAACAACGGGAAAAAAAAACATTGGCATAAATCACGGATGGCGATATGGAGAATGAGGAAGTAAACGTAAGTTGAATTACTCTAGCGGCCTAGCGTGAGGTTAGCAGTAGTTAACACATTTCTCCCCGGAAATAAAGACTTTTTTAAATTTTAGATATTGTCTTATAATTTGTGACGAGTTGAAGACTAAATAATATCTTTAAAGAACTTGACCTTTTTGGTTATTGTTGTTGATTTTGCTTGCTACCTCTATTTTAATAATCGTAATATTTTTTTTTAAATCCTGTTAATATTTGAATTAAAATTTCGTACAAATATCCCGCCCCTGTAACAGTTGGTATGGACGCCGCTGCTATAAAAGACCCCCCCCCTTTTTCCACACACACACACACCATGGGTCTCTTTGACGTGGATTCCCTCCGATGAACCTTCCTCGTCCGAGCTCTCTTATTGCCCTTTGCTGACACGTGACCGGGGCAAACAGAATGCTCAACACTCGTGTCGTGGGGTCTCTAAGTGGAGTCTGGCTTAAAACAACAAGAGATGACCGCTTGGTAATAATGATGGACCCCGGGGGGTCAACAGAAGGCCTGAATTTATTAGTTGTACCAATTCGTTGTGTTAGATAGAGAGAGAGAGAGTGCTGTGTGCAAGGGGGTAATTATTGGATAGATAAGAAATCGAAATTATAGGATGCACTACAAAAACTCGAATGGCGCTATTACATCGGAAATATTACTTTTTTTGTGTATTTCCAATATTGCACTTAGAAAACGTTGATTTAAAAATAGAGCGAGGTCGTTTCTTCACATCGAATTTATTTTTTAATTTCTTTTCATATTGTAGACCACCTTTAGAAAGTGAGTGGATCAGAAGGCTTTTCGTACAAGAATCTATTAGAAATAATGCCTGCGAACATAAAAGAGTTTTTATAACTTGGTAACACAGTATATACCATAAAACATGTTTTGTAGAAGTTTTTATTTACCATCGAGATATTTTTAGAATAGTATCCACTTTACAATCAAGAATTTTATTAAAAAAATTTAAAGTTAATTTTATTAAGTTTGGTCTATATTTAATTCAAATCATTTTGCTAGAAAACTTTTGAGAGAAGTGTCAGCTTCCACTGGTATCAGAATATGTTAAAATGACTCTCGGTTACTACAGGTCTGGCCACCCCTGCTCTAGACTTTCACTCAAAGCCCTGAGTGGATTCTCACTGTAGTCTAAGACAGACTATGTCATTCTTCAAGGTAGAGATCATCAAAGCACGCGGGGGCACAGTAGTACTACAATATATTACATAACACAGCAAGAGAGAACAGATTATTCTTGCAAGAGAGGGTGAGGATCAAATTTGCAATCTGATCTACGTATATGACTCAGATAGGAGTCAAATAATGGCTAAATGAAGAGGGATGTGCATCTGAACGGACACGGTCCTGAAAGTTTACCAGTTTTTACCGTGCGACCGAGCAAGCGCGACCACTGGTGATAACTGCCCCGTGTTGCTCGGCCCTTGTCAGTCAGATGGTATCCTAGCTCTGTGTCAAGCGGAGTTTAACTTACGTAGGTTTGGCACCAGAAGGAATCCCGTTTTCTGACTTCATTGTGATGTGAAGAAAGCGATAATGCACCTGTTGGGGATAGGACAGGTCGGTTCCGGTGAGTGAGGAGAATTATAAGCATAGCGATGACCGTTTCATGCTACATAAAGTGCTTGATTTCAATTCTTCGCCGAATGTCCATGTGAATTGTAGTTTAAGGTATTTTAAAAAATTTAATTTAATAATTTTAAATGTTAAACTCTTTATTTTTGGGCAGAGTAGTGATACACATTTTCTTTTGACAATTATATTTTTTGCCGCTAATTTTCAACGATCTGTGAGGATGAACGTTTCAATGGTAAATAAATTAAACTTGAGATAAAATCGAATTGGGTCGACTTACATCTGAATAGTGATTTTTAAGGGTAAGGTATATTGGTATGGGAGTGGAAGTGAAGATGGTTTTCATGCACAATAGCAGACGATGAGGTCACGTTAGAACAGACCAAACGACGAGACTTTGCATGCGTCCATAATGAACAGGTTTAAAGTTTTGCTCGTAATAAAGTAAACGCCTTTAATTGGACATACTCTCGTTGGATTATTCCATTCATCTCAAGTTTGATGCATACTTTGTATTGCATGGAAACAAGTGTTGGAATTTTGAATTTTATATCTATAGCGATTGGTCCCTCAAACACATATGACTCCTACAGCCAATCATATTGAACACGTTTACGCCATTTACGCGGACGTTCAAAACGAGTTTTTTTTTGGTGCAGTATTTCTTCCAAGACTTTATTTTGAGTTGTGCGCGTTGGGATTTATAGCAAAAAGCTCTGTTTTTACGAGTTATTTATTTTAACTATAGTATTTTTGACGCGATGCACATGTAATGCCGGTCGAGACGGCTGTTGGAGGGGAGTTACAACATGCCACCGAACGGTAGGTGTCCAGAGACCCTACCTCCCCCCGCCACACCACGGTCTGTCCAGATACCATACCTCCACCACCCCCTCTGTCAAGATACCCCACCTCCCCCCGCCACACCACATTCTGTTCAGAGACCCTACCTCCCCCCGCCTCACCACGGTCTGTCCAGAGACCCTACCTCCCCTCCCACACCGCGGTCTGTCCAGAGACCCTACCTCCCCACCACTGCGGTTTGTCGAGAGACCCGCCATCTCGAACGGCCATACATGTGTATCAGGTCAAAAATACTATACATTATAATTATAATAAATAACCCGTAAAAACAAAGTTTTTGATTATAAATCCCAACGCGCACTGCTCAAACTAAAGTCTTGGAAAAAATACTGAATAAAAAATAACTTGTTTTGAACGACGGTGTTGGTGCGAGAGGCTTTTTCGCGTCGATGTTCAAGACGCCGCGTAAATTTATTCAATGACACACTTCAAGATGAATGATTACAAAAATACTGGACCAAAAATAACTCGTTTTGAACGTCTGCATAAATTTGTTCAATATGTAAATTATATTTTTAATTTTTCTCCGCTAGTGATTGGCTAAAGGAGTCTGTAGGAGTTTGAGGGACCAATCGTTATCGATGACCGGACAGAAAATTGCCTTTTATTTTATAGGAATAGATAGATTTTGTACCTTCGCAGATAACAAATAAATAAATTCATTCTGGATTGTTGGCGACAAATAGCTAGTGTGATTTCTAATATGCAATTCAAGGGAATTTTTAAAACCAACATCAAACTGACTCAAATTTTATCAGATTCAAAAATATACCTCCATCTTGTTCGTGTCCAAGAAAAGCTAAGTTGTTTTCAGGACAAAACAATATACATTTTAATATTATAATCAATGTATGGCGCCATTTTAAAATTTTGCTTTTCAGTGTTGCTTGTGCAAAGTCGTCAATTAGTCCCTCCTTTTCAAGACCCTTTACTAATAATTTCCATTTCGTAAAATTGTTTATGTTTGCCACGAATGTTCGTGATTTTGAATTTGTGGGTTTAGATGTTTCCAGTCCACAAATCCATCGGACTGACAAATGGCATATTATGTACAGCAGATTTAGCGGCGAACTTTTGAACTAGCGCAGGCCGGCGCCCTTGGCAACTGCCCCCATGCCAAGCCGTTGTTACGCCACTGAGTTTAACTTTTATTGATCTCAAGGACCAGTTAAACTATATATCATATGGTCTAGTTTAACTTTTATTATATCAAGGACCAGTTAAACAATGATATAGCCTATGGTCTATGTGTCATCGAGGACCGGTAAAAGTGTGCTATATTTCTAAAGATAACAATAAAAACTTATGGTCATTTATCACATTTAAAAAAATGGAACCTACAGGAATAGCCACACTAAAAGGCTCAAATGATAAAACCTATAATGATAATGAGACTAAAGCTAATATCCTTAACACATATTTTTGCATCATCATTCTCTGCCTCAGGCGACAAGGAAGTTTTAATTAATTTAAATAAAATGGAAGAAATATGTAACATAACT
Organism: Ampullaceana balthica; assembly: GCA_944989445.1. Classification (NCBI taxonomy): domain Eukaryota; kingdom Metazoa; phylum Mollusca; class Gastropoda; family Lymnaeidae; genus Ampullaceana; species Ampullaceana balthica. The sequence continues at coordinate 1,015,073 of CALYLW010000139.1, read as the reverse complement.
GTAGACGAGATAGGTATACATTCACTCCTAAATAACTTAAAAATAAACAAAGCCACTGGCCCAGATGAATTGCCTGCAAGGTTATTAAAAGAACTAAGGAATGAACTGTCCCCAATCATTGTAGTTCTTTTTCAAGCCTCTCTAAACCAGGGTAAAGTGCCCCAGGATTGGAAATTAGCTAACGTAACTCCACTCTTTAACAAGGGTGATAAATCAGACCCTGGTAATTACGGACCTGTATCACCTGTAAATTATTGGAACACATAATATATAGTAAAATAGTTGGCCACCTAGACAAATATAATGCCCTATGCCCACACCAACACGGCTTTAGAAAAAACCGATCATGTGAAACACAATTAATAGGTTTAATAGATGAACTATCAAAAGGCTTAGACAATAATGATCAAATAGACACAATATTACTAGAATTCTCAAAAGCATTTGACAAAGTTCACCACCTTAGTTTACTTTTAAAAAACTTAACTACTTTGGAATCTCAGGTCCCTTACATCAGTGCTTCTTAAAGTGGTGGTCCGCGGTTGCGGTGCCGGTCCGTGGGCCATCCGCCGCCGATCCGCAGAGGTTATCAAAAAAAGACCGAAAAAATTGTCAGTGCAGGGAAAATAGTGCACCGGTCCCTGGTGCAATGGACTTAATTACTGCCGGTCCGCCATACTAAAAAGTTTGAGAAGCACTGCCTAACATCACTGGATCCAAGACTTCCTTTTGGGCAGGGAGCAAACTGTAATTATTAATGGATCTAAATCTGCACCAATAAAGGTTAACTCAGGAGTTCCGCAAGGAACTGTGCTAGGTCCCTTACTTCTTTATAATTAATATAAATGATTTACCCAACAACATCTCAACAGGAACAAAAGTGAGGTTATTTGCTGATGGTTGTATAATCTATAGAACAATTAAATCAGAACAAGATAGCAAAATTTTACAAAAAGACTTAGATGAATTGATAAAATGGGAAACTAACTGGAGTATGTCTTTCAACCCAGAAAAGTTTCAATTGTTAAGAGTAACAAAGAAAAAGAAACAAATAAATTCAAAATATTATATTCATGGAAAAGAACTGACCCAAACTAAAGATGCAAAATACTTAGGAGTCTTAATAAATGAGAAACTATCATGGAATCCCCATGTCAATGAAGTTATTAAAAAATCAAACAAAACCTTAGGCTTTATAAAAAGAAACTTTAACAAATGTAATAGAGATATAAAACTAAAATGCTACCCTCACTTTGGTGAGACCTGTACTAGAATATGCATCTTCTGTATGGGACCCATCCACCAAAGAAAACATTGATAAACTAGAACAAATTCAAAAAATGAGCTGCCAGATTCATTACTGGAGAATATTCGAAACTGACAAGAATAACACCATTAGTTAAATCATTAAACCTTGAAACACTAGAGGATAGAAGAACCAAGAGCAAAGTAGTAATCATACATAAAGCAATTAATTCTAATTTAGAAATACAACACAAAGATAACTTAATACAACCCTCAGATAGACATAAGGATAAAAACACCTTTCTTATTCCGTATGCAAGAACAAACACATACAATTTTCGTTCTTCCCGTACGGAATTCGGGCGTGGAATGGGTTGCCTGAAGAAACCAGGAAAACCAACACTTTATCAACATTTAAATCTCTAATAAAAATGCAGGACTAAACACAAACCATAGATAAGCGTAGGACGCAATAATCTTCTGTATAGAAGGAGCGTCTGTAAACAGATAAGATAAGATAAGATAAGATAATCTGGTTAACGAGGACCGGTTAAACTTTGATGCCTCGTATTATATGGCATGTGCCTTGTTTACGGCGCAAGTGTCGACAAATGTATCGTCCTGCACCGGAAGGCGCTATCGCTAACTAAATCACGTCGACACTGGGCCTAATGGTATGATTTAATTGAGATCGTCATCTCTGTCTGAACCTGAGTTTGATACGATATGGTTCGACTGTCAATGATATCAAATCATTATTGATCAACGTTAATGCATGATCTGCTTGCTGTTTAATATACCATGGACCGGTTCCACTGTTGGGTTTGTGCGATAAATACAGTGCTCACTTGGACAGCGCTACCAGAAGGCCATCCAGCCAGCACTCATTCCTCGAGGTCAGAGAATGCGGTCGTTGATGAGATCTCGGCTCAACTAGTCCCCACAGACCGCAGGTCATGCGACGTTCGTCAAAACTGTCAGCTGGGAGGGAACGGCGATTGACGTGAGCTGCGGCCAATCAGAGCTTCGGGTCTGCTGTGACACGTGCCACCGGGGGTTTTCGTTTCATAGATGGCGTACAAGTGTATATGAATGCGTGCAATAAAAAAAAATTCTTCTTTTGAAAAATCCCTGCTGTAGATATTCAGTTCAATATTAAGACTTTTTTCACTTTACTAACCTCTAATAAAGGAGATATTAACAATCATTTGTTTGTGGGTTTTTTTTGTTTATTTTTTTTCTTTCAAATATCTGATGCTGTTATAGATAAAGTTAAAAACTTGGTAGATTTCGTCGGCTGACATTTATTCTATCTGGCCAATGGTTTGTCTTCGCTATATATAAATTGGGACGTGTAGTTTATAGAGAATTAAGTTAAAACAGACATGCTTATTGCGTAAATAAATGTTTTATTTAGACCAACCAAACTACTAAAGACTGTAGGACATCAAGATTGTTACCTGAGAAAATGATTTGTTGCATGTAGTTGTTTGCTTGATTTAACGGACACTGGAGTTTTACAATGTCTCCAATACTAACTGTGAAGTTGACCAAGTCTAAACTCAACGATAAGTATGCAAATGGCTTCTCTGTCATATTTGTGATTGCATGCATGGAAAGCTCACTCGCGCTAGGGACTGACTTTCTGTCTGGGTCCTTGCTGAGCCTGATTTGAGCCTAGAGCTTTTTCTTGTGCACTTGTTTGTTGCTTCCTTTGCGTCTTTACTATCTCAGACTTGCGCTCCTGAAGTGTGTCCCCCTCGCCAGCTGGTTCGATCGTTTTCCCATGAATTAAGATCGATATCCATGAGTCCCAAATCAGATTTGAGACAGTTCATATGATCTCTTTCTGCCCAACAGCAAACCATTTTTTGTTTTCTAGAGAGTGCACCTAACTTTTTTTTTCTTTCTGGAATTCGATTTTTGGAGTGTTAGCTAATCTTGCTTTTCAATTGTGTAGTAGCTTGTGTCTGCTGATAAATGTAGACTGTAACAGAACTTTTGTAACATGACTTTTGTATCAGTAATTTGTATTCCATACTTGTAGCTTCCATTTAGATCCAGTATTTTGTGTTTGCCTCAAGCCTCTAAGTTTATCCCGTACATTGTGTGTCTGCCATGTCTCTGGATTCCAGGTATATGCAATACATAGTGCAGGTGTCTTCTCTAGCTCTCAAGTGTGTCTCAAAATGTGTCCGCCTCTAGTAAACAACACAGGAACTCACAGAAATTCGTGATTTAAATGAGCAGTCATTATCCTTATACATAAAACACAAGGAGCTACAGGTAAGCAATGATATACAGCACGAAGTCACGAACAGCTAGCATACACAACACAAAAATATCACAAAAGTTCTTAACTGTGTCTTTGGAGGCTCTGATATGTTTGACAAATTGATAAGTCGGAGCACTGAATTTCTGAGATGTTAAGATCATTAATCCACCAGAATCAGTAGGTTTGATAACTTACAAAATATTTGCTAAGGAGAGGACTGAATGCAAAGTGTCGGTTTAAGACCCATGGACGCCCCTCTATATGCCTTCTCGTCCTCGGGTGGCAGCAGTCGATCATCGTTGACGTCTGCTTTCTTTCAGTGGACATAGGCCGCCTAAAAGTTTCCTTAAGGCACCTCTATCCTGGGCCAGACTCTCCGGCACCTCTCATTCAGGTATGGCCATGTTTCTTGGTGCGTGGACGCCCATAGAAAGTCGAAATTCAACCTATAGACCCACCTTTCTAATATTTAACTGTTTTTTGTTGTTGTTGGTTTGTTTGTTTGTTTTGTTTTGTTTTGGTTTTTTGATGTTTTTTTATACTTAATTTAAATTTTGATTCTTAGAATTCGAATTCGGCAAATTTTTGAGTTAATAGGTTGGCTAAAACCATTATATAAAAGACATTTCAGCAGAATTTACTCAAGTAACGCTACTGTGCCCACACACATAAAAATATTATTTTTACACATTAAATATTGTGGTATTTTAACTGATCCAACTAGTTTCTACTCATTACTCCATACGTCTTAAGACAACGGGCTCTCAGAATCACCCTTTGATGAAACCCGTCTTTTTTAAAAACTTTACATCGTATGTTATTTACATTACAGTCGTAATGAATCTTATCCATTGTCGCAAAAGTCCAACGTTACACATGGGTCATTTGTCATCAGATTTATGTGACATTTCTTGATCCAGTGTTAGACACAATGTCGGTTATAACGTGTCTAAACCAGTGACTCTTTGATAAAAATAAGTCAACATTTTAAAGTCCAGTTTAAAAATATATATATATAGCAACAGGGCTACCTGAAATCTCACTTCACCTGCTCGCACTCAGAAATAAAATGGCAATGAAGTGGCGAGGTTGTTGGGCTACGTAATGTCTGGGTGCTGGCTACTGAGCTAGAGACTAAGAACCAACAATAACATCATATTTACATTTAAAAAAGGGTGAGAGCTTACAATAAAGTTTATATTTGCTATAGCAAGTTAGTTAGTGTTGTCAAGGGAGAGAACATATTTTATTTTGCTTTATAAATTTTTTAAAAAAGAATTTACCCTGGTAATGTCTTTTCCAGCTTACTTCTTTGGAAAATTATGGGCTTGTTTTGAACGGCAGGATATAAAATGCATGACGTCATTATCTTTAACGCTTACATTTACATTTTATTTTTCATCTATGAAGACAGTTGGGTCTCTGGCAGTTGTCACCACCTGCCCTCTAATGTGGCCACCTATTAACTAAACCAGCCTAGCAACTTCAACACCCATCACATATAAAAAATACATTGCACACAAAAAGAGACATAACTCTTTTATAATCTAAGGATACCCTATAGCCCTGGTCTGATTTCCCGTTAAGGCCATAATTGACTACTTGATATAAGTATCAGTGGCAACGAGCCAACATTTAGAAACACAGAGAAAAGAAAAGTATCAGCGCTGTAAGTGCTGTAAGAACTTCATTCAATTATTGTGTCCATCCGTGACCACTCTGCTAGGGTGACCCCTCTGGCTCTAACAGGTTGACCCCAGCGATCGATGTTTTGACGAGGAGTGTTCTTCCACTCGCTCCACCCATTTCCGGGATATGGCCCGCCCCCTCAGCCCCGAGGGACTTCAAGTAAATCAGATGTTAACGGTGATGTCCTCAACCCTATCCCCTCCCCCCCCCCACGGAGTGTTAAATCGAAGGGGTTTAAATGGGAAGGGGGAGACAAGAGTCAGACAGTGGGTACATTTCCGTGTGACCAGTTAGCAGCTGGGTGTGAGCAGTCCACCGGACGCGTGCGTTTCTCTAGTCACCTGGAGTCAAGCTTTCCTACCTTACAGGATTGTGTTTTCTTTTTCTACTGTCAGCCACTGCGTGCTGTGTGATAACAGTTGGGCCGCGCTGAACAAACACTCATTGGAACACCTCTCGTGTTAAATCTGGACTAGGCTGATGGGGCAAAGCGAGTTGTAACAATTTAAACGTTGACTCCAGATACAAGGGTCACGAACCAACACACGGCTATTGACCGGCTGATCTTCTAAATTCTAGAATCTCAACAATTTATTTTTAAATTTACGGAACACTTGTTTAAATGTCGTGTGTCGTAGAGAAACTCTACTGAATAAGCAGGCATATATTTGTTTTTCATTTCTAAAAAATCTCTTATCAACCGATAAATAAATTACACACAAGAGGACTCTTTATGGACCTCTAAACATATCGGCAAAAGTGAAGTATTGACCACTGGTCAAATAATTTTTTAAAAGCTGATACAATAGACGCAGAGACGGACGATGTTTCAGGACCAGTGTGAGACGATGGACCACAGAATGGATCACAGAATGGACCACAGTGGACATTCGCCCTTCACCCTGGCAGCACAAGGAGTCTTCATGCACCGTCCAATGGACATACCGACTCCAAGGCGTGTCAGACCGGGTAAGTCGTGTTCTTAGGCTTCAAACTTTGATGTTACGTGAGCTACACCGGGTTTACGTAACGTAACAGTTATCGTCGCGACTGTTATATGTAGCGTAGTGCGGGGTAAATAACTTGTTGCCGTGGATTGCACTGCTAACAACTAACAAAATACGATGATTATAGTGGTATTGGTCAAAAGATTTAAACTGACAGTTCGTGTAACTTGTGTTCAACGCTGTGCGATCCTCGCCTTCTCCAAACTTTTAAACTTCGGTGTAGTAATATATATTTAAAGGTTTATCATTGTCTAAATGCGATAGGTGACTGATAAGTTCCCTTCTTCAACTTATTTCGAATGCACTATACATTTTACCATTAAGATTTACATTTAACTGTTCAGTGAGTTATCTTTTGGTGCATCAAGTTTATTTCTTTAATGCTTTTATTTTAAAAAATCGTCTAAAACATTTTTCTTTAAATTAAAATTTGTACAAGATAATTACCTTCTAATTTTTATGTATAAATGTTGCAATTATTTTTTGTTATACACACTTTATAATCACTCAATCCATTCCATCGCTTCCAATGATGAACAATAAACAATTCGTACAAATAGTACAATCCTTATCCTCTTAACACCCCAGCTAATGTAATGAATAAAAGTTGGTTTAGAGGTTATTTGTTTAGAGAAGGACTTCGACGCCAACGCACATGTGTGTTTTCCAATATTCTGTCACCAGACGTCGTCCGACATACAATCTGTCATCAAACGCACAATCTGTCACCATCACCCCGAGCAGTTTATACAACAGACATTATTAAGTGATCGCCAGCCATCAAACTATTAATACCGCTGGTATATTATAGAAGGAAATTCGAATCTGAATTTACATCCATTACAATAAACATTTGACTGAGGAGGAAATTTTTTAAAATATTATTTTTATTTTAGAAATGGCACAAAAATAAACAATATAATAGCCCAAGTCACTGGAAGGAAGGATCCGTATCGCTATGTCGTCATTTTTTAGCTTATATTTAAGTACTAGCGTATCACCCGTCAAAAATGACGGAAGTTTTCAAAATAAATACACATCAGATTGAAAAAATAACGTAATACAGAACTTTCATTTATTAAATTTTATTTTTATTTGATTCATTTATTATCATATTGAACAATTTTATGCGGAACGTTCGAAAAGAGTTATATTTGGTGCAGTAATTTTTGGTGCGCACTATTGAACCTAACAGTATTACATCCAAGAAGCATTACATCCATTACGGGAATTGTGTATGTTGATATATATACAAGGCGCGCATCAGGAGGTATGCAAAATTCTAAACGATTCTAAAAAAATATTATATGACGTCATAGTTTTAGCTTTATATACTTTAATTTTGGAAAAGAGAGTGATGTAAAAAGAGGATTTGAGGATTTATAATTATAAAATACTTTGTGTGCATTATCAAACAAGGATAAGTTACTTGGGCTTTTTACTTTAAAAAAAAGTGGGTGCCATAGGCGACCTACAGTCCAAGTGGGCGCCGTAGGTGCCCTAAAACCCCTAGTGTTGTCATAATAAATTTTAACTAATCTTTTGTATAAATATTTTAATTTTAATATTTTATTAATTTGATATTCATTTAATTATTCATTGAAAATTAGTTTTCTTGATTTAGTCACTGAACTATGTTAATTTTTACTCCAATATTGTTTTTAAATGAAGCGTTGTAGAAGTCTGAAAGTCTTTGTTTCCTTCATTAAGTAGTGTTGTCGAAATTAAAAGGGGAATTATTACTTTTCAGTTAAATAAATCTAATATCCCCGTCACGAATAAAGTTATTAACTATCGATGTATCAGTGTGATGTGATTTGTACTTAAAGTTTATGACTTTATATGGTTTGACCCAAGTTTACAAATTTACATATAGTGGAAGTATCTTTTTCCAGTTTTTTTTTAAATTATTTTTTTTATAACCTATTAAATTCTGACACTTTCTCCCTGTTTTCCGTGTTTTGTTGTTGCTAGGGACCTGTGCCTATCTCTTTTCATTTATACCTTGCCAGGATATACATGATGTAAAGTTAATTTTAATAAAACACGTTTATTTATTTTATAACGAAGAAGGCATGTGCCGAAAAGTCTGCAACTGTCTGTTTTATAATACAAAAATTACATTTATTGTTTTCTACACACAAATCATTTGGATATCTTGTGTAGTCCAGCTTAGTCTCATGTAAACTTATAAAAATTACAACCAAAAAAATACTACTTCGACAGTGATATCTTCCTAAAATAAACTGACATCTTTTTCAGGCATACAACTACTCTCTTAAAACAACAAATTTATTTTCTAAAAGGCTGACCGCAGTATCACCCATATTTTATCCTTAAATTAAACTCTTAAATTAATGTCAGACTAAAAATGTAAATAAAGTGTAGGGCAATAGTTAATTTGGATAAATTCGACAAGGGTCGCTGATTTTTTGGGGGTCCCTCTACTTACATCTTTATTTTTTTTAAACAGTTGTTACTTTGAAAGGTTTTCGTTCTCTGATCTTCTCGTTTTAAAATGTATCGTTGAAATTATTCCTCTAATTGCTGATACATAACTAAATGAATAGCCCATTGTTTATATTGTTTATTTATTTTTAACGTAATGTTTATATTTGATTGTTTCTTTCTTTATTTATTTTTAAAATGTATTTCAACATTTATATTTCATTGCTTAAGTCAAGTGTATGTCACTGTTTATGTCGTTTATGCTCATTCATTTTCTTGGTTTACAATAATTTGACAGCTTTTTAATAAATCTCCACCAAAAATTTAGATGTTATCATAGTACATATGCCTCCATGTAATATTTCAAGCTATCGTATCTATAAATAACTCATCTAAACGGACCAATATCTACGCTAAATGAGCGACTATTTATTTTTCTCCAAAAATTGTAATGGGTGCCAGGTTTATTTCTTTGCATTTGAATGGTATTTAAAAAATGTGTAATAAATCTTTCTATGTTATGAAGGTAGGACATTAATAATAATAATAATACAGTGTAAGTGGGAGGGGGGGGGGAGTGTTTTGTGGCGTAATGTAAAAGTAAAAGGGTCTTGCACAAATTGAGATTCTCTTAAATTACGTTCGATGAATGCGTGTTATGTCAAGTGAGTTTGGTATATAGAGTCTTCGCATATTTCAGCCACCACTTTAAGTTGGTTATTTATTTTTTTTGGCGAGTAATTTCAAAATATAACTTACTTAGATCCCGATTCAGATCCATGCATAATGACAGCAAGATACGCAATTAAAATCAGGGGGAAAAATATGTGGGAAAATAGTAGTATATTTATGGGACATAAAACTAAGAAATATTTCATCACATCTTGGTGGGTAATTTATCAACGTTTACCCCTAATTAACACATTCCAAAACATTTTTTTAGTCCAGCTGAGCTGTAAAATAATTTTTGGATACTAATATACCTTATTGTACCGCACGTTCAGAGCGCGATTCATCCCCATTATTTTCTTTGTATGCCTAATCAGCCATGAACATTATGATACACTATAAGGCATTGGCAAAGTGTGCGCAGGAACCAGTGAGCTCAGTTTCAAATAGGCAACCCTCTATCACTCTATCCTTTCCCCTTGCCAGTTTCTTGAAATAGAATCGGAAAATACTTTTCAAGATAAAAATATAAAAAATAAATAAAACATTTTTTTTCTATGCTGAGTTTAAATCCTTCAAATTTATAAAAAATACTCATCTTCATTTCTTCCCCGATTTTTTTCTCATTATCTGCTTTTCTTTATTCGTTAAAATGTATTTTCTACTTTTAAGCAATGTTTCCTTTAAGCTGCGTGGCTGCGTAGATATCTGACAGACGCCGCGCAGCAGTTTAAAATTACCGCGCAGCAAATTCTATAAATATTGCTCAAAATATGGATGCTGCGCAACTTTGCACACGTGTTTTTTTTTCCTTTGCACACGAACCAACGAACCTTAGAGGGAACATTGCTTTTAAGCTCCTTTAAATTTAAACTCAACTGTAATATGTATGTCGACTGTCGACATAACCGCAGCAAAGAGTTGAAGGCTTAATCCCTTGTATAAAATATTCTGATTTGCGTTTATTTATCCGTTGTACTTTGCTATGATGACGTTGAATTTCTGTCAAATATGAATGGTAAACTTGTCTTTGTGAAAATTTAGTTTTCAAAAATTAATAAATGTTTAGATTAATGTATTAATTTCATAATTTTTAAAGGCTTCTATCACCTATTGTCTTTTGTGGTTATTCCATTGTTAAATACTGAAAAATTTGAATTTCGCAAAAGATTTATGCTAGTAAATATTACATCAAAATATTTATTTTTTTTGAAAAATATCATTAAAATAAAAAAGGTAACTAAAATTTATTGTCGCCAAACACAATTCTCCTTGGAACTTACAGAATCAACTGTGACTAACGATATTGTAAATAACCCAGTTAAAATTCCAGATATATATGGACTAAATGTTATCATTTGTATAAAAAATAATATGGGAAGTGTTGTTGCCGATTAATAAATTCTGACATGTTTGGAAATTTAAAAACTCATGCAATAAAATAATTCAGTGGTGAAAATAAATGGGGGGGGGAAATGGGAATTTAAAAAATAGTTTAGTTTAGGGGCATGAAAAAATTGAGCGATGGTGTTATATTAAAATGGTGTTGGGAATTATGATATTATTATAGCATACGTTACTTGAATACATATCTTGTCATTTATATAAAATATAAAATTGAAGGGAAAAGGCATGGCCGCCAAAATTGTTTGGCGGGTTATTTCTGATAGTTAATTTTAGGCATCTAGTTAGGGGAAAGAAAAGTCAGCACAGTATATTCATAGTAAATATTGTTTTTGTAGATTAATCGACTAGTTGTAAATAAAGCGTTTCTTATGGCTACTCTTTCTATTTTCTATTTTCAATGTTTTATAATGGAATGCGCAGTCTATTTCTTTTAAATAAAAATTAGCAAATTTAAAAAAGTCTGAAGAGCTCATAAGAGCTGTTTGTTGTCAGACACATAACGAAAACGAATCTGACGAACATACATCTTGAAATCTGACATCAGTTATTAATAAAATTTGAGTCAACATAAACCTTGTGAATCCTCATTCTCTTTACAACTCATTCGCTTGTTGGGAGATTGGAGATAGGATTGAGAGCTTGTCGAATTTGGGTCACCATACCAGAAGCATACTTTTTTTTGTGTGGTGGTTTTAATTAGTAAGTTGGGGGTTATTGGTAGAAGAAAATCGAAGAGGAAAGTGGCAGAAATTCTTATGTTAATGGTTGATAGAAGTGCTGTGGGGAGTAAATGATCAAAGTATATTCGGGCAAGATTGGTAGAAATGTGTTAATAAACGATTGGTAGAAATATGTGGGTGAATTATTTGTAGAAATTTATTTTGAATGATGGGTAGAAAAAAGTTGGTGAATGATTGCTAGATTTTTTTATATTATTATTTTTTTTTATTTTTTTTTATTTTTTTTTATTGCTTTTTTTTATTGCTTTTTTTTGGGGGGGGAGGTTTGGTAGAAATATGTTGGAGAATGGTTGGTAGACGTATATAGGGAAATGATTGGCATAAGATGATGGAGAATGATTGTAAAAAAAAATTTAGAATGATTGGTCAAAGACGCTGGGGATGAGAACCTTGAGTTGGACGTCAGCCCTGTGAAATATAGTCGTCAATCCCTCGGGTCAATCAGGCGTGACTAATTAAGCCACTTAGTACAAGAGCGCCGCTGGGGTTGGACAGGACCCGAGTCCCTGACAAAGAAAGATCTCCAGCCTCTCCCCTCTCCCCATCTCCCCTCCACTTAATCTGCGCTAACCGCAGAGCATAATTGAGAATGAAAATAAGTCATCTGCACCCCGGCCTCATCCTCGCCGTTCCCTCCTCCCGTTTCTGCCCCAGCAGTTACAACAGTGTGATCCCACTTGGAGTAGAGTTTAGTCATTTGAATTTCTAAGCTGACTCCTATTGGCTTGTTTCACACTGAAGCAAATTATTGGGAGCAATACACATATAAATATCATCAGTTACATTTATTATTTTTAATGGTATCTTAAATGCGCCCGATCATTTATCTTGAATTTTTAGAATCTGAAACTTTAAGACCACAAATATATAAGGTATATACGATATCGTATTGAACAGAGTCACGTTACTTGAACGATTAAAAAAAAACAAATGAAAGAATCCCAAATTAAGCAATCCCATTTTAAAATTGTTTATATAAATTATATTCAAAAATTGGTCTTTAAAAATAAAAAGAAATAATGTCACATGTCTATAGCAGAGTGAAATGGATTTTCTTTTAAAATATATTTATACAGAAGAGAAAATGAAAGTTTCTGAAATAATTCCGCAGTGAACTCCACTACAATTCTTCTGTCTCGGCCTTGGCTGTATGCCCCAGGCTGTCTGAAAAGACGTACAAATTAACGCTTGCTTTACGACCCGGTGGCGTCCCCCCATTTGTCTCATACTGTCTCATTTGGTCGAATCAGCTGTTAAGTAAAATGTATCGTCTTCCGATTGGCCTGCGACCCTTGAAATGGCGGGATGTTCCCAGGAAATCCAATCAAAGACACTTCAGTTTTGACACGACGGACGGGATTCCGGTCTCTAGGGAACGAGAAAGCCGTTCACTAGCCAGAAATGAGTCCGGGGCAATCACAGATCGGTGCTCTACGGTGCTTGGGCTTCCTCCTCTTGCTAAAAATAGCAAAGAAATCGTGAAAAGTTGATGCGCATTTTGAGAAAGAGCAAGGCAGGCGACGCAATCAAACGATATCTGTCTAACAATTTGATTTTTTAAAAACTATCTAATTTGTTAAATAAAGATGAAAATCTTTGGCTAATTTCCTAATAAAGCTTCTATTATTGATGCTCTTTGCTAAAATAATTTATGCTGCTATTCTATTCTTATCTTTATTTTATTTAATTTTTTTAATTTTTAAATTTCTCATATAAAATAACAGTTTTACACAATTTCTGAAAGAGACCTCACTTTGGTGGATTAAAAGTCCGCTTTAAAAGTAGCTCCTACATTAGAAAAAAATATTTTTGAATGTCACAAATCAATATTTGTCCGCTATTCCATATGGATCTATGAAAGGCTTTGGCGACAGTAACACCACGAAAGTTAAAAGACACAGTATGCCTTCTAGCAACCCAAGTTAAAAGAATCCTAATTGGTTATTTTTACCACAAATCACTCTTATATACTATAGTTTATCACACGCAATTTTACCGCTTCTGACACAAACGAATATTGTAATGACCAACCCATATTAGCAAAGGACTTTTAAAGCACCATGTTTAAATTCAGAATGTTGCGCTAACCAAAGAAAATATTACGCATCAAACGCACTCGGGGAATTTTTGAGAATTTCATTAGCGCCGGTTATCGGGAATATTATTTTGCATACTTTTTAGCCCATCATGTCTTTCATATCCATAGAATTATATTATTTAAACCTTATCATTATTTTTTTTAATATTAAATAAATTGTATGACAATATGCAGCATATTTCTTAAAACAGTTTTTAATTTGTGATGTTTTCACTGCCTCAAATATGAACGGGTTGATTGGTGTACATTTCAGTAGAATATTCAATTATAAATTTAACACACACACACACACACACACACACACACACACACACACACACATACAAAATAGTTGACAAACATTATACATCTCATTTGACAAATATTTAACTGATGACACCAAATAATGCGTGCGTCAATGCAACAGTGTGTGTGCCGGTGAAACAAATAATGTTCGTGTCAACAGTGGTAGCTTCCATGCATTAACGTGGTAAACACTGGGTGCATCACGCATCAAACCGATTCACTGATCACTAATGTTTTTCATACACGGAAAACTGTTGACGGACAAAAAATTCACGGAAATTCTTTGGACGTTTTGTTGGTTTTTTTGCTCTCCACGCTATAGTGAGTCGATGCTGGCTTTTTCTGGGGCCTTTGTAATCAGAGATTACTTCTGATAAATGTTCCCTTCAGCTGCGCGGTCGTGCAGATATCTGGCCGACGCCGCGCAGCAGTTAGAAAAATCTTGATAAAGATAACATAATATCTGTGTTGGTTGAGTGTAAAAGTTTGCAAACAAAAATGGATTATGTGCAACTTTGCACAGGAGTTTGTTATTTTTCACATATACCAATGAACATAAGAAGGAACATTGCTTCTGGTGTGCTTAGTTTAAAAAATAACGACGGTAGTACACACATGTATAGGTATTCATTTAATGTAAGACTAATTCAGAGGACAAAAAGTATAACAAAGTACGGCGAAGCCTCGCACGTATCAAAATAAGAACAACAAAAACACTTTTTTGGAGGCAGTATTGTCATTTCAGAGAGAGCTCATTCCTAAATTATGTATTGACGTCATCAAAAACCCTGATGCCCTCTAAAACTGACGTCACATATCCTCACGGGGTTGTTTTTTTTCTAGCGCGTTCCACTTATCTCCATGCAAATTATTTTTGAGAAAGTCGAAGATTCCTTTTGGCTTTGCCCGTGTCAACACCGGGTATTTCATCTTCAAACCAGAGCTCAGAAGACCACATCCCCGCCAATTGGAGCCTCGTTGTCATCTCTGGCTTGCCTAGTCTTCCATTGTGTGGACATGTGTGCGTCTGTTTGACTGGATCTATCGCGGACATAAGTACGACATGAGATACGGGGCGCACTGGGTTTTTGTAAACTCCATCTTTTTGTCGTCTGCTCATTTCACCAAATCCTCGTGGATCATTTGTGTCCCTTTGATGTTGAATGTCTACGTTTAATTTGGTTACTGGAATTAACGTTTGACTACAGTTATCCCCACATAGATGAAAGCGTCCCAGCGCGGCATCTAAGGTGATGGCCGTATCTTTGATCCGCTGGAAGAGGTGTAGCAAGTGTTTGTGTGGCCTTCCCTCCCCAGTGCCCCGCGACGGCGTGCACTGCCATTGTGCACCGCGAGTTGTTAGCGAGTTGGCGGAGAGATTATTCGATGCACGAACTTGTCAATCGCGTGTAAATCTGGCTGTGTCAACATGGCGGCTGCGTCTCCAGGGCTCCCCGGGGCCACCCTATCATGGCCGGGCGTGTGCCGGGTTCCGGGATGGCAGATCAACCCGGACAATTGTGTAGGTTGTAGATCAACCCGGACTAACGAATGATACAACAGGACCTGTGACTTAGACTGGGGTGGTGGGGTGGGAGAGGGGTATGTGGTGTAGGCAAGCTTTCGAAATTTTTGAAAGTGTTGGGAAAACTTAGAAAAATTTAAGAAAAATGTGCAGACTTTTTTTTTATTTAATAGTGTTTGAACAACAAAGCGCAACGAGCTGCCTAGTCTAGCAATGGATGGAGTTAGAGAAGGGGTCGGGAAACCATGGCTCGAGGGCCATATGTGGCTCTATTGATGGCTGCATCTGGCTCTCAGACAAATGTTCAATTATTTTTGATTTTATTTTTTATTCAGAATCCTTTGATCTACATTATAATTGTATTAAAAAAACAGCATAAAAATGTTATTAAAAGAATTCAGAGACCTAATTATTGTACTTATAGTGTTGAAATTGCACTAAATGCACACATTTACTTAAATTATTAGTTTTAAACATAATATATGGCTCTTACAGAATTACTTTTCAAAATATGCGGTGTTTATGGCTCTCTTAGACAAAATATGCGGTGTTTATGGCTCTCTTAGACAAAATATGCGGTGTTTATGGCTCTCTGAGACAAAAAGTTTCCCGACCCCTGAGCTAGAGCTACTCAATATAGAATTCATAGGCAATGCACATCGACGAAATATACTCCAATCTGGTTGTAATGTAAAAAAAAATCAGGGGCTTATCTTCTTGTTATTAAAATGAACAGAATGGAAGAACTGGATTCGACCAATAAATACATCCAACCTAAGAGCTCTGTGAAACTCAGTTGGTTTTTGTTACAGAAATCACAGGTGTTAATATGGGGTGGGGGGCTGTCGATTAGGAAATATCATAGAAGAAAAATATTTTCTTCATTTGGTAAAGAAAGTGGAAAACAATAGGTTAAACCATAAAATGGGGCAAAAAGGAAAGTTGGGAACAAAACCGAGGCTCAAAGGACATACAAGTTTTCGCGGGTGAGAGGGTAAAAAAAAGTCCTATGAATTCGCAAGTTTTTAAGTAAAAAGGACACTCGTAAAAATAATCCACGATTAATTTATGGTGACAGATATGAATTACCGAGGAGTCAATGAAAATGTTTTGAATCGAAATTTTATTTTAAGTGCATGTACATGTTTATAATAGAATAAATATCACCTTATGAAATTTAGTGTCGGCTCATGAACTTTGTTGTTCGAATTTCTCCTTGGACTTAATGTGTGTGTTGTATGTGATGCGTGTTTATATGTATACCTTGAAAAAAAAACCAAAAGGATATATATGATTGAATTGCAATAATTACAATAACTAATTGTAAGCGCTTACGCGGCACTAACGAAGCCTTTCAAAATAGTGTGTGCCTTTTGATCGTGCCCGGGGGGTGGGGTACGAGTGACTGAGGTTTTGGATAAATTCATTTTGTCCTGGCCTAAAGAAGAATTTACCAATTCACTTTTTAGTTTGTTTGAAGGCCCGATGATTTTTTTGGGGGAACTTTTTTCTCTCTGTTCACGATTCTGTTCCAGTACTTAGTCAAGTCATTCATTAACACCTTTTATAAGATCACTCTGTAACATAATTTGGTAGCATCGTTCGGTGGCGTGATTCAGTAAGATTGTGTTTGTTTGAAGAATAGAAGTTTTTGAACAACAGTAGAGTATTTTGCTACTGTAATCACTGTTAATTATTGCAACTTGGTACAGTGGGGTCAACGCCTGTATAGTTCATCTGGACTCGCATGAGCCAGGTACAACAAGTTCAACTCCTCATTAAATTAAAGTCCTTCCACGGGGGACACTCGGCTACTGCAGCTTCACGGTACCATCAGTACACTGTGCACATATCACTCAGTCGTTTAAAACAGTGGGATCCTATCACATACCATCTCCCACCGGAACGACTTCGGTATCTGAACCTAATCCGTTGTCGTGACTGACACGGTAACAATGGCCAACGATTTCCTACCTGTGCGGGCTTCGTTCACCCCAGCCGTCCCGGACCAAAACCTTCATAAGACGGACAAAAAGTCTCCAGCTATTTTTATTTGACTATAATCACGATTTTTGAATACCCGCGTTTGGTAGGAGGATCTGGTCTTCTCGGATGAGCCTCCCTCGGGTCCACAGTTGAAAACACTGAGACAAATAATGCACGGTGCGTCGAATGGCTGAACAAAACAAGGTTTGAATCCCCCGTCCCCCCCCCTCAACCCTGGTTGAACCACCCAACCTCACCCTTGTTATTCTGAAGTGATTGTCGGATCCAATGATAGACAGGAATTTTTTAATTTTTTATTTTTTTTTGAACGCGAACAAATATAATAAATGTAGCCATCTCGTTTTTAGCGTTGTTTAGAAAATCTTTTGGACAAACCTCGCGTTTTATTGGAGCGCGGGCCGAGGTCCTGTTTTGTTTGCTAACATACGATGCCTTGATCTTTGGGCGAACGTTGACAATGATCTGGTCCACTGACACACGGGGTTCGAGTCGGGCCAATTCCGTCCGGGGGGGGGTGTTTGCTCAGATGGCGCGCTTTGAAGTTATTGTTCCGATATTTGCCCTATCCACAGTGATGTTTCACGGCAACTTGGGATCAGAGAGCGCCGGGCGCGACCGTTGAGTGACTTTTAGGAGGTGTATATGGGCGAAATCATTTGGTGATCTCCTAGCGTCGACTAAATGTAGCGACGGACGGCGTGAGAAGTGAAGGGGCGAGAAAGTATGTGCACAATTGACCTGCTTGACAATGCGCAAAGTTAAGAGTAAAGTAGAAATTAAGTGCTTGACATGTTAGTGAATTGTGAGTAAAGTAGTTATTAATGGCTCGACATGGTAGTGACTTGTGAGTAAAGTAGACATTAACTGGTTGACATGGTAGTGATTTGTGAGTAAAGTAGACATTAACTGGTTGACATGGTAGTGACTTGTGAGTAAAGTAGACACTAACGGCTTGACATGGTAGTGACTTGTGAGTAAAGTAGACATTAACTGGTTGACATGGTAGTGACTTGTGAGTAAAGTAGACACTAACGGCTTGACATGGTAGTGAGTAAGAAGGAAAGTTTTCTAGTAAAAAATTATAAATGTGAGGTTAGGTACTGAAAAGTGACAACATGCGCCAATTATATAAAAGTACTAACTGCAGTTTATGATATAAATTACGAACTAGAATGGTGATAGACATTGTCAACTGTCACCAAACAAAAACTACTTTATGGTTTTTGCTATTTTCTTCAATATTATATCGCAAAGCAAGTGTTTTATAAGCAATGTGTTAATTTTTTTCCCTTCTGAAGAAGGCATATTGCGGATACGCTGGTTGGCATGTATTACTCCCTTACACGATTGCAATATCTCAATACGTTATCAACTAGAATTATGGGGTGGGGAGGGGAGTCCAGCTATCAAAGGGATAACCTCATGGAAACTCAGGTAAGTGACAAGAAGAAAAGGGGAAACAAAACACACACAAAATCTTATCTGGATCGATGACGTCAGAAGGCGACCAGTAAGCTGGTGTTTGTCTCATTTGTCTGATTGGGTCTTTGAGGCCATGGCTGTTCATGTGGCGGAACAGCCAGTCCTAATCGCACGGCACAATGAAAGCCAGCCGGCATAATAGACGCTGCTTCCTGAATTAACTGTTCACGCATGCGCCACCGGAAATTTCGTATGAATAAAGGTGAGTTGAGGGAATGAGATCAAGTCACCTAGCAGACGGGAGCTGACATTTGTTGGTTGAACGGTTAATCCTTCCCGGCTTCATTAATGGCGGCCAGACACGTGACAGCAGCGGCGGACGGAAAGTCTCAAGACTCTCGGCGGACCTGCGGGATCGGGCGAGAAATGGCGAGACTTGTTGCGGGGCAGTGTTGGGTGACTTATACCTGTCATTTGCTGATTGCTACCCCCCGACTCATTTCTTTAAACGCATCTCTCCCAGCACATGACCTTTCGATACAGAACTTTCCATTCAATGAAACCGTTCGATCGCCTGATGAAAGGGCGTGATGCCAAATAAAAGTCACGAGATTGGGAGCTTTTCTATTGCCGTGTGTATGTGTGTGTAGTAACAAAACGGTTGCTAGGGAACACACAACAATGCATTTAATCAGTCGTTAAGGTGAGGAGCAATGATCCCGAGTTGGCTAGGGATGAGGGGAAATATCGAAAGTCACGGTTCAGTGGTTGGGTGACGCAGTTATTTTACCCTGATTAGAGATATTAATCAGTCTTTTTATCCTGATGAGGAATACAAGTTAATGCTTTATCCTGATCAGAGATACGAGTATATGTTGAATCATCAAACAAACAAACAAAATAAGAAATCAGAAGTTTATGTTGTATCCCTTTTCGAGCCTGGGTGAGGCGCTTGTAGAAATTACCGCAAGGCAATAGGCCAGCGTTCACACGGCATGCAGCAGCTCGGGTTGGGGTTGGAGGGGGGGGTGTTACAATCAAAATATGTGAGAATAAGCCTATTAGGCCTAGACTAGAATAAAGGCCTTTTGGTTGGTATCTCACTAACAGTGGGGCCTTCGGTTGTTGGTCTTTAACTGAAGATGTTAGTGAAACCTTTATGTACTCTACTTTTTTATTGCGTGAGAAGAATATCACGTGAGAAGAATATCACGTGAGAAGAATATCACGTGAGAAGAATATCACGTGAGAAGAATATCACGTGAGAAGAATATCACGTGAGAAGAATATCACGTGAGAAGAATATCACGTGAGAAGAATATCACGTGAGAAGAATATCACGTGAGAAGAATATCACGTGAGAAGAATATCACGTGAGAAGAATATCACGTGAGAAGAATATCACGTGAGAAGAATATCACGTGAGAAGAATATCACGTGAGAAGAATATCACGTGAGAAGAATATCACGTGAGAAGAATATCACGTGAGAAGAATATCACGTGAGAAGAATATCACGTGAGAAGAATATCACGTGAGAAGAATATCACGTGAGAAGAATATCACGTGAGAAGAATATCACGTGAGAAGAATATCACGTGAGAAGAATATCACGTGAGAAGAATATCACGTGAGAAGAATATCACGTGAGAAGAATATCACGTGAGAAGAATATCACGTGAGAAGAATATCACGTGAGAAGAATATCACACTAAGAGATAAACTGTTTGGCGTGTAAGTTGATGAACTTTTTAATTACAGATATTAACTAAATTTCTTGAAAATCGTTTGGAGCCTTTTTTTTAATAACGTTATACTATTTTTAAAAAATGATCATACTAGTTATTTCGCTGGTGTGTGTGTGGGGGGGGGGAGAACCCGAGAACTGGAGCAACCGAGCCTAGTCACTTAAAGCAGTTGTCAAAATTGGACAGTTCTTGACCAAGAGTGTTTACACAGGATCAACCAGAATGTGAAAAAATTCAATGGAAGTCTTTAAATACTTTCATTTACTTTAAATCCTGCGGGATCCCGAGAGGGAGGCCCCAATGTCAAGTTATTATTTAGATCACGTCCACACGCATTATAAAAATGAACTTAACCCAAGCACCCAGAGGGAAATGAACTGGGCGATTGCCTAAAAACATTTTTTAAACAACAATATATATATATATATCATACTAGTTCTTGTTATAAAGTTTTTAACATAGTTACAAAAAAAAATATATTTTTTTCTCTTTTGTTTATTGTTTCAGGCTCACGCAGTCCAAGTCCCCGTACCTCTCACCAAGGATCCCCAAACGTATCATCCAAGAGCCCCAGCCCAACACTGAACCTGTCTTCATCCCTTTCGACGGAGGTGTGCGCCGTCGGGTCGCCAGGGGGCTCCACGTCAAGCCTATCCCCTTCTCCTGGGGGAGGACCCATCAAGAAGAACACCCCAGGTACATTTTATATCATCAATGTGCAACTTTTTAAGTTCAGGCCCTCACCGTGAAATTTTCATTTTCTAACTCTTAAAATTTCTGTTAGTAATGAATCCTAATGAAACTAGTCTGAGAATTTGAATCACTTTTCAAAAGGGTATGAAAAATCAGTCATTTTTTAGGTCTATTTGCTAAGACATAAGACATTAAATAATGAGCACAATGAAATAGATGAATACAGTTTTCTGAAGTAAGTAGCGCTTGTTAAAGTCTCAAATATGTACTCCATCTTTGTTAAGATTAACGTTGAAAGTAGATATTTAAAATGTTGAAACAACCGCTCTGAACTTTATACCCAAAGAAAACCATATTTTGCATTGTCAATAATTAAGTATTGTTCAAGCATAGTACATCGTCAATGATCTGTAAATACGCTTGTTCCGAAAAATGGATATCCAAACAACAACTGTATTTGGAAAATATTTTTTTATAAACATTGGTTTACACGCACTGAAAAAAAAACACACCGACACACCTATGATGTAATTCAGGTCGATATCTGCCGTGCATTTAATAATTAACCTGGGATTAGGCGAATAGATAAGTTGATAATTTACATATTTCTCTGAATGCACGCCTGCAAGTGACCTCGTGCTCTATTTTAATGATTTTTTTAAATGATACCTTTACGAGGTCTCAGCACACCAGTTCCAGTCGCACCTTAACATCTATTAAGAGAATTATTCAATACAGTTTTACGATTATCTTAAACAATACTTTGTACACGATGAACTAAAACAGTACACTGTACATAATGCACTCATTTACGTGAATTATGTGTTGTACTCCGTGAATTAATTTCGTAAACGCTAATTTATAGCGGAAGTTTGAATTTTTCGGTAGGTATAAAAGTATCTATAAAAGTTTTGGATCTGACATCCCGAGGGTTACTATGACTTTAGCATTTTTCCTGATATGTCCCTTAGCTGCTAGGACTATAAAGTGTCTCTCTTATGTCTCTAGAGTTACTATGTGTTAAACAATTTTCCTCTTATGTCCCTAGGATTACTATGTGTAGTGTGTGGAGACACATCCAGTGGCAAACATTACGGCATCCTGGCCTGTAACGGATGCAGTGGGTTCTTTAAACGGAGTGTCAGGAGGAAGTTGATTTACAGGTGGGTTGTGTGGACAGGTGGGTCGTGTGGATAGCTGGGTTTTATGACGTGTTCTGTGGACAGAAGGGTCGTGTGGATATAGTCGTGTGGACAGATGTTCTGTGGACAGGTAGGTCGTGTAGACAGATGTGTTCTGTGGACAGGTGGGTCGTGTGGATATAGTCGTGTGGCCAGATGTGTTCTGTGGACAGGTGGGTCGTGTGGATATAGTCGTGTGGCCAGATGTGTTCTGTGGACAGGTGGGTCGTGTGGACAGATGTGTTCTGTGGACAGGTGGGTCGTGTGGACAGATGTGTTCTGTGGACAGATGTGTTCTGTGGACAGGTGGGTCGTGTGGACAGATGTGTTCTGTGGACAGATGTGTTCTGTGGACAGGTGGGTCGTGTGGACAGATGTGTTCTGTGGACAGGTGGGTCGTGTGGCCAGATATGTTCTGTGGACAGGTGGGTCGTGTGGACAGATGTGTTCTGTGGACAGGTGGGTCGTGTGGCCAGATATGTTCTGTGGACAGGTGGGTCGTGTGGACAGATGTGTTCTGTGGACAGGTAGGTCGTGTTGACAGGTAGGTCGTGTGGACAGGTAGGTCGTGTGGACAGGTAGGTCTTATAGAATTGTGGGTAACTTGAACTAGTGGAGGTAATTAAGCTATGATATTACTATTACCCTCGTCACTGACTGAATGATCAATTGAAAATTGAAACGTTCTAAAAATAACCAAAGGGCTTTTGGTGTAATGGCATATAGATGACAGAAAAGCTCTATTCTAAAACCAGATAAAATACAATATATCGATATGTAAGGTCGGTTCTTTTGACATGTTCAACAATTGTTGAAGTACCATCTCATTGCTACATTCCCTAGCGCTGAACTAAAACTACCAACCATAAATATATTAGCCACCTCTTGTCACGATCTCTTTGAATAATGAAAATTGCCATGGATGTCAACGTGTAACAAGATTATTTTATGTTGTGAATTGTCACGGATACCCGCCATATTGTCCACAGATGTCAAGCAGGCACAGGGCTGTGCACGGTGGACAAGGCTCACAGGAACCAGTGTCAGGCCTGCAGACTTAAGAAGTGCATACAGATGGGCATGAACAAAGATGGTGAGACGGTCTTAGTCAAGACTCGTGTCTTAGTCTAGAGTCACGGCCTATTGTTACATTCGTCCTGTCTCATACGGATCACACGTTTAGTTGTTTCGTTGTCTTGAAGAATATCTTTTATCCTGCTTCGTGCATTGTCCAAAAGTGTTCTTGACTTTACTTCTGTCCATACTATTCCAGGACGATTATTAAACAGCCAAACAAGACCTCTTATCAAACACGAAAGTTCCACCCCACACCCGCGACACGCCCTTACACACATACGATACGCTGCGAACACCAATGACACGCCCTCACACATATGACACGCAAGGACACCCACAACACGCCCCCACACACATGACACGCAACGAAAACCCACGATACGCCCCCAAACACAGATAGAACACGCCCCTCCAACACTCCCCACACATACGACACGCCCCGAACACCCACGACACGCCCCCACCCAGTACTTTGCACTGTTATTTCTCTTCTTCTCACCCAAGTTGTTTCCCTGTCCCGTCCAGCCGTCCAGAACGAGCGACAGCCCAGGAACACGGCCCAGGTGAGGGAGGACCAGATTGAACACGAGCTGGAGCACCCGTTGGTGCCCTCCAATGCCACGGTCAGCGCCACACACCCGGCATTCAGTCCCGGCGCCGGGCACCGGTTCATGGCAAGTCTCATAACCGGGGATTCTGGCAATGGTAAAATGGACCAGGAAGAAACAAGTACGTTATTAAGTTAATTGTCCAGTCCCTTGACTTGGCCCTTAAGTTTGAGGGGGTTTTGCCGCCCCCCCCCCTTCCCCCAGGTTTTTTTTTCTTCTGGTGAAGGGGAAATCTTTTATGTATATTATATCAAACATATTAAGCCATTATATTATTTTTTTAATGTTTAATACTTACCTTAACTCCGATGAAAAGGGAAGCATTATGTTTCGATATAAAATTATAATATTTTACTTTTTATGAAGTGTCTTTTATATCTTTCATTTTCAAGTCACTCAAGTCTTGAGTGAAACTATGACGAACCTATCTTTTCCTTGCATCTATCTTTTCCATGCATCTATCTTTTCCATGAACCTTTCAGGTGATGAAAATATCGATGTGACCAGCGTGGAGTCGGAGCCCCATCACACCCCCAACCACCACCATCCCCAGCACCCCAGCCTGTTGTACACAGAAAGCGCCATCTACCCTCCCGGCCACGAGACTTTGTACGAGTGCTCGGCCAGACTGTTGTTTATGGCGGTCAAGTGGGCCAAAAATTTACCTTCGTTCGCAAATTTACCTTTTAGAGATCAGGTGAGGATTGAACATAACAATTTACTGAGTTTAAATAGTCGGTTTTAAGATCTCTTATCTAGAACACACGACCAATGCGTATGTCTGGGACAGAATAACGTTCATTGCGGCTCGTCAAGAAACCATTACAGAGACAATTAAGAGACGCGAGCTGCATTGCGTGTTTCGGTCATGTGCTGCGACATTATAGCCTGACCACAAAAAAATCATCCTTCAAGGCACTGTAAAATGGGGGCGCGAGAGGTCGACTGCGGAAAAGCTCGCTTGACAACATACAAGAATGAACAAGGATGAGCTTTAATGAAATATTTGCCGCCGCTTAAGATATAGGCAAATGTGGAGATCGCTATCTGTTGATGTGTCCATGCGCCTCCCCCAAACGACCGCAACGGTCACGGATCTGATGATGATGATGATGATTTATACAAAACGATGTGGATATTCTTTTTTAAATTCCGTTTATTATAGGGAAATATCTAATATATAGTATCATTAGCATCTTCTCCACTATGACAATAGGGAAATATTTAAAATATAGCATCATTAGCCTCTTCTCCACGATGACCATAAAAATTTTCTTTTATATTTTAGAGTTTAAACTGAGTTTGATTTTTTTTTAATACGCCAAAATTCCTGACTTACCTCTGCTGACCTAATTGACTTGATTCTGTCGATACATAGGTGATACTTCTGGAGGAGGCATGGAGTGAACTGTTTCTACTGTGTGCCATTCAGTGGTCGATGCCCATGGAGGCGTGCCCCCTCTTCGTCATCCCAGACCATATGCCTCTTATCACCAACACGAAAGTGTCGCCATTTTCGGACATGCGCATTCTCCAGGATGTGATGACCCGTTTTAAATCAGTTCAGGTTGACCCCGCCGAGTTCGCTTGCCTCAAGGCGATCGTCTTGTTTAAATCTGGTATGCACTAACGGGCTTAAATTTGTAACTCATTCATTTTTTCAGTCTTAATTGTTTTTACAGCTGTTACTTTTAATGCAGATTAATGAACACTTGTAAGATAACGTTGGTGCTTTAAAAATATCTCAATTATATGACATTTAAAACTGTAAACAATGTTTATCCCTCTTCATTTCGAAGCCGTATTATAGGAATTTTTTTTAAGTACTTGAGTTTGGAGACATAATGTTCCCGTTTTAATTTACAGTTATAAGTTTTCTTCAACATACCGCTTCCATTCCAGACACTCGGAGTTTGAAAGACCCGCACCAAGTGGAGAGCTTGCAGGATCAGGCTCAGGTCATGTTGGGTCAGCACATCCGTGGGCAGCACCCGACACAACCTTTCAGGTGAGGGTCATGGTCAGCCGATAACCAACTCTGTTAAGCCCAGTACACACACACACACACACACAACCACACACACACACACACACACACACACACACACACACACACACACACACACACACACATCCAACATTGACTCACAATTGTGTACGTACAACCAAATTTAATTTAAACAAATAATTTTCTTATGCTTGAATCGTTCAATATTTTACTGATTGTCCTCTGGTTAAAAACTCTATTAAGATACCGATGTATAATGATAAACTCATCTCACAGATTTGGCCGACTCCTCCTGGTACTCCCCACACTCCGCTATGTGCCATCTGACAGAATTGAGAGACTCTTCTTTGGCAGGACGATAGGCAATACTCCGATGGAGA
The DNA here is from genome assembly GCA_944989445.1 of Ampullaceana balthica. NCBI lineage: Eukaryota > Metazoa > Mollusca > Gastropoda > Lymnaeidae > Ampullaceana > Ampullaceana balthica. Next base: position 988,562 of record CALYLW010000139.1, on the reverse strand, counting down.
AGCTTCTTTGTGATATGTTCAAAAGTTGAACGAGCGCTATAGAATTTGAACTCCATGAACTGATAGATGGGCGTCAAGACAAGGCGAGCTGCGTCGTTCTTTTTGATGAGTGTTACGTCACTCCTGGTCATGTCACGTGTCATCCTCAACAATGTACGGCATGCTACATTCCTCAAAACGTTTCTTCAAGATTTGAAGATTTGTGTTGTCGCCATCACAGGTATCCTGACTATCTGATTGGTTGTTTGTGTATCATCAGACATGTGACCACAGAGTTGTGTTTAACCCAAGATAAGATCACGCTACTCAGTAGTAGTCACAAATTGAACACTGTAATTACTGAAAAACAGAGGCTTGGGAGACATGATCATGTGTTAACACATCAGCTGTAAACAAGAATTTTTTTTAAGTGTAAGCAGACACACTTGAGTATTTCATATGTAAGAGGACACAGACTAGTTCATGTGTAAGTGTAATGGGCACACTTTGACTAATTCATGTGTAATGGGCACACTTTGACTTATACATTTGTACGCGGACAAACTTAAACTTGCTTGGTGTGTACCAAACACACTGACACAGGTTTATAAAAATCTGTACAGGCTAACAAGTCAACAGGTCAACTATTTTTGTCAAAGTCTTAATTATATTATAAAATTTTAATCACTATTACATAAGATCTTTAACCTAATGCTATAACCTGGAAAAAAAAATCTTCTGTCGATTGTGTATGGTGTCCGAGTCACAAAGGTGTACTTTCTTACAAATTAACAACAGTGAAAAGTCTTCATTTCTACAAAAAATAAGTATGTAAATACAAAAACATGAAACTCACATATACCTATTATTCTTGATATGCATGTATTTTCTTTACCATGTTCCGAATGATGTTCCGAATAGTGATGTTTATTTACTAATTTTCTGTCAAAAAGTTTATATACTGCAGGAGTGTAGTTGGATTTGTCTCATTGTAAATTAATAAATTGACGAACATTTCTTTTTGTAAAGATGAAAATTAATATTGGTATAACACAAACATCAGTAGTCTTGAATTCTTCTTTTTGCCATTTATTTTTATTTATTATCAAGCTACTCCTTATTTGTGGTCGTGTATATGAGAATGTCTTGCTTCTGTCTGGTCTTTCATCAGATAATGATTGGTATCAGAGAATGTCTTGCACCAAAGAATCCGTTACTTCTCCTGTTCTTGTATCAGAGAATGTCTTGTTTCCGTCTGTCAATCAAATCAAACCTTGTAGCCTTCTATTGTTTGTACCAACTCATTCCAACAAGCCAGTTTTTTTTTAAATCTATGCAAGGGACCAGTCTTTAAAACAAAGTTGAAGAAAGTGTGTGGACTTTGGTCAGAAGTTTAAACGAATTGAACAAAGAAATGATGGACACAGATTGCAAACCATGCTCGGGCTAAAAATGCGCAGATATTTTTTAACCAGTGCAGTGGCGTAGCTAGAGGGGGGCGGTGGGGGGCGGTCCGCCCCGGGCGGCACACATTTTGAGGGCGGCATTTGTGAGCATTTGAAACGTACAGCAATTTACGACAGAAATCCTTTTTCTTTTGAAGGGGGAAAACCAAGGTGGAACAAAAATATTAGTAATTTCTAGTCTTAATTAACGGAATTCGCACAACGTGTGTTTGATTACATAGTGGGTGTTATAACTAACGCAAAACCGTTCAAAAACTTTTAATTGCTCAAGAATGTATTGATTTGTTTGGAAAATTAACCAGTATAAGTCACAGATGACGCTTTTATTTTAAAAAAACACAACACCGCTGGGCCGGATAATATGTGCTATTAATATTGCCACGACAGTTTTTACGTGGAATTTCGACATTCGCATGGTGGTTCAAATATTGTGTTTAACTTGAAAATAGTAATTTATATTACTGTTTCAGTTTTCAAAAAATTATTGCGAAAAATTAAAATCAAATTTTTTGTTTTTATTGCATTAAAGTAGCACAAATAATTTGTGTTATTCATTCAAATAAAGTAAATAAAAGTAATGTGCAAATAATTTGAACTCGTCCATTTTATGGAAAATTATTAAGATTTATGACAAAAATATGAAAGTAGTCAAAGTTCTCTGTTATTAAATACCACAAAATCGGCATAAATAATTTCGAAAAAGACATACTTTAAAATTTCAAGCGTCTTGGAAAAATTGACATCTGAAAAAAGTAACAAGTAAAACGAGATCAGATGCTGGAATTTTACTCAGTTCAAATAAATATTTTTTCTTTTCTATGTTATCCGTCATTTCTTTTAAAAAGTAATGCAAAACCATTGCATGGACCAAATTGATGTGCTAATAGATAAAGATGTTATATCAGCCAAACAATTTGTGAAGAGTTGAAGATATCAACTGAACGTCGAGTTAGAAGGAGAAAAAAAATGACCGGGGAAAATTAAGTAGACGTGGTTCTATCCTTAGAACAAAAAGTACAACGAGAAATAGTTTTATCCATGGATGCAATTATAAAAGAACGCTTTGATGAGTTGCATATTCTTGCAACAAAATATTCGTAAATGGTAAATAATACCATGCAATCTACTAAATGAAGCATTTGAACATCGAATAAATTATTTTCTTGACATTGATAAAGAACAGTTGAATATTGAAAGAAAAAGGATCCATGTTTTATAGCTGTACCTACACTACGGGAAGAGGCATTATAAATTATGTCAGAAAAACGTGGTTAAACAGGATAGGTTGGACAATTCTGTACCCAACATTTTAATTTTGCTAAGAATTTTTATAATATGTATAAATATGTTTATATACTAGTGTATAAAAATTCTTTGTAAAAAAAATCATTTATATATAAATACAAAAATATATTAAAAATACTTAAATAGTAATTGGTAATGTTTTTGGATGTCAGTTAGGAATATATTTTGGCTCATGTACCTGTGGCCTCAGTAACTTTCTTGTGGCTTTAAACAAATGAATAGTTTATTTTTATAAATGTGTATTTATAGGTATATCATCTAATGCGGCCTCTTTTATTACGGCTTACATAAATATGGCATGCAATGGTAAACATGTTCCCCACCTTTACTTAGTTTCAATTACAATTATTTATTCATGTTTATTAATTTATAAAAATCATCATGTACTAGACGAAACGGCCGTCCATAATATGACGTCACGTGATTTAGGCTGATTTTTCACCCCCTCCCTCCTTGTCACACGTCGTCATAAAAACGTAGACCCCTTCTTCAATATGACGTCTCCCTACCCACCGTAAAAGCCGTATTTTCTATTTGTAAATGAGCATGTTTTAAATGAAATTTTAGTCATTTAAGTATGGTTTTAGTGTAAGGCTGCACTCTAATATCGTAACACGCGTTTTACATAAACGTCATTAAATAAAGTGTCAGTAATCACATATTTACGCGGAAATTTTATTTAAAGTTGCGCGTTTTGACGTGACGTAACATTTCTTAACCCCCACCCCATGTTACACATCCTCACCCCCTCCCCCCCAAGTGTGTGACGTCATTTATGAGCGGTCCTTAAAAAGGGCGGCAAATAGGAGACCGCCCCGGGCGGCAAAAGTTCTTGCTACGCCACTGAACCAGTGAAAGGGCACAGAAAAAATATAGAACAACATAACTTTAATTTTACATCCAGCTATTTCATCCAAACAGATGCAGTCTTTTATCAGCGGTCAATTTTGTATAAAGATCTTGGTAACCCAAATGAGATATGAATTTGAGAGAATGGAATTAACCTTATGGCATATTTAGCTCTATTTTTAACAGATCTATGTTTCAAATATTTAGCTATTAAAACGTATGTCAAATATCTTCCTATGTTTAAATAATTTAAAAATTTAGCCTATTTTAAAACTAAAATGAACATAATTTTCCATAAATTGAATAACACAAAAGATTAATTCTTAGAAATGTTTTGCATGGTTTATTAAATTACAATTCAATTTATTCCGATAAAATCCATAATAATTAATTTTTTAATGGTTTCTAGCAGTTATATAAAAAATTTGTATAACTAAAAATTATCTATATTTATTTGAAAAATACTATTTACGTTCGGTCTAATTTGTTGGTTATGTGTCTAACATTCGTCATCGGCTATGGTCGGTATTGTCAATGAATCAACGGACGGTTGTCAGCCAAGAAATAGTTGAAGCCAACAAAATATGAGAAAAATATTCTCAAAAATTTAATTAATTAATTTAATTAAGTTAATTTTTCGTTGCACAAAAGTAACAAAAGTAGTTGTTTATAATATCTTTGTTGGATTGGGACCTGAATTCTGCAGTTACCGAATGTCTTATTTGTTACAATACAGTCATCAATTATTTCATGTGTTAAAACACAGTCATCAATTATTTCATTTGATACAATCCAGTCGATGAATGCGATGGATGCTACAATTGAACCGATGTAAGCGATGGATAGATCTATTCAAGTACACATTTTTTTACCACGAATGAAGTATAAATGTAACAAGAACTCGAAAGAAAACATCAGTGATGTGATATGAAGACTTACAAATTCAACTTGTGTATGGTTTTTCTTTTCAATTTCAATTCGCGAAACTTAATTTTAATATTTTTTTTATAAATATGTTCAAGAAATATTAACTATTTTAGTGTACTAGTCGGTATACAATGCTGTCATACAAGATCGCAAATACATCATTCTCGTATGAGATCAAAAATACATATTTCTGGGCCAAGTTGATTGTGAATTAAGATTCTAAGTTTACTTGCTAAAATCTTGTTTTAAATTTTTATTTCCTGAGTTGTTGACTATTTGAAGCAAATCTCCCGAAAAAAGCGCTGTGTGCGCCCTTCCCCCCACCCACACACACACACTCTCTTCCCCACAAAAGTCGTTACAATAGTATACTAAAATGTCGTTTTTAAATAGTGCTTATCGATATTCGAAGATGCTGGACGAAATTGTCGTGCCAGAAAAAATAGACCAACGGATACCAGATGCACGAGCTGTAATACAACCACACAGCTGCTATACTGAAGGTGAAGGACATGTCACCGCGGGGACACTTGCTCGCCATGGCGTACGGCAGAGAGCAGCTGTACACAAGGAAAAGTAGTGACAAGCCGCGGTTTAGGGATTTCCTCATGGCCTTGGCCATCAGTGCCACGCCGTGGTGGCCACATATCGGCGGATGTTTTTCGCCAGTCAATGATTTGGCATTCATCAAGTAAAAGTCTGTCGTGATGTTCAATGAACCGAAACTTCCCAAAACCGAGGCGTTGTTTGTTTCTAGTACGTCCGGGCTCGGCCTCTGGGTCAAAATAAAACCTTTTAGGTCGTAGTCGTCGCTCGGAATCAAGTTGATCCCGCTGACCATGTTGGTCGAAAAGTCCCTGATGGTCGTATCGTTCCCAGACGCTGATACAGCACTGTGTCCCTGCAGGGTTTCAAAGAAAGAGGCATCGCTCACTTCGGAGTAGCTCACTTTCGACGCATCTGATGTCTGGGTTTCTTTGTTGACGACTTCTCGCGGAAGTGGACGATACTGTCTGATTTCCGGTTCTTCGATGACGACTTCAGTTGTTATTGTTTTATATTGCGATGTTTGATCGGGTGCACTTGTTGTGAGGAGGGGGGTGGAGATCTGTGTCTCATTGTATCTGATAGAATAAGGCTCGACCGTGTCATCGGCGCCACGGGTTTGAACAGATTTGGACAACGATCGCCCATCACTGCTACTCTTGAACGCCAGTAGCCACTGCTTGGACGCCTGGACTTGCACATCTTGACCACTTATAACTAAGCTTTTTGCTTTCATATTTCTCGGAATAGCAGATTTCATCCGCAAGCTCAGCCTCCATATTTTGTAAATCATGTAAACGTATGAGACGAGAATGAGCGGGGACAAGACGCACTGGACCAGAAATGTGATGTAGTTCTCATACCAACAAGCGCTGTTGAACGGATGCGAGCAGCGCTTCAGGTGGTCGTTGAAAATGTACGACACCCCGGACACCGACGGCACCAGCGGAATGAGCGCGTGCACCCCGGAGAACGTCCACGAAAACACCAGGACAGAGGCGTACACTTTGGTCGTCATGTAGGTCACGAACAACGTGGGTTCAACGGTGCTCAGGGCCCTGTCCAGCGCCAGGAATGCCTGGGTTAAGATGCCACAGATGTAGGTGAACTGGAACAAAAAACCCGTGATGGAACACACGGTGTTGCTCAGAACTGCCGACAGACATTCAGGGGAGCTGCAGGACAAGAGTCTGGCCGTCGACGGCATTACCCAAAAGAGAAGAATGAAGTCGCACAAGAGAAGATTGACAAGTAAAATGTAGCGTTTCTTCAGCTCCAGTCGTTTGTAGCGCCTGCAGATGACAAAGAGAACTGTGGAGTTAAGCAACATCCCCATGAGTTGAATGATGAGCAGCAGAATCAGTTGTAAGGATAGGCCTTCCGAGCTGCTGGAACTGAGGGTATCTGAGATAATCTGTTGCATGGCACGGCGTGGGAATGAGGCTTGTGATTTCCACCATCTTGAAACAAGACGCCATTAGTACTTCCTGGTGCACACAAACGTGTTCAGCTCCAAGGTGTGTTGTTGAACAAGCAGACATGCACACCGACAGTGGCAAAACTGGGAAATGAATATCGGGACTTTCGCAATGTCGGTGGGGCCAAAATCAAACCAAACCCAAAACACCTGAAACCAAATTAGTTTATTCCGGGTGTTTGAGTAAGAGTTAACACAGAGGGAAGTAATGTCTTTTTCCTGGACGTCGACCAAGACAGTGGCTAAATGTATCAACCTCTATTTTTTTTTATAGTCTTTCAATTGCTCAACAGCTTGAGTTAAAAGTAAAACAGTTTTGCTAAATAAAAGCGTGTTTAAAGAAAATACAAATACAAACTGTCCATCACATTTTATGATGCTCTAACTTATTTGACTTAAATTTAAAAAATATTAAAATGTTTTTTTTAAATAAATAAATAAATAATATTTTTTTAAATTTCTAGAGTACCTTTAAAATAAAATTTACGATTTTAAAAAATTGCATTTGAATTTCACATCCCTAAATTGTATGGAAAGTATCTTTTACAGTGAATTTATTTATGAAATGGCTAATCTGCATTCTTTTACAATACCTAACTTCCTACAATAACCTTTAAAGACCATTTTAAACCACTTCCAAACTTTTGCATCTTTAGATATAACCCCACGCGTAAAGCTAATGTAAATATTAGATCACTTAACTCATATTTTCTGAAGTTTCCAATTCGTATCGTTATATAAGCTGCCAATCATATTCTCAACGCCTTACAGTAAGGTAATTAAGTTGAATTTTTAAAATCCAGTCAGAGTAGGAATATGTAATTATTGTTAACGCTAGCAAAAAATCAAGCTGTTATTTGTTATATAATAAGTTAGACTACCACATAATTCATTGATTTATTTTAAATTCTTGATTGCCTCCCTTTATTCGTAACTCGTGCCATTGATTTCAATGCCAGCTGATGGTCAACAAAGTCCGGAAATTGTTGAAAAAAACCATTTTTAAAACCTATTGGTTTGAATGAATGCTCCTGAAAAGCACATTTAATAGAATTGAAGTATCTTTTCTCTCATTAAATAATTGGAAAATATTTAAATTAAAATATACTTAAAAATTAGCCTTTGACACTCTTTTAAAAATATTTATTTTAAAGAAGAAAAAAAAACAAAAAAAAACTTTCAATTGCAAAAATTCCAATTCAAATTGCCAACCTATTCTCGCTTGTAGCACAGTGTTTTCACACAATGAATGTTCCCCCAACTGCCCATGACATGATTAAACAACAATAATTGTTCAACATAACACCACTTCATATAGAATGTTTATTAGTTCTTACATCAATCTCAATGCTCATCATTGAACCAACAAAACATCTATTGCATACATAGGCTAACAAAGGCTTGAATCTGTATTGCACTGCAAAAAGATGAAGTTATTTATACAACACACAGGAATACACCAATGTGTATGTGATTATGATACAACTATATTACATCAAATCAAGATTTTACAATGAAATTATTCCCAAATGTTGTTAAATAGTTTTATAACACAATTTCATACGTCTTACATTAGAAATTAGCTATGCTTCAGATATACTTTCCTCTTTTTTAGAGTAGTATATGCTGTTTTCTCATTGAGTTCAAACCTGTAATAGATGTTCACAAAATTAGAGAATTATTCATATTATGTACTATTGAGTTAGTATTTGGGCCAAAATGTATTGCAATTTATTTTTAAAATATGTATTAATTAAAAATATGCTAATTTTTTTTCAAAAATAAAGCCAGGTTTAGTCTATAAAAATAATCCTAACTTTTAGCATTTCTCTTCAGATACACTAAAAAAAGAAAGATAATGATTTCTTTTCACATTATTCATAGATACTGTAAAAAAATTATTTAACGTTTATTCACTGCTCTTTAATAAAAATGAGCCTGTGTGATTTTTTTGCATTAGTTTTTCTTTTTTAAAATAAACTTTAATCTTTGTTCCTCCTCTATATCAGTACATGTATATATAAAATACAACGATTTTTTTCTTCTTAAACAATACTTCATGATGCTTAATAGGTTGCAAGGCTTGAAACAGACTCTTGCCTAATAAAAATTATTTTTCTTGGTTTAAATAAAAATTCATTGGAAAATTAATAATGTTTGTTCAAATAATACACAGCATTATTTTAAAATATTTTATGGAAAAAAAGCTGCATTATGGCACTAAACAAATATTTATTTTACATTTCCTTTCTTGTTTATAAATATTATAGGAAGATTTCTAGAAAATATCACTTACTTCATTTTCATAAAACTCATTTTTATTGTTGAAAATGTTATCTGTCTTTGGTCAGCTTAAGCAGACTTGAAATGGCATAATCATTATGGTAAACATTTAAAAATAATTTTCATGACATTAGATTATAGAAATCAAAAGATATAATTTAAAATTAAAGTTGCATGTATTTTATGTTCAAATGAATAATTCAAAGGTTAATATTTTCAGTAAAATATAATACTTTTCATGATATACACACTCTAGAAGGGTATTATTTATAGTCAAAGCATTTTTCTAAAATAGTGCATATCCATTAATTTATTTTTTAGATCCCTTATATTAACTTCGAAATCTTGTCCCTCTGTCGTCATCTCATCATCTCTCTCTCTCTCTGTCGTGATCTCTCTCTGTCGTTCGCGGGCGGGCGGAAAAACAAAAGTAAAAAATGACACGCTTTCCTTGATGCCATTGACCTGAAATTTGGCACATAGACTCGTGTCACCTAACAATGCATTGTATCAAAATTTCAGATCGATCAAATGTACCGTAATTAAATTAATGCATTTTTAGTTTATCTCTGTATAACATATGTTATTCAAATTCACGGTTTGTTCTTGTTTTTCTTTCACAAGCCAGTTCAGTTCACGCTTTGACACCACCCGTCGATGTCCACACTCCCTCCCGTCCCTTACCCCGGTTTTAAAGCCAGGGGATATCACTCGGTGTCAGTCTGTTGATTGCTATTGTGGCGCACGTCAAACAATACCTTTAGTTATTTCTCATATATAAGGGATTTATAGTCAAAAACTTTGTTTTTACGGGGTTGTTTAATTTAAATATGAACAGTTTTAAAAAGAGTAAGATAGATTCTATGCATAAAGCCATCACAATAATTACAATAATTAATGAAATGGATCAAAATCCCTAAATGAAATTTAAGTTTTCACCCTTTTCTAAAAAATTAAAATTACTTTTCACCTACCCTAATTAAAATTGTAATTATTACCCTTTTCAAATAAAAATATAACTACAATGCAGCTAAATAAAAAAGCATGTGAATTTTATTTTTACCATTATTAATTTTTAAATAAAATACATAGTAAAATTAATATTTTAAAAATTTGAGGACTACGGCCTGTATTTTGATTCTGTATAATAAATAATGATTACAAATGATACAGTCTTAATGTAAGAATACTGATATAATTTTTCCAATTTCATGAACAATTCTTATCTTAAAAGTTTGAAATAGTTTTTTTTTCTTCTTTTATTCATTTTAGATATTCAGTATAATAGGTCTTCACTTTAAATGAAAATATCACATTTACTTAAGTTATAAGAAAAAGAATTTCAAATAGAAAGAAAGTACTTTTCTTAAAACAGATGTAAGTGCAACTCATTTTGTGCATATACAGGATTTACATGTGCCTATAAACACTTATTTCAGTATTCATTACAAACAATATAAGCTATTGCAGATGCTGTTTTCTTGGAGTTTGCCATTTTTGTTTTTAAAAACAAGTTCTCATTTAATGGATTGGAATCATTTCAAAAGCTCTGTTCCAAATAGTCTGGTTTTTTAAAAATGACAAATAACAATATATTATAGCCCATGGCTCTATGTCTAAACCTCCGTGATTTTCTTACTGAAACGTGGGACAGGCATATCCATGCTGAAGTTGTCACTAACTGTGACATCATCAATGTTCATATCATCAAACATGTCCATATCACTCATGTGGTCAGGGACAAACAGGTCATCATCACTGACAGTCCCAGGGCGGTAGTTGTCATACTCAGACTCGTAGGCTGCTGAGCCAGAGTCACCGTTGATGTGCAGGTCAGACTGGGACATCTCACTGCTGCTGGCCAGTGAGCTCAGACTCGTGTGCTCCGCTCTGGATGCTGCAGTTTGGGCCCCAAAGATGAGAGGCATGAGATAAGCATGCCTGGTCTTTGGGCTGGCGCAAGCTGAACTCACGGGAGAAGTGGTGTCTTCACGGTCACTTGGAATGTAATCTAAACTTCTGCAGTGCCGCGGAGGTACGCTGTGAGGTTGCCTCCTCTTGATTTGGAAGGGGTTGATTGACAACCTGTGCGCACTTGGTGCCATCCTGGTGTGTGGGAGCAGCCCCTGGTTGTCGACGCCGCTCTTTAATCTCCTCTTCAGCTCATCTTGTTCTCGTGTCTCCGGAGATTTAGGGGGTTTGTTGTAGCCTGACGAGTGCTGAGATGGACGATTCTCTCGTTCATCATACAACAAGTTGTCCAGGTCAGGTTGGTCATACTCTTGGGTCAGCTCTTGTAACAGCTGGGTCAGTGAAGCTGAGGCCTCTGGGATGGGAAATTTAGGTGTAGGGGGGCAATGGGGAATGCTGTTGATGGTGTCGCTAGATCTAGATCTAAACCGATCTAAAGTGCTGTAAGGGGATGTAAACACGTAGCTCAGTACACTATGCTTGTCATCTTGGTGAGGTAGGTGGCGAATCAGAGCGTTTCTTGATGGCTTCAGTTCTATTGGATTCAGAAACACGATGGAAGAATGATCACTGGGAGGGTGTGAGGAGATTGAATCTTTCTCATCATCAGACACAAAGTTCATGTTAAAAGCCTCTCTCCGTTTCTTTAGTGGAGACAGCGATACCCCAAGCTTGTGGGTAGGCACGGATGGGTACGATTTGCGATAGTTGGTCTTTATCTGATGAGCTTCATTAGGACCACATCTTAAACCATTTCTTTGAACAGCCCATGGCTTAACATGTGCAGCCCAAGGTTTGGGTGCACCGAAGACCATGCCATTTTCTGTATTGTTTCTTGGGTCGTAGAATAGGGACATTGTTTTGCCATCGATGCTGGCTACTAAACCTCCAGTGGGGGTGATGGTTGAGTTAGACGACGGGCTAGTCGTGTCTTCAACACCTGCTGACGCCTGTTTGTCTCCCTTTTTATGATCACTTGAATATTCTGAAACATCATCGTGGATGATGACGGTCTGCTCTGAGGAGGCAGTGCTTCTAAGAGATGGTGTTGTTGATTGACATCTTTCAAAGGATTCTCTACTCCTTTGTGATGAGGTCGAGGAGGGGCACTTATCAATTGGTTCCCGATAAACACCAGTGACAAATCCATCATTACTGTTTCTAGATATATCTTCTGGTGATGATTTTAGGGGCCTAGTTAGACATTCTGAAAGCTGTGCGTAGTAACTTTCCTGCATATTGTTCTTGGATTGCACAATTCCATTGTGTGATGTCGCTTCACTAGGCAAGTAAGCCTTGTTCTGAAACTTTTCTTGACAATTAAAATGTGTTGTATCTTCTAGTATTGCATCCTCAGCAACTCTCCTCAGATGTGGTTTAGTTGGCGGAGAAACACATTTATAAATGGGAGGGGCGTTTGTCCTTGAATAAGGGGGGCTACTGCTGGTCATGGGTACTGAAGGGGGCTTACAGTTGGGTTCAGAGCTGACTTTTCTCAAAGAGTGCAGGGGGGCAGCCTGTCCGCGGGACGCATCGGGGCTGGCCATCGTAACGCCCTTGCTGCCCTCCCCAAGAACTTTGTTGGCTCTGGCTCCATCACTGACTGTGGACTTGGGGCTGGTGGGGCTGCCGGGGCTTGTGGGTGAAGACCCTTTGGCCTTCAAGCTGTCGAAGATGGAGTTTTGAACTTGCACAGACACAGGTCTGGCTTGTTGCTGGTTTTGCATCTTGGCATTAAAAAAGTGCACCGCCGGGAGCTCTGGGCCCACTACGTTACCCTGGGCCATGTTACCGGCAGACGAACTGCTCAGTTTCCGTAGCGGGTTTCTGTGCATGTTGGGGCTGTCCATGGAATTTTGACGTTTTTTATTTAGACTGCCAGTAGGAGTAGAGGCACCACGCTGCCTTTCCATGGTGGATGATTGGTGCTGGATTCGTTCAGTACTGGATGTGAACATTGGATGCTCTGCACTGGCAGATTTACCCAGGGTTCTAAGTGAGGGGGAAACTGGTGAGTCATTGGTGATCATTGTTGGAGGTAAACTCTCTAGGGATCTGAAGAAATGAAAGGCAGACATGACGAATTAAGTTTGAAATAAAAAATATAGATGTTAACAATTAAAATAAGTATAAAAACTTAAACAATCTATATGGTAAATTAATTGATGCTGGATATACTTATAAAACAATTGATTTTAATTAGTAGATTATAGGGCTGCGGAAATTATCGATTAATTTCTCGATTAATCGTTAAAAATTTTATCGATTAAGTATCGATTAAAATAATTTTAATCGATAAAAATTCTATTAAAATGTTGGAAAATATTTATAATATTTTTTTTTAATTTTAGTAATAAATAATAAATTATTAATAATTAATAATAATTTATATATATTTTTTTACGTACAAACATCTCCCGCGTAATATTAAAATTTATTTTATTAATTTATGTTGACCGGCAGACGTCAACTATAAAATGCCTGACAGCCAGAGCCGTATTTACACCATTTTGGGCCCCCGGGCAAAGAAATAGTGTTGGGCCCTTCCCCAGCAGGAATAAAAAATGAATATACATAATATATATAAATAACCATATTCCCATGGGGCCCATATGCTCGTGGGCCCCCGGGCAAATGCCCAACGGGCCTATGCGTCAAGACGGCCCTGCTGACAGCATCAGCGCAGTTAAATGTAAACATATAACTAGAAAGTTGAGCAAATATGTTGTTTTTAAGCTAACTGCGGATGGCAAAGTCGAAGATGGTGAAAACGTTTACTGTGTCCACTGCCATAAACAATTCTCTTTTAAAGGATCAAATACATCGCTGACGTACCACCTTGAGCACAAATCAAGTATCAACACATTGTCATGAAATTTAGTTAAAAATATTCTTAATTTTCAATGTCCGTGAGAAATGTTCAGTTTAATGACGTCATAAATTTCTATTTTTGGTTTTAATCGAAATTATCAATTAATTAATCTATAATTTTTCAAAAGTTAACGATTAAATTTAAATTAATCGATAAAAGCCCTAGTAGATTATAATATATCCCAGATGATATTTTTGGGCTTTTAAAAATCTAGATGAAAATAAAAATCCTTTGTTTGACCCACCGGCAAGTAGGTGTCCCACTCGGATGGGGGCTGTCTATTTGTGGGCTTTCAGGCGGAGTAGGAGGTGGATAGATACAGTTGGGATCTCTTGGCACGATGCGATCCTTCAAGAGGTACGTGATCATGTCACCTTTGCCTTTGACAGGGACTTTACCCCGGCATTCAAATGTGAAGACATTCTTAAGAACTGCATACACTTCTTCTGTGACCTGAGGTGTCAACATTTAATCAATGAATGTGAGTCATATTAAGGAGATTTTAAAAAAATTATTATAACAATAAAATGGGAAATGATATATCATTGTACCCCAGTCTGGGACTGCAGTCACCTTGCTTCACATAAAATAAAATACATAAAAATATACATTACATGTAATACAAAATGTTTGTTAACTCAACAAAACACAAAAATGCATGTCTGAGTGCTTTTTTGACCTTAAAGTTCAACATTTATAAATGACATTTATTTGGATATATTTTCTTTAATTTTGTTCTCTCTCAAGGCCTTTATTGCACAAGTATTATTATGTTTATCAAATTTAAGTCATTTAAACCATGTTATACTTAAACACTTAAACCAACTACACAAAAACGCCAATGTAACAAAAAGTACCATCTTTACCTCCCAGACTACACAGTAATACAACAACTTACCTGAACCCTCCCTGAAACTCCTGTGCTTTCCATTCGACTGGCAACATTCACTGTATTCCCCCATATGTCATACTGAGGCTTACGTGCTCCAATGACTCCAGCAACTACTGGTCCAACATTGATGCCTTAAACAAAAATGTGGGTCTTAATTTTCTTATCATAGTTCCAGTTAAAATGTATGACTGTAAAAATGCATGACATTAACTTGAAATATTATCTCCTTCAAACTTACCAACTCGTAGCTCGAAATTGTTGTAAGAGTTTTCATTGATGTTTTTTAATTTCTCCTTCATTGCCATAACGAAATCTACCAACATGGTGATGTAAAATGTTATGGATTCATCTCTTACCTGAAAAAATTTTTTGTTTTAATTTAGCATCACAGTGGTATATTAAGCATTTGAAAAAAATCAAGGTAGAGTTTGATCCGAGCAAAACTTTTCATTAGTTTTAATATGATGAAAATCTTTTACTGTCTCAGTTGTCATAATTCAAATGATTTCAAATTTAATTATTTATTTTATACCGCTGCTTTTAAATAGTAACAAAACATTTGTGAATTCAAATAGTTGTACTTCATTTCTTTTTTAAAATTAATATTTTCATAGTAAATTTGAAACAAAAAGAGAGGTCTGTGTTTACTTATAAATTATTTATTTAAAATTCATCTAAAACTTATTTTTAATTTATGAATAATGGAATCATATAAATGTCCTATTGGTTCTGAAACCACATTGACCAAAATCCAAATGAGCCACCTGATAAGAACATCATATGACCAATCTTAACTCATTTCTATTTTTAAACAAGTGGCCTACCTTTACCAGGTGAGAGGGTTTAAGTCCTGTAGCTGCCATGTAACAACTTCCAATTGTTTTGATTTTTTCAACTCCGTAAAAGTAAGGAACATCAAGTAACTAGAAATATGCAAAGGGAAACTTTTTTTTCTAAACTGTGGTTAGAATAGAAAATATTTACTAATATTGATTTGAAAGTATCATCACTGAACATTTTTACTGAAAATGAAGTACAAGTTTAAACTGCTGGGTGAGGGAAATTTTATTCAGTTCAGTGTCTCAAAAACTAAAAAAATAATTGTTGATTTCCAACAATTTCTAACAATAGAAATATTTCTAACAATAGAATTCACACTAAAGAGCTAGTACCATGAGACATATAAATATGTGGTATCACCATTAATAATAGGAAAGTGCTGATAATGAATATTTCAGTGTAATAAAAAATAATATTAAGATTTTATTGGATCACTGAAAGAATATTAAATTTAAAAAATAAACATTAGGTTATAAAATTCAGTTTTAATTTCATTGACAATAAAAAATTACCTCATCAAAGTCAGCTATAATTTCATTGAGGACTCGCAAACATTCAACTCCTTGATTATTAGCAGCCAACTCAACATAGAAGTTTGAGAAGTTTGGAATTGAAGCAAAGAATACAGCTACTTTGTTGTATTGTTGACTGTATAATTCCTGAGAAATACACCCAAAAAATTTAATTATCAAAATAAAAATTATTATTTTAAAATAGCTTATTAACTTAACAAAGAGTTTATATTTAACCCTCTAGGCCTTGAGCTAATGAACAATCAAAATCTTATCTTATACATTACAGATACTCATTTGTTTGTTCTTGCCAATGGTACAATAAAAGTGTTTTTATCCCTATGTCTAATTGAGTTTTGCATTAGATTGATATTGTAATTTACTTCCAAATTATAATTTAATGCCTTATATATTTTAACTACTTTGCTCTTCGTTCTTCTTTTTTTAGTTTGTACAAAATTTTTATTGATACCAATCTATGGCAAAAAGTATTAGATTAAGTTTGAGTTTTTTTTAGCCTTTCATTTTAATTTCAATGAAATGGATACAAGATGAACTTAATTGTATTTTGATTTCAAATACCCTTACCTAACTTCATAGAGACATAAAATCATTAAATTCATAGAGAAACAAAATTATTCAATCTCTCCATTTTTTTTCAAACTTAGCCCCTCCCCTCATCCCATTTCCTTCATTCAGTTACCATGTGACTATTTGTCTGCAGGTTCAGGAAATGGTTGGCCACATGTTCAGGTAACAGATTGCATAAGATTCTAGAGTTTTGCCGCTGCAATTCCTGCATTCCAGCTTTTTCCTCTGTTGCCTGTGAGCAAGGAGATTACAACAGTTTAATACAGATCCTTTATATGTTTGTCCAATTTAGCAAAATAAAAAGATATAACGGACTTTGTAATTAAAATAATTGGTTATGAGCAATATTAAAATGAATAGGGCAACAAACTATACATTTTAAAGTAGTTGACTGTTGTGGCGGTGAACAAATCAAGATATTGTAAAGCCAGACCATAATGATTGGATTTTTTAAAGCACAGATCTTATGTTGAAAAAAAATAATTAAGAGTTATGTTGTGGATAAGTTAAAATAAATCAGACAAATGAGATGATCTTGAGCTTTCACAAATAATATTAATTCATGATAAATTTAGTAATTGTTGAGTACAAGAAATTTATTTGTGAAATTTTTTCATCTACATTCTATGTGCTTTTATTTATTTGTAAACTAATGTGTTTTATTCTTTTAAACCAAAGTAAGCAGAAATGACATTTTTTACTTTTCAAAATAAAATGTGAACTTTTCTTATTGTAATTATAAACAAACTCTTGATTTTGGAGTAATTTGACACATTGAACATATCTTCAAACTTCTTGATAATCCTAAAACATTCTAAAGAATGTTAAAATGTAATCCTAAAATAGTATGTTATGTTTCATAAAATTTCCACCCAATAGGTATTAAAATCTATTCAAATGCGCCTTTCTTGGGCATTTTGTGCCAGCTTTTAATCAAGCATAATTTATTTAATAAGATATTGAGGAACAATGCATCTGACAACAGAGATTTGTATTTACTGCATTGACTGCCAATGCCATGTACAACAGAAACTAAGTACTTGAAATCAGAAAAAAAATTATGCATTAGTTAACTGGCCTCCCTTTTTGAACAAGATATCATTAGATGTTTTGTATTAAAGAATCATCATGCTGTCATTCCACGACATGGGATGGAAAGTCAAATAGTGAGGAACATGTATAAATCAACCAAGAAAGATTTGTTGGAAATAACTGCTTGATATAAACTATTTCTTTAAAGCTTTACAGTTACTGTTAAAATTCATTATCTTTTATGACATTTTTATGCACATAGCAATTAGGTAGCATGCCTTCTGTTACCACTGGTTTATTTAATTGAAAGTTTAAAAATCATTCAAAATTTATGACAAGGAGTACGCTTATGCAAATATTATATTTACTTTGTTAGCAACTTTTAAAAATAAATAATAATAAGATACAAGGTGTTTTTTTTAGGTTTAAGTTACATATTAAACTTGCTAAGGACATTCAAGATAAAAGATTATAAGTAGTGCAAGCAGGCTAATATTTCTGTTTTTTTCTCTAGTTTCTTGCTTAGAGTTTAGATATAGCTATCTTCTATGCCTTTAATAAAACATTCAAGAAAAAAAATGTTTAACTTTAAGATTAATAAAATAATAGGATTCCAAGTTAAGAAAAATTAATGATAATAATAAAAAATTATCTAAAATGAATAGAGGAGCTGCAAAGATCTTATTATGATTTTCCTTATCTCCGATGAATAAATGAAGAGTAAAAAAACAACCACAAATTATTATAATAAAAGTCTGTTGATGTTACCAATATTGCTACAAGTGCTAAGAGAATTAATTTTAACTCTCAGATGTTTCATAATAGAATTTTCAGTACACTACATCTACACCTTCTGGCAAATATCTGAAATAAACTTCATTTAAGGTGTGGTAATAATTTAAAATAAATAATAGTTGTTATAAAAGTCACTCATATATTTTTATGCAATGTTGTAATAATAAATATCTTAAATTTTGTGATGACAGTGGTTAGTCCCTATGCCTATGCCTATGCTGAGAGGTAACTCACCAAGGTGTGCTGTAGAGGTAAAGTAATTTTTCACTTAACCATGGATAATTTAGAGAAAAAAAATGTGAATGTAAAAGGATTTCTCTGCACGATATTAATAACAAATGTAAAAATATTATTTTTTAAGAACCAAGGACTTTGCTTCTCGTTAAATAAGATTTCTTGGAACTCTTTTACACAGTTATCTTTCTTTTTTTATCAAGTTTAGTCAAGGTTTTAAAACAAACATAATTTCATAATGTTCATGATACATTTCCTTCTAATGAACAGATTTGAGATTAGCAAATACAAATGATTGTATTGATTCAATGCACACACAAAATGTCTCTGTATTAAGCTCTTAGAATGGTTGTCTTTTGTTTTCATTAATAAAGATGATTACTTACATGTACTAAAAAATGAATAGCTCTATTAGAAATAAAACTATATCAGTGTAAGTTTTCAATAATAATAATGTGGACAGGCATAACAATATTTACCCTTTTTTACCATACAAATAAACAATACAAAGAAACAAAGCAATCTTTATTTCCTTAAACAAGCAAATAAATATTTTTGAATACA
Source organism: Ampullaceana balthica (assembly GCA_944989445.1). Lineage (NCBI taxonomy): Eukaryota > Metazoa > Mollusca > Gastropoda > Lymnaeidae > Ampullaceana > Ampullaceana balthica. The sequence continues at coordinate 969,427 of CALYLW010000139.1, read as the reverse complement.
CTATAAAAATAGAACAAGAATATATAACTTGATTGTTTTAACATGGATGAATAAAGTAACATATTATGAATCCAAAGACAGAATATAATTTTTAATCGTTGAAAATTTTTTAGATCATATAAATTAATATAAGTAGACTTAACAAACCCAAATTAAACTTGGTTAATAAAGTCATTTGACTTTTATTATGACTTACTTGTGATTTCCACAGATAATCTAATCTTAATGTCCACTCCTGTTCTCTATTCTGGAGTGAGAATCCAAGGAGAAACATGACAAAAGCCAAGATGCCGTATACTTCAGTTGGCATTAGGGCACTGCAATTTCAAGGGGGAAAATGACAAATACGAATACAATAACCAAAAATAAATTAAGAGATTTATTAGCTTTTAATAAAAGTAATTTAATAACATTCAAGTCCATTAATAAATAGATGGTATTTTATATACTGGTTTGAACTTTGAAGTGATAAACATTAAAATGCAAATCTGAATTGAGTTTTGATCTTATTTTAAGTTCTTTGAGGGGGGGGGGAGGGGAGATGAATGTATAACTTTATAAATTTGGCTTTCTAGTCTTGTAGAAAATAAGAGGCATGTGAAGTTGTATCTTTAAAATGTATTCTTATAAAGCCAGGTGAAATTAAATTAATACAGAAACTGAATTTCAGAATGGTTTAAATTTTCATTCTATCAATATTAATATCTGGATGAGTTGCTGTCGTTTCTTCCTTTTGCCATTCTGAATTAGTAGTTACAAAATTGTTGTTAAACAACATTTTTAAGAGCATAATTATTTTCATATAATACACCAGGTGTCTTAAATTTGATTCCTTATCTGGTACCTCTTGCAAACAAAAAACAAAAACAATAATGCAGTTAAAATTATCATTAAAAAACTAGTGATAGGCCAATTACAGCATGCTTTGCTCCCATCTTCTGATATCCTAGCTACATGTATTTCTAGGATCTATTTGTGACTAGATTTAAGCTATAGTCTCAGAGTCTAGGTGTGACTAGATCCTATGCTATATCCCTAGATATTATCTTATCCATTAGAGTCGCTTCTCTTATGCATTCTAGATGTGACTAGTCTGGTTGTTCATAGGCAAAGTAGTTCAGCCATAGCTATTTTGTGTGAAATTAATAATAAATTAATTCATTGACACCTAAAGTCATACTGTGGTGTGAAATTCATATTTTCCCTATGTTAGATACAGATAAGTAAAGGCTATAAAAAAAATTGTGATTCATAAAGGCAAAGTATAAAAATAACCATGTCATGTGAAAAAAAAAGTTTGAGAAATGGTGTGAAATAACAAGCTACATTAGTACTATTTACTGATATTTTGTACCTGGATTTAACAAAAATATCTGGGAAAATACGGTTTATACATGTTTTTAAAATAACTATCAGAGTAAATATGATTTTTTAAAGGAAAAATTGTGTTTTTTAGAACTTACTGGGTGACATCATCAAATTGGGCAAACAAACTTTTGTGAGTAAATTTCATGACCACAATGTGTCCAGCGGTGATGATGACCATACAGCCAACCTTTATTAATGGGTTTATCTTAATAAACAGAGCTAGGAGGAAGAAACACAAAATGCCAGACACAATGATGTAGTTGGGATCACTGCAGGTCAAATGTCGGTCTTGATTCATCAAACTTAAACTGTCCAGAAATGAGAGGCCGTGTCCACCACTACAACACAACTGATTATGAAGACAATAAGACACTCATGTTAAGGAAAATTTCATACAAATCACCAAAAGTTGTTTTTTTTACATTTATGAAGTGACTCTAAATGATGGGAAAAAAAATTGTTTTAAAAAATTTAACTTTCACTTCAATTGAATTGATAAAATTCAATAAAACATTAACTTAGTATACATTGTTTTTTAAGACATGGTGAGAGAAATAGCCACTTACTACATTAACTTGCACCATGAGGTAAGGTATGGAAACAGTAGTTATAGTCAGAAACACACGAAGTTTGGTCCAGTTGCTAAGGTCAACATTTGTGCACTGTTAGCGAAATAGGGTTAAACAAAAAAATACAGTGCCTCTAAACTACACGATATAATTTGATCTGCCTCTGGGTGATGTTTAAAACTTTATTAGAAACATTTTTGTAAATATTTGTTTTAATGTTCTTTGTTAATATATATTTCAGGAAAATGTGCATAATAGAGAACATATGAAATATAATAATTAGTGATTTATTTTAATTACTTACTTTAAGTTTTGTGCTGAGAATAAAAATAAGAATGGTGGATGGCCAAGCAAAGGCAATAATAAACAACATCAGGAGAAGGTAAGTCTTTGGAAGAATGACAACCTGTTTGAGATAATAATATATGGTAGATTGTGTTCAAGTAAAGAAATAGTGGAACAAGAGATTTTTAGGTTTGAAAATGAAGTCAGAACAGTTAAATGTATGCTTTTGATTTAACACTTTCTTCAGCAGATATATTTAAAACACAAATTTTTATTTAGGAATTGATACGCTTTTCGTTACACGCTTTTATTTATCTCACACTGTTTCAAGCCACTGTTTGTATGTTGTATTCTTCAAATCTTGTAACGTAAAATTAAACCACTTCTAATGGCCCTAGAGATCAAAATTTTTACCACTGATAGATCTTGGATGAAAATGCATGGTATGGAAATTTGAGATCGATCGAATGTACCGTAATTAAATTAATGCATTTTTTAAATGTAGTTTATCGCTATATAGCATGTGTAAAATTTCAAATCTTGAAACGTAAAATTAAACCACTTCTGATGGTCTTAGAGATCTAAACTTTTTACCACAGTTAGATCTTGGATGAAAATGCATTGTTTCAAAATTTCAGATAGATCGAATTAAATTAATGCTTTTTTTTAGTTTATCTCTATATAGCATCTACTAATTAAATTTAATTGGTAAGGTCGAAAAATCGATTTAAAAAATTTTAGACTAAAAAGTAGAAAATAAAATACGTTAAAAAAATCTTTTTTAAAAAAGGACACGCTTTTATTTACATATAGAAAGTGCACTAAATAGAAGAAAATAAAAATTTTCTATGATTGCAAGTGAAATCCGTGAACCTATCAACTGCACATAAAAGCGTGGGGCGCTCATCACATCATGAATCTACAATGCGCTACGATGGTTAATTGATAGGGCTGCGGAAATTATCGATTAATCTCTCGATTAATCGTTAAAAAATTTATCGATTAAATATCGATTAAAATAATTTTAATCGATAAAAATTCGATTAAAATTTTAAGAAAATATTTATAATATTTTTATTAAAATTTTAGTAATAAATAATAAATTATTAATAATTAATAATAATTTATATATATTTTTTACGTACAAACATCTCCCGCGTAATATTAAAATTTATTTTATTAATGTATGTTGACCGGCAGACGTCAATTATAAAATGTCTGAGAGCCAGAGCCGTCTTTACACCATTTTGGGTCCCCGGGCAAAAATATAGTGTTGGGCCCTTCCCCCGCAGGAATAAAAAATGAATATACATAATATATATAAATAAACATATTCCCATGGGGCCCATATGCTCGTGGGCCCCCGGGCAAATGCCCAACGGGCCTATGCGTTAAGACGGCCCTGCTGACAGCATCAGCGCAGTTAAATTTAAACATATAACTAGAAAGTTGAGCAAATATGTTGTTTTTAAGCTAACTGCGGATGGCAAAGTCGAAGATGGTGAAAACATTTTCTGTGTCCACTGCCATAAACAATTCTCTTTTAAAGGATCAAATACATCGCTGACGTACCACCTTCATCACAAATCAAGTATCAACACATTGTCATGAAATTTAGTTCAAAATATTCTTAATTTTCAATGTCCGTGAGAAATGTTCAGTTTAATGACGTCATAAATTTCTATTTTTGGTTTTAATCGAAATTATCGATTAATTAATCGATAATTTTTCAAAAGTTAACGATTAAATTTAAATTAATCGAACAGCCCTATTAATTGATAACAATGAACTCTACAGTGACGTAGTTATCAATCATAATGCACAAATAAATCAGAATGATTTAGTTGGTGTGCAACAAATAGAACCAGAACCAAATGAGGATAATGACGTTAGTGCATATAAAGAGATTGGAGATGCTTCGAGATGCTACTATCATATAAATTAGAAATATTTATTTATATGCAAAAGAATAGTTGCAAAGAGAACTGAGTTGTGATGGGCGCTCATCACAACTCTCATCATGTACAAGGCTGCAAAACATAATTACAAATTTGTATGAATATTAATAGACATTAAAAGTTTCAAAACTTTATCATATACATGCTACTATCATATTAATTAGAAATATTTATCTATATGCAGAAAAATAGTTGCAAAGAGAAATGAGTTGTGATGGGCGCCCCACTCTTTTATGTGCAGTTGATAGGTTCACGGATTTCACTTGCAATCATAGAACATTTTTATTTTCTTCTTTTTAGTGCACTTTCTATATGTAAATAAAAGCGTGTCCTTTTTTGAAAAAGATTTTTTTAACGTATTTTATTTAGTATTTTGCTGCCCCCTTCCACACAAAAAAATATAAGCAATTGACCAAAAATTGCCCACTTCCTACATCGCAGTATATTAATAGTGAAAAAGCAAAGATCTACTTGGCTTTCTCTTATTTAAATCTTATTAAACAAATCAAATAGCTTATTGATCTAGACCATTAATTTATAGATGAGTGCTGAAGTGGTATTCTCAATGTACCACAAAATGGGAAAGTAAAGTGTGACAGCTGCTTTTGCCATTTTTCCTTGTAAGATGAGGACATATTAGACATTGTCCTGTTGCATATGTGGGTCAAGTATCAAGAATACAGCCTTGCTTTACTCCACTACTGATTGGTTAGGTCTTTTATGTTCCTCAGAGACAACAGTAATATTAATTGGGAAATTTGCAGCTTATTCAAAAATATAATAACTGAATAAGACAGGGTGGTAGGAATGCTTCTATTAGAAAAATTTTGAAAAATATTATGTAGAGCAGCCTGCGTGGCAAATCTGGTTCATGATGTCAGGCTAACTGATGGTCCTCAAAATTTTCTTGATAAAAAAATAGAACACATGTGGAAACCTCATAGACTTCTGCGGCATCCGGGCAGAATAGCGACTGTCAAAACAGCGACCGTCATAATAGCGACTTCAAAATAGCGACTGTATCAAAACAGCGACTGTCAAAACAGCGACCGTCATAATAGCGACTGCATCATAACAGCGACTGTATCAAAATAGCGACTTTCTTCTTTTGCTTGTATTAATGTTTGAAAAACTTACTGTGCCTAGCCTACAATGGAGTTTATAAAATAAAGAAAAGTAAGACACGATAAGCCATGTAGGTTTTTTGTACAGAAGGGACAATACAAAATTAAATACAATCAACTGGAGGTGTGTATAAATAAATGTTGGTGTTGTAAAGAGTGTAAACACATTTTCGGGACACAATTTGTTTTTAAAAAAATTCTGTGAAAAAAATAAAATTATAACTTCTATTACTTCAGTCAAATATATTTTGCAGAAAGCTCGATAGTGATTAACAAACATAGATGCAGTCGATTAATTTAGGGGGATTGCGGTGGTACTATGCATTTATGTAGTTTTTTCACTAGGGGTCTTTGGGTAAGTTTAGACAATGAAAAGGGGTCTATGTGTCAAAAAGGATTGGAACCACTGTGTTAGGTGAACGGTTGGACAAGAATAGCTATGTGGTGAAGTCGCTGTTATGATGGTCGCTGTTTTGATACAGTCGCTATTTTGAAGTCGCTATTATGACGGTCGCTGTTTTGACACAGTCGCTATTTTGAAGTCGCTATTATGACGGTCGCTGTTTTGACAGTCGCTATTTTGAACCCGTGCCGACTTCTGCGTGTCTTAAGTTTACTATTTTCTTATTTAAATTATTGTAACTGCAATAGATATTATTGTTGTTTTAATGTTGAATTTTTTCGTGCCATCTCAAGTGATATACCTGTTTCTGGTAGCTCCCCCTACAATTTCAGATTACCAATATTTCCATGGCAACACTCACAGAACCCCATTTTTTATGCTTTCAGATGCATCGGGCTGTCAACACAGGTCAAAGGCTCCAGAAATTACAAGGGAATGTAGCAAGAATTTTTATCGGACTGTGAAAATATTTGTTATCATTGCTTCACAGATGTTGAGTTTTAAAAACTGAAGAAATTTGCTGCTGCAGATATGGCATTGATGGTTGAAACAACTTAGGTTTGTGAGCAAACATTTTCAAAATTGAAATATTTGAAGTCAATACATTGTATGAGTTTGGCTGATGAACACTTGAAAGCAATTCTCTTTATTGGATGCAGCAATGTCCAAACTAAACATTGACAATATCTGGAAAGCCAAACACAATTTCACAAATGTCACTAATGCTTTTTGCAGCTTAATTTATTAGATTCTGACAACTGCCATCAGATCATATTTTAACATCTTTTTGATAACTTAGCCTCCTTTGATAATATTAATAACCCCCTTTTCAGACCATGACGGTCTATGGGGCAAGTGAAGTAGCGTTCACAAGTTTCATTGAGCCACCACTAAGGAGCAAGGGATTGTGTGGCTAGTACAATGCCCCGGGGGCGTTGCGATTACCGAGGCTCGAACCCGTGACTCGACTTTTGCCTCAGTTAACATTTCTATTAAATAAATATTTTGTTGTTTTTTCTGTTTCTGCACTGCATGCCCTTATTAACAAAGAATGCTTAACTTGGTTTTTCATCTTTTTTCACAGAGCTTCTGCTCTGGCTTGCCAGAAGTATAAAGATTTATTATGCAGCCCATGCCCCATGCTCATCATTTAGTTAGTTTTGGCAGACTGTAAAAAAAGTTTTCTCGACCCCTAATCTAGACACACACAAAAACTACAAAATGTATGGTACACTTATGCAAGACTTTTAAATTTCTTGAAATGAAATTAATTTGTACAATTTACTTTAGGTGCATGTAATGATTGTTGATTTATATATTTGATAATATTCAATAACACAATTATATAATTCCAAAAAGAACAACATATTTTTATTTCCCACCTGTAGGCCAACCATTAGGACCAACATTATGAGTGTACACACCAAGCTGCAACCAAAAGTGATATCTTCTGTGGCCTGGTACTGGAGGCAGAAATTATAGAAACATTAAGGAAGGTTTTCATAGATACTTGAGCAATGATATTTATCATTCTTTAGTGTGGATTTTGAATTTTAATTGTTTTTATTTCAAATACATTTCAAATGGATTTGAAATGAGTTTATTTTACAGTAATGTCTTATTAGGAATTCATGCGATGTATTTTCGTGCATGTTGTTACAATGTCATCTTCTTCAATAATACAAGTATAATTGAAAAATAAAATGTCATTTGTAAAAGAAAAATGTAATTTAAATTTAGACAGTTTATTTTTTAGAATTATGTTTAACTGTACACATTTGATGAAATAAAGTTTTAAATGGCACAAAACAATTTCATCCATATCAGCCGAAATTTTTTCTGCATTTAATTAAGTTACTCATATTAATGAATTTATAGAAACTGAGTTTATCTCAAATCATGCCAATGTCATCACTTTTAGATAAATCATAAGTCAGAATGTGCCCTTTCCTTGATAACATTTGTCTATATACTTAAACATACAGTACTGGAGCAAGACATTTTTAGATTGAGTTAAAATAGGCTATTGTCTCCTCTAAAAATTATCAAAAGATTTCAGAAAGATTTGTTATGCCTTCAGGGGTTTGGACATGCTTCGTACCCACATTGAGCGGACCCTGTAGTACACATACAGCTTCGTATCCACCTAGAGCGGACCCTGTAGCACACATACAGCTACTTACTCCGTTTCTCTTTGTCTTTGTTGGTAAAGCTTAGCGTGAGAAAGTGAATGTTGTTTGATTTCTCTCTTTCAATACTTCTGGCAGTTAGAGCTTGGGCCAGGTACTTGTTGACTCTGTCGACAGGTGACTCTACCATTTCCTGTCTGTTGTATATATTTTTGATAGGCTTTAGTCAATGCAAATAACAGAACATCATAGAAAACCACTAAAGACGGTTAGGATGTAATGTAAACTTAAGATAAATGTCTATCATTTACCATTATATCAACTGGTTACAGAATTATCCATTCAGTATTCTTGTAGCGGTTTTGATTAATACAAGATAGTAGTTCCAATATTGTAATAATCAAGCTTCAAAAATAATTTTTTTATATGCATTTATCTTTCTGCTTAAGTACATGTCTGAATTAAGTCAGATTATAAAGGCAAAATAATTTTTACCACCACCCTGCACCCACGTCCACACCCCCCAAAAACCAATTTTAAGTACGAGTAAATTGACATACCTGTTCCTCAATGCTTTGTTGGGTTTTTCAGTTCCTAAATTTTGCTGTAATAAAGATAATTTTTTAACTATTATGCCAAAGTGTCTAAAAAAGCATAATCACTAATATTCCTGTATGTTGTATTTCATTATTTTTCTTAAGTTAAAAGTTTACTGCTGCATTTCATTTCCATTGCCAATAAGTTATTTTTATCCAAGACACCACCTGAGACAGGGGCTGAGATAATGAGTTCTATGCAGGGCTGCGGAGATACATGAACTAACAGTTTTGATCCAAGACACCACCTGAGACAGGGGCTGAGATAATGAGTTCTATGCAGGGCTGTGGAGATACATGAACTAACAGTTTTGTTCCAAGACACCACCTGAGACAGGGGCTGAGATAATGAGTTCTATGCAGGGCTGTGGAGTTACATGAACTAACAGTTTTGTTCCAGGCTTTAGTGCTAACATCATTACACAACTCAACGTCATGACAAGAAAATTATTTTAAAGTCCCTGATCAAATTTTCAGAAAGAATTTAACTTTTTGCGTCTCTGGTGTTGAAGACTGGGAATAAAAACTCCAGTCTAAAATTGCTATGGTTTAGTTTAGTTAAACAATTATGCAAACAACCCTGGTCTTTCAATTAGTGTTTTCTCAATGAGGAGCTCAAATGCTTAGTCTTAAATAGTGTTAGTTAAAAATGAGTTGTCTCTCTTTATCTAGTTACTTGACTACTGCACCTCTGTTTCAATCATCTTTCTTTTTCATACTTTAATATAAATATACAATACTTGGTAACAGACAGTTCTGACTTACATAATCCTGCACAGAAATTGTGACACCTTCTTGTTTTTCTACATCGTCTGTACCCTGCAATAATTTTTTTTAAATATATTTTAAAAAGGTAATGTTAAGGGGCACATCACTACATTTTAATTTAGGAAACAAAAACTTGAATATGTTTTTTTAATTCTATTGCTGATAAACATTTGTCTTTTCATACAAATTTTGGTAGCAACAAGTATTATTATTATAGGTTGAAGATCATTTTTGTCCTTTTTTATACAATTGTTAGTCATTGAGTTAAGTGTAAAAGGAAGATTCTGCTTGGTTTCTGCTTAAATAGCTGTAATGTATGGTTCTAAGTATAGCTATCACATGACATGGGAAGAGACCCTACTTTTCAAATTATTTTCAACAGAACTTTTGGGCCCTTAAATTTGAAAAGGACCCCTGCAGTCCTCTATCAAGAATACATTTTTCATTGTAAGATTCAGCGGAAGAAGAAAGAGTTTGCTGTTTTTGTTTTTGTATGACAATAAACATCATATTCAATAAGTGCAAATAAACAAAAAGCTATAACACAGCATTTGTTGTTTCCCATGGCCTTGAATTAAGCAGTAAACAAGTTTTGCATCATAGTAAAGGATTAGGTACTTTATTGTAATATACTTTTCCCATATTTTTTCTTAAATCCATGTTTTTAGAATTACATTTAACCCCATCCCTCAATTACTTAAAATCTTAAGTATTCGAAAATGACAATAATTTATAAAAATCTATTTTACAGTTATTCTAAGAAAGCAACAGTGAGATGTATTATTTTTTCCAATAAAAACTGACCATAGTTTTGGCAACTTTGCCTTGATGTGGCATTGAATCCCTTGACTGACTGGTGGACAACACGTCTGAGAAAGGGATCTCGGCATTGAATTTCACAGACTGCATGAGCCGGATAACACAGTTTGTGACACCCTTGAAAGACAGCTTGTGGGGTCTCATCCCTGTCCACTCACGTTGCAGAAGAACCGCATGTTGCTGTCAGAAAAATATGCATGACATGATATATTATATGATTAGCAAACTTGTATAGAATTCCAAGCTTTTTATTTGCAATGTAAGGTAATACTGTGTGATTTGAAATGTACAGTCAATTCATATGTACTTAACTTAGGGAGTTTCAGATATAATTTGTAGTTATCAAAAAATTAAGATTTTTTTGTTTTTTTATTCATTGGAGAAGTTGGATAAATTTTTGATTAATTATCATGCTTAAAACAGAATTCGTTCATTCATTTTTTATGTTTAATAGTATTTTTTGTTGTTGAAATTGATCAATCTCTTTGTGAAGCTTTTGTTTCAAATGATTCCTCTATTTAATCAAATAAAAAAGGTTAATTTTTTAAAGCTTGGTAAATTAATTAAGGCAAGTACTGAATTTTTATGATATATTTTATGGCTACATGACGAATTGTGGGATTTGTTAAGCCATTTATCAATCATTAGGCTATAAATGTGACTTTTTGAAATATTGCTCTCAAAGGTCAAAATGACACCCAAGAACGCACGTTTAACATAGCGCATTGCATAAGTGGCTCAAGCTGACAACGTAACTCTTAGGTGATGGAATGATTGGTGCATGGAATGCTTGGTGCATGGAATGATTGGTGCAAGGAATATTTGATACACAGAATGATAGGTGCATATAACGTTTAGTGCATAGAATGTTTAGTGCATATAATTTGTGGTGCATGTTATGATTGTTGCATGTAATAATTAGAGCATGTAATGATTGGTACATGAATGTTTAACGCATCAAATGACACAGGTGGGAATTGGAGAAAAAAATTAAAGTGTTCTGACCAAAAGCCTTTTTGAAGTAATTTACTTGTGAGTACTAAAATAATAGTAGATTTGCAGACTGGATTAATGGAGGTTTGGTGACTGGAGTAAAGGGTAGATTTGGAGACAGGAGTAAAGGGTAGATTTGGAGACAGGAAGGAGTAAGGGTAGATTTGGAGACAGGAAGGAGTAAGGGTAGATTTGGAGACAGGAGTAAAGGGTAGATTTGGAGACAGGAGTAAAGGGTAGATTTGGAGACAGGAGTAAAGGGTAGATTTGGAGACAGGATTAATGGAGGTTTAGTGACTGGAGTAAAGGGTCGATTTGGAGACAGGGGTAACAGGAGTAAGGGTAGATTTGGAGACAGGAGTAATAGGGGTTTGGTGACTGGAGTAATGGGTAGATTTGGAGACAGGAGTAATGGAGGTTTGGTGACTGGAGTAAGGGGTAGATTTGGAGACAGGAGTAAGGGATAGATTTGGAGACAGGAGTAAGGGGTAGATTTGGAGACAGGAGTAATGGAGGTTTGGTGACTGGAGTAAGGGGTAGATTTGGAGACAGGAGTAAGGGGTATATTTGGAGACAGGAGTAAAGGAGGTTTGGTGAGTGACTGGAGTAAGGGGTAGATTTTGAGACAGGAGTAATGGAGGTTTGGTGACAGGAGTAAAGGGTAGATTTGGAGACAGGAGTAAGGGGTAGATATGGAGACTGGAGTAAGGTAGATTTGGAGTAAGGGTAGATTAGGAGACAGGAGTATAGGTAGATTTTGAGATGTAAGTAAAGATATTGGGAGATAGGAAATATTTACTAAATGGCAAACTCATACTAACAAAGATTGTTTCGATGTTACGTGAAAAGAATTCTGTTAAAAAGTAATGTAATATATAAAACACTCGATCATTCAAATACAAACCACTGGAATCAGAAGGCTCACCATAGATCACTACGATTCCACAACTAGAAGACCACAATTGCTGCGTGTACTTTGTCTTTTTAAAAATATACAAGTATTTAGCTTTAGAACTTCTACTGTAAGGAGCAGGGGATCCAAGACAAAAATGGCCTTAAGATTTAAATGTTGAAAACATCGTCTTCCTGTAGACACATTTAGCTTAATGGGCCTACGAGAACATCCGACATGAGCCAACCACCAGTTCATCGAGTGGCTTATACGTCTCATCACTGGTTACCGACATTGTCTATAAGTTATAGGCCTACCAAAGACGACAACTTAGGGGAGCTAACGGGGTTTACTGCGTGATTTTATGAATGTAACTACAGTAGAAGTCCGATAATCCGGCACGTTCGGGACCGGCTCGGTGCCGGACTATCGAAAATACCGGTCTATCGGGTGGTGCCCCTTCTTTTTAGTGTAGGCTTTGCCGTAAAACAAATGTGCTTTGTTCTTTTAACTACATACATACATAAATCGTAATTATAAGAACAATTAGGTTAATAATTAAAATACAAATACAGTATGCAATTATTATTGCTGCAAATACAACAAAGTTTATTTTACATTTCATATAATGTATGTACACGTACTATAAAACATATTTCACTTATATTTTTAAAAAAGTCACGAATGTCTTTTTGTTTTCTTGACTTTGGGTGTTAATTATAAAATTTATTTCTAATGATTTGGAAATCAATAATTTCTGAAGCACTGTAGCTAGTACTAGCCTTAGTAAAAGAGATACACTTATTTAGTGATTCTGCAGCTTCTGCCCAGCTGATTTTTTCCTTTTCTTCCGTTTCGGCATCTGAGTCACTTTCTTCACGATTTTGAGTAGGCTGAGGGTTTACAGAGCGCTTCCGGGTGATCCCGAACTACCCGGAAAACTTCCGAATAGATCTCGAGCGTTTTTATTTGCTTGAAAGACACACTTTTGGAGAAAAAAATTTTTTTTTACAATTTTCCGGAGCGATGCCGGACTATCGGGCTTTCCGGACTGTTGGATGCCGGACTAATGGACTTCTACGTACAATGTTTGTATGCGAGAAGCTGACAGAGATATTTGATAGATACTCAAAAGCGTTACAAATTCAAAATTTTAACAAATAACCCCAAATACCCCTTGTTTTTCAGGGAAGTACTTTTATACACCAACCTATACAATTACTTTTAAAAATAGGTTGATCAGCAACCTCCTATACCATATATAAATTCTGAATTGTCTTTTAGTTACAGCAGTGGAAGTTAACCAGAGCGTGTCATTGCATTACATTTTTCAAAATTCAAAATATTTCCATTTGTAAACAATGAAACATGGTCTTCACTCACCTAGTGCCTAGTATTTGACTACACAAGTAAATATATATAGTGTATTATTTGACGTTACTATAAGTATTTGACTGTATCCATCTAGCTTTTTTTGGTCGCCGACTACTAAGATACTATTACTTTTACCTTGTTTTCTGTCCACCATTATTTCACTGTACTTGTCTATTTAGCTCATTCGCTGTCTACTTCTATTTGGCTGTGTTCATGTATTCTTCTGGTTCTCCATCAGTATTTTAATCTACTTGGTCAATTATTCTAAAGTTTGCGAGAGAGCGTAACCTTCACATTTATTAGACCTTTTTTTAAATTGTAGAAGTCATCTAGACATGTTTCATTTAGCGACATAATCCGGATACAAGCAGATATTTCCATATCATGTGAGTTGTACCTGTAAAATATCATGTGAGTTGTACCTGTAAAATATCATGTGAGTTGTACCTGTAAAATATCATGTGAGTTGTACCTGTAAAATATCATGTGAGTTGTACCTGTAAAATATCATGTGAGTTGTACCTGTAAAATATCATGTGAGTTGTACCTGTAAAATATCATGTGAGTTGTACCTGTAAAATATCATGTGAGTTGTACCTGTAAAATATCATGTGAGTTGTACCTGTAAAATATCATGTGAGTTGTACCTGTAAAATATCATGTGAGTTGTACCTGTAAAATATCATGTGAGTTGTACCTGTAAAATATCATGTGAGTTGTACCTGTAAAATATCATGTGAGTTGTACCTGTAAAATTTCATGTGAGTTGTATCTGTAAAATCCATGTACTCGGTATTTCGCCCACGCAACCTAACATCCCGATCTATTTATTTCTCATAAATTCGAATCACGATTTACCAAATATTATTTATAATTACAATCTTCATATGTAAGAATTACATAGTTAAAAGTTTTTAAAAAATTGCGTGTGTGTGTGTGTCTGCGTCGTAAAAGTACCACCTCCCATTTTACAGAATGCTTTCTTTTAAATGCTGTGCCAACGCTAAGTGAAGAGTCGATAGTTGCCAGATTTAACCCCACAGCGCGGTGACCAAAATAAAAAAGTATGAATTGAATCTTGTGAGCTCATAAATTGCTCCCCATAAATCATGTTCCATGCCTGGCTTGCGATAGTTCGTGTTACCCAGTAGGTCATCGATCACTCGATCAATCTAGTGCGCGGCCACAAAACGGTGCAGTTTTTTTTTCTTGTTTTTAGTTCAAGCGACCACTGTTTCTTTTTAAAAAAATTATTTGATTTATCGGTTGCTCTAATAAACAGCGGAGGGATTTTGGGGTGGGGGGGGGCACCGATTATGACACGAGCAATTAATCCAGGAGTAATTAAGGAAGGAGGTAATTATATCGCGGTAATTAAGTCTGTAATTAATTTATGGAGGTTCTGGATTAGGGTGCGCGTTTATATGCGGATAATAAAGGGGGGAGGGGGGCGCTTGATGGGATGCCGAATTAGTGTATCCAAGATTTCAGGTGATTCCAGTCGGAAACCAACATGACGCGCGCAGCTGGGGGAAAAGAAAATTACAAGGGGAAGTAGCCGAGCGTTTACCGGATGTCTCGGGCTGGCGCTTTCGTCGATATCATAGGCAGTATGTTCCAAGACGTTCTGGCGTTGTGCGCATGACCTTGGCACGTGGTATTTAGTGTAGTTGTGCGGAATGACGTCATGGGCGTGATATTGATGAAGACTGACGTCAGGAGTTAACAAACATATTTTGGCTCATCTTGATGATAAGTGTGCAAGATGGGAGTAACAAGGCAGTTCACCAGCGAAGAAGCCAATACTTTTTTAAAAAATATATATCTTATTCTGTATTTAAGGCTTAAAATACACTGAGAAATAGCTAATAATTTACAAGTAGCCTATTAGCATTTCGAAAGAATGTGGATGATAACTTTATGACGTCATGTTTTGGAGTTAAATATAAACAATACTCTCAACTCTTTATTTTATTTTCCTATCACATTTTAAGAATTAGTACAATTGGTTTCTACGTTTTATAAGGAAATTTTTTGTAATTTTTAGTAATTTTCTAATAAACGTTTGCTATTTTAACGAAAATTTCTTTAAAATTCCAGTTAAAATGACTTAACTCTTTATCCTTCACTTAATTTAGTGCGCTAGACATTATTTTACTATGATAATTCAAGCAAGGTGAAACCAGCTTGTGAACATTTGATGAGACCAACAGAATGTATTTAAAAACACAACAAACATACTAAAGAAACAAATGGGAGTAAACTCAATCCCAAAGCACTTGATTGGGATCCCAGGACTATGACTATGATCCCAGGTAATATGGGGCTTGTTCCCATGTGTGGATTTTGAGCTCCAGGTTTAAGATTCAATGTCTTTTTAAGTGTACAGATCGTAGACGCAGACGTATTTTGCACCATGCCCCCTGATTGTGCCTGTTAATGATGACGTGTGTACAACGTGGTGATGCCAGACAGACGATACTTCGTGAATACATCCCACATATAGAAGCACCAATGAACGTTGTATAGAAGCACCAATGAACGTTGTATAGAAGCACCAATGAACGTTGTATAGAAGCACAAGTGAACGTTGTTTAGACACAGAGCCTGCACACAGCTTGTACAAAGTTCAAACACAGGTGTAAAGATTGAACATGTCTTACACTCACTTCACTCCATATAATTCTCTGGAACAAAGGTTAGCAGATGAGATTCAATACAGACTCGGTGAGCGAGCGGGGTGGAGGGGATGATTGATGAGTGAGTGCTGGACTCAAAGAATTGGACGGATGGATGTTATGCCAGGGGATGGTGATATTATATGTGACAGTGTTTCCCCAAAGGGATGATGTTATCCTAGAGCGGTGGAGGATGTTATTCTCGGGGGATAATGTTATCACATGGGGATGATGGTATCCGATGGGATTATATTATCAAATGGTGTGCGATTTTGTTTTTGGTCTGTAATTTGGTTTTTAAAACAGTTTCTAAGTATAGTTTATGTGTTGTAAGTGATAGTGTAACCTTCCTGCCTGGTAATGGTATTATAAGATACAGTATTAGTGACAACGTTACTCTTACCTCTTGGTGTTGATCTTTGACAAAAATTGTTTTCAATTACATTGAGTCAATAAGTCAAATAAAATCTTGTTGTATGGTTGGCAAGCAAAACAAATATAAAAAAATACAATTTACAAATCTTAATTCCGTTAGTACTCAATGACTTCAATTCATTCTTTAAGACAATAAGTTCCATGGGAGGTGCATTGCACAGTGGGCAGTCGGCGCGCAGTCGGCACTCTTGATAGCTTCTTATTTTTATGTAAGGCAGTCTATTAGGACAGCTGTAGCATTTTTTTGTGGCTAAAAGTGGGTACAAAAGTTTTAGCCACCCCCCCCCAGGCTGGCACTCCTTCGAGCTACGCCACTTCACATAACAGCGACCAAGATCAGGTGTCACTCCACCCACTTCACATAACAGAGAACCAAGATCAGGTGTTACTCCACCCACTTCACATAACAGCGACCAAAGATCAGGTGTCACTCCACCCACTTCACATAACAGAGAACCAAGATCAGGTGTCACTCCACCCACTTCACATAACAGCGACCAAAGATCAGGTGTCACTCCACCCACTTCACATAACAGAGAACCAAGATCAGGTGTTACTCCACCCACTTCACATAACAGCGACCAAAGATCAGGTGTTACTCCATGCACCCACTTCACCCACAAAAGCTTAATTAATTGCAGTTAAGATATTCTTTTGGCTCCAGCTATATTTCATCCCCACATTACATCGTCCAAATGTGAATACAAAAATTATATGAAAATAATAAGAAAATTATCTAAAATAGTAGTAACGGGAAGAGGAACACTGCAATAGACGTGTAGTTTTAATCTGTCTCACCTTCAGAGGATAAGCAAACACAGTGTAGATTCAAGATGTCTTACCTTTGGAAAAAGAACAGAGTAAGTAGTTTCAAACTGTCTTACCTTTGGAGAATGAACAAAGTAAATAGATTCAAGCTGTCTTACCTTTGAGGAATAAACAGAGTAAATAGATTCAATCTGTCTTACCTTTGGAGAATGAACAAAGTAAATAGATTCAAGCTGTCTTACCTTTGGAGAATGAACAAAGTAAATAGATTCAAGCTGTCTTACCTTTGGAGAATGAACAAAGTAAATAGATTCAAGCTGTCTTACCTTTGGAGAATGAACAAAGTAAATAGATTCAAGCTGTCTTACCTTTGAGGAATGAACAGAGTAAATAGATTCAAGCTGTCTTACCTTTGGAGAATGAACAAAGTAAATAGATTCAAGCTGTCTTACCTTTGGAGAATGAACAAAGTAAATAGATTCAAGCTGTCTTACCTTTGGAGAATGAACAGAGTAAATAGATTCAAGCTGTCTTACCTTTGGAGAATGAACAAAGTAAATAGATTCAAGCTGTCTTACCTTTGGAGAATGAACAGAGTAAATAGATTCAAGCTGTCTTACCTTCCGTGGATGTTTAGTTTTAATGAAAAAAGTCTCCACGCCCAGCTGTTTGATGTAGGCGTCCCTCTCCCCGCCGTTGCCTGGCTCCACATCGTACTGACCATGGAGCTGGTCAAGTGTTGCCTTGGTAACGTGGACACGCCTACAGAAACCACAGGAGATCATAGAGGTTATTTTCATCACGTCACAATCATCGACAGCAATGTTAAGTTCCTTACTATGCACTTGAAATAAGGCAAAAGCTTAATGTGTAATTTTCGATGATCGCACGAAACATAGCCTTTTATTATATAGGATGTCTAAGGACATCAAATGATTTCTGAGTCAGCCGAGAATTGAGTTCCCAGCAGACACCAAGGTACATCCCCTGACCTCATGTGACTGTCCAGCAGACTTACCCAGGGATTCCTCCTGACTCCATGTGATTGGCCAGCTTGACGTCATTGCTGAAGACGTCATATTGCCATTTCTTGAGGCCCAGCACGCCACACAGCACCCTCCCTGTGTGAAGACCAACCCTCATGTTAAGTTTGACCCCCGTTTGGTCACACACACTCCTGAAATAAAGTAAATCATAAGAACAAACAACGACATTTATCATTCTTAAAATAACAGTCAATCGGCCCGTGAGTCAACCTAGCACTACTATAAATAAAATATAGATACAATCTAGATACATGCATTGAAAGAATTTGTTTAAGTAATATAAACAAAACAGCGTATAGTGATAGTGCTTAATTATTGTGAGTTTTTTTTAAATAGAAAATTTAAATATCTATGTAAAAATCCGTTGTCAAAGGGGGTGCTAAAATATTGATATAGTTCAAAGGTAAAGAATATGTGCGATTGCACATGAAAAGGCGTGTTTTCTTATTAACATAGAATGCGATACTCAAAGTAATTGAGTTATGAAACATTGTATTTAAATGTAAAAGCAAACGTGCACAATGTTCGCGTCACACTTCTTTCAATTGAATCACTGTTTCTTGTTGGGCGTATTTGACATATGTTGCATAAAACGCGCGATCTCTCCCATATACTGCTGGGACATTTTATCCTTTAAGCTGGATGTCACAATTCAAATTTCTGGCAGATTCTCATTTTATAGCTATTCTAATATGACTTTCGGGTTGGGGCGTGGAGGGGTCGGGTGGAAGCGATGCTGGACAACAAAAAAACAAATGCGGAAATGGACAGATGCACAAAAGATAACTCCTGTACACTGGGTCTAAGTTAATTCAACCCTCGTGTTGCTGCCCTGTATGGCTTCCTCGTTGGCTTAACCGTTGGTTTCATCGCTATTCATATTCACACAAACAAGAATGTCAGAAATGAACGTGGCAATACCGGAACTGCCATGCAATATGTGACGTCAGGCCAGAGATTTGTTAACACAGCCTCTCAATAGAAACAGATGGGTCGGATTAATCTACGATGATTATGCAAGACATCTGAGTTAGATCATTGTGCAACATTTTCTCTTGAGACGCAGCTGGAGGGATGAAACCTGTCCAGCAAACAAATAAAAACCTCACGACTCTTCCGTTTTTGTCCGCACCTCTGTTATCAGGCAGCGTTTGGGGTAAAATTCAGATTTGCTTTAGCAGAAGTCGTTTCATATAGTCTGCTCACCCGACATGGCAATACATTTCAGAGTTGAGAGTATACGTCATAGGTGCTATATCAAGACAAGTTCTCTATATCCTATGACCCACCATCTTTATTTCTCCGTGGGAATTCATTCTTCCAAGTCTTTGAACCTCTTCAAAGTTTTGATGTCAACAGTTTTTATAATGAGTGATATACCCTATATGGGCTTATGTGTTTTAATAACTATGTCATTGTGTGTTATATGGACCATTATTCTTGAAGTTGTTACGAGTCATTCGTGAGTTACAAGTCTCATGGGCTTTTATGTTTAAAATTACCCAGTGTATGTCTTTTTGTGCCATTCTGTTTAAAATTACCCAGTGTATGTCTTTTTGTGCCATTCTGTTTAAAGTTACCCAGTGTATGTCTTTTTGTGCCATTATGTTTAAAGTTACCCAGTGTATGTCTTTTTGTGCCATTATGTTTAAAGTTATCCAGTGTTTGTATTTTTGTCCCATTATGTTTAAAGTTGTTGTATGAGTTAACCTTTGAAGAAATCACTGTTTGGGCTTGGGGGGCGGGGGGGGGATCTCCCTGACCAGAATGAACCTAAATGTTGGGGGTGAATACCGGCACCTGTCCCTGGGATATCTGTCTTCTAAGACATCCATGTCTCGGCGTCCCTCAGACGTCTAGCCGCCAACAGCGTGCGCTTTGTTGTGGCTGTCGTCTGGTCTTCGGCTCAGCTAACATTCGGTTGGACGTTTCCAAACAAGAAAGTTTGATGAATGTGACCTAGACCTTGTGTCGCCATAGGTGACAATCGAAACGTTTATGTCGAAGCGAGGATTTTCTGCTTATCGCCACAGTGACACTGTGGTGACAACGGGAGATAACAATGTAATTGTTTGGAATAGATATGGTCAGGCAACTTCCTATTTCAGAAGTAAAGTGAAAAGTACAGTAGGTAACTGTTGTTGTCTGTCTATTTATAGCAGACAACAGCTCCTTGGTAAATTACTATAATTTAAAAATATTTTTAAAATTGATAAAATTCTGAGAGAGATGATGTAAGTTTAATAGGTAGTTGTGCCCCCCCCCCTTTCTCCAAGGCCTTTAAAGAGATAGAATCATCAAAGTAATGTTATAGTTGTCATTCATGACCTGACGAACACAAACTTTGTTTACTTTCATGCCATTCACGTTTGGCTGGAAATGTGACTTAAGAACTAAGATTGACTAGGAGCCTAAACCAGTTGGGTCATGAGTTGTGGCAGGGATTCAATTAGGTTGTTGAATGTGAATGATGTTTGTAGCTTTAAGTGAATGTTGCAGCCAATGGTATGATTGATGGTTGAAGCCGTGGGATGATAGTTGTAGCCATGTGATGATTGTTGTAGCAATATGATGATTGTTGTAGTAATATGATGATTGTTGTAGCCTTGTGATGATTGTTGTAGCCATGTGATGATTGTTGTAGCAATATGATGATTGTTGTAGCCATGTGATGATTGTTGTAGCCTTGTGATGATTGTTGTAGCCATGTGATGATTGTTGTAGCCATGTGATGATTGTTGTAGCCATGTGATGATTGTTGTAGCCATGTGATGATTGTTGTAGCCATGTGATGATTGTTGTAGCAATATGATGATTGTTGTAGCCATGTGATGATTGTTGTAGCCATGTGATGATTGTTGTAGCCATGTGATGATTGTTGTAGCAATATGATGATTGTTGTAGCCATGTGATGATTGTTGTAGCAATATGATGATTGTTGTAGCAATATGATGATTGTTGTAGCCATGTGATGATTGTTGTAGCCTGTGATGATGTTGTAGCCATGTGATGATGTGTAGCCTGGATGATGTTGTAGCCATGTGATGATTGTTGTAGCCATGTGATGATTGTTGTAGCCATGTGATGATTGTTGTAGCATTGATGATTGTTGTAGCCATGTGATGATTGTTGTAGCCATGTGATGATTGTTGTAGCCATGTGATGATTGTTGTAGCATTGATGATTGTTGTAGCCATGTGATGATTGTTGTAGCCATGTGATGATTGTTGTAGCCATGTGATGATTGTTGTAGCCATGTGATGATTGTTGTAGCCATGTGATGATTGTTGTAGCCATGTGATGATTGTTGTAGCCATGTGATGATTGTTGTAGCATGTGATGATGTTGTAGCCATGTGATGATTGTTGTAGCCATGTGATGATTGTTGTAGCCATGTGATGATTGTTGTAGCCATGTGATGATTGTTGTAGCCATGTGATGATTGTTGTAGCCATGTGATGATTGTTGTAGCCATGTGATGATTGTTGTAGCCATGTGATGATTGTTGTAGCCATGTGATGATTGTTGTAGCCATGTGATGATTGTTGTAGCCATGTGATGATTGTTGTAGCCATGTGATGATTGTTGTAGCCATGTGATGATGTTGTAGCATGTGATGATTGTTGTAGCCATGTGATGATTGTTGTAGCCATGTGATGATTGTTGTAGCCATGTGATGATTGTTGTAGCCATGTGATGATTGTTGTAGCCATGTGATGATTGTTGTAGCAATATGATGATTGTTGTAGCCATGTGATGATTGTTGTAGCCATGTGATGATTGTTGTAGCCATGTGATGATTGTTGTAGCAATATGATGATTGTTGTAGCCATGTGATGATTGTTGTAGCCATGTGATGATTGTTGTAGCCATGTGATGATTGTTGTAGCCATGTGATGATTGTTGTAGCCATGTGATGATTGTTGTAGCCATGTGATGATTGTTGTAGCCATGTGATGATTGTTGTAGCCATGTGATGATTGTTGTAGCCATGTGATGATTGTTGTAGCCATGTGATGATTGTTGTAGCCATGTGATGATTGTTGTAGCCATGTGATGATTGTTGTAGCCATGTGATGATTGTTGTAGCCATGTGATGATTGTTGTAGCCATGTGATGATTGTTGTAGCATGATGATTGTGTAGCCATGTGATGATTGTTGTAGCCATGTGATGATTGTTGTAGCCATGTGATGATTGTTGTAGCATTGATGATTGTTGTAGCCATGTGATGATTGTTGTAGCCATGTGATGATTGTTGTAGCCATGTGATGATTGTTGTAGCCATGTGATGATTGTTGTAGCCATGTGATGATTGCTGTAGCCATGTGATGATTGTTGTAGCCATGTGATGATTGTTGTAGCCATGTGATGATTGTTGTAGCCATGTGATGATTGTTGTAGCCATGTGATGATTGTTGTATTAATATGATGATTGGTGTAGCCATGTGATGATTGTTGTAGCCATGTGATGATTGTTGTAGCCTTGTGATGATTGTTGTAGCCATGTGATGATTGTTGTAGCCATGTGATGATTGTTGTAGCCATGTGATTATTGTTGTAGTAATATGATGATTGTTGTAGCCATGTGATGATTGTTGTAGCCATGTGATGATTGTTGTAGCCATGTGATGATTGTTGTAGCCATGTGATGATTGTTGTAGCGATGTGATGATTGGTGTAGCCATGTGATGATGGTTTTATGGGTTCAACGATGATCGGAGAATTCGACTACTAAATGTGTTGTGAGAATTGAAACATTGGCTTCAGATTAACTTACAGATAGAAGAACCATTGGCAGATAGATGTGCCTAGATACAGATGGATTAATCCACTTACAAATTGTTTACCACAATTACAGATGGATTAGCCCACTAACATAAGGATTAAATGACTCAGATGGATTAGCTGACTTACGAATGGATTAGCTGACTTATATATAGATGTGCCGACATACAGTTGGATTAGCCTACCTACTTACAGATGATTTAATCCACTTACAGATGGATTATCCCACTTACAGATGATTTAATCCATTTACAGATGGATTATCCCACTTACAGATGGATTAGCCCACTTACAGATAAATTAGCCCACGTACAGATGGATTAATCCACTTACATGTGGATTAGCCCACTTACATATGGATTAGCTGACTTACAGATGGATGAACCCACTTACATAAGGATTAGCTGAATTATAGATGGATGAGCACACTTACAGATGATCGAGCTCACTGACAGACAGAAGAGCTTACTGAAAGATGGATTAGCGCACTGACAGGTGAAATCCCACTGAGAGGTGCCCACTGACACCAGTGACAGCCGGACAACCCAGCTGACATTAGGACGAGCCATGAATAAAGGAATGACCTTTGGGAACCTTAAAAAAACAGCAGCAACCTTGCCAGAGACCTACGCGGGCGAAAACGATAAATAAGAAGCGAAAAGTCATAGTTCAGGTCATTAATTGCCATGTCGTCGTCAGGTTTGGTTAGGCAAGACCGGAAGTTTTCAAACGTATGGTGACGAAGGCAGGATCGGCATCGGTAACCCTGAAACAACGTTGGGGGTTGAATCAGTGTCACTCAGACATCAGAGGTGGGATCAAAGTGTTGTTTGTTTTTGTTTTAAATTTTATAGAGACATTTTATCGAGGTAAGAAAAAACTGTAATTCACTGTCATAGTAAAATAAAATGAAAAGTTTAAATAATACCCTTCCCATTCTTTTCAAAAACAACAACAAATTTCAAAGGGAAGTTTGAAAATGATATGAATCATTGTACGGTTTCATGTTTCTCGCTGCTAGCAGGCTATTGGCATGATGCCCAGGCGGGGAAAATAAAGGACCCTATATGGGCCGGAATAGGCTTTGGGGTCGTAGAGTGAGAACACGAGTGTAATTATCGTATTATTAATTTTTGTTTGTTTGCATGTTTTTTGTGGGGGGGTTTTCCTGTTTTGTCTTCTTTTTGTAACTGTCTTACGATATTGTTTTAAAAAAAAATTTAATAAAGACAATACAAAGCGATGATGAATCTCGGAAAAATAATTTCGTAGACCCCCTTCCACCTTCAGAATGTTTCACTCTTTAACTTGTAATTGCGATATTGTCTTATTCCACGATGCTTAATTAGGTCAATATCAACCTAAACGTCCAATTTATATATAAGCTAAATTAGGCAACCATATTAAATAGGCAACAATCAAACAGTTCTTTTAACGGTAAACGTAGCTTATGTGAACCATCATGTAATTTTATGTTGTAGTTAGGATATGAATGTTTTACATTGAAAAATATATGTGTTTACTATTTGTGTGTGAAGCACTGTGAGCCCAGCTGCTTGCTGGGGTACTGCGCTATATAATCAAATTATTGTTATTATATCTTAAAAACTAAAATTGAGAAAGCATCTACAGGATTCTACTTTTCTCAAAGAAAAATTAGGAAAATTGGATGCTAATTCGGGAGCTAACATAGACTGGAGGATGATGGCAGTTAACAGTGACTAGAGGATGCTGGGAGATGGCAGTCACAAGAGGATGCTTGGAGATGGCAGTCACTAGAGGATGCTGGGAGATGGCAGTCACAAGAGGATGCTTGGAGATGGCAGTCACTAGATGATGCGGGAGATGGCAGTCACTAGAGGATGCTGGGAGATGGCAGTCACTAGAGGATGCTGGGAGATGGCAGTCACAAAAGGATGCTGGGAGATGGCAGTCACAAGAGGATGCTGGGAGATGGCAGTCACTAGAGGATGCTGGGAGATGGCAGTCACTAGAGGATGCTGGGAGATGGCAGTCACTAGAGGATGCGGGAGATGGCGTCAAGAGATGCTGGGAAATGACAACTCACGCTATAGCATCTATCATGTCCAGCCCCATTTCCACACAGCAAGCAGCATGGTTGGCCCTAGCCTCGGGAAGTCCACTCACACAGTAGTAGCAGTCACCCAGAATCTTGATCCTCATACAGTTGTTTTGCTGTAATACACAAAATATTTAATTAAATATAATAATTAAATATTAAAAATTGTTAAGTATTTTTCCTGTAACATAGCAACATGAGTTTGTGGGGAAATTTTATTAATTTCACTTTTTGTTGGACTGAAATTTTTATTTGGTGCGTTTTTATGTGTATTTGTAAAGGAGCATCTAGATATTGATCGAATATTTAATATGCAAAGTAAAACGAACGAGGCATTAAAATATAAATATAGTTATAAATCATGAACGTCATTAAGATGTGCAGTTAGAGGGTGTAGAGCTAATTACATATTTTATTACCAGCCTGAATGCATATTTTGTGAAATAAATTTGAGTTTATGAGAAGTTCATACCCTTCCGTCCCCACACGTAGGTGGGTCCTTTCTTTCTCAAATTAGTTACCCCTCATCCCACACGTAGGTGAGTTCTTTCTTTCTCAAATTAGTTACCCCTCATCCCACACGTAGGTGGGTTATTTCTCTCTCACATTAGTTACCCCTATTCAAAAGTATGGTGATACTTTATAAAAATTTACATTTAGGTGTAACGGTCTACACAATGGCGAATCTTGTCATAGATGAGGGCGTTCTAGATCCTGGCTCCTAGCTCCACACGGGGTACACTAACATAAGTATAAATACGTGTGGTGCATTGAAAGACGGATAGAGAAAAAAGAGAGAGAAGAGGATAGAGAGAGAGAGAGAGAGAGAGAGAGAGAAAAGGAAAAAGTGGGTGACCACCCTCTCCCTTCTAAACGGCAGTGATTCTATTCCAAAAACGCCTTTAGGTAATGTGCTTCTATCTACACTTAATTCAATGTCGCTTATGGTGAGTCCCTTCCGCCTGGAATTGAAACTGACCACGAAATCCCCATTGAAACATTTATAAATATTATATATTGACAGGTTTATTTTCTTTCCATTGACCCTTCAATTCACAGGTCAACCCAACATTTTTTTAATTCACTGTCACAATAACTCTTCTATGCTGACCCTTGATGTCACGTATCTACTTCTAAACTACCCCAACGTCAAATCCCAAAACTTCATACACAAAACCAATTACTCCCATCCTAATCTTTGCTCTCTCCCACCGCCCAACTCCAATGTTTCAATCGTTGGGAAGTCATAGAAATCGTTTGTTCATGGAAGAAAACTAAATCTATCAGATGTCAGCAGGAGTTAGTTCCCTTGCCAAGATTTCCCTCAAGGCTAGAGGTTTTCTATTTCCTGTTATCTCCAGGGTACGAGGGAAATTTTAGAGGATTCTGCACGCCCCGCCCACTTATTCTATAAACCCCCTTTCAATCCCTTCCCCTCACAAAAATTCCAACACTAAATTTATTTTATTCAAATATATGTTATTGCTTTAAAAACCACTTCACGTTCATTTCCTAAGGTAAAAAATAGAAATAATCTTTAAAAATTAAAAACCATGTGCACAAATGCCCATGAACAAAATAAAAAACACACATTAATTGAAAACCGTTCAGAATTTTTTTTTCGTATTTTTCAAAACCGAAATAGGAAGTTAACGTCGATTCATAGCAACAGGGTTTGGCGATTTTGATTGGCTGACTCACATAACGACAAACCAATGGCGCCGCCATGGCGGAATGGGGCTGCTTACGTTGTCATCTCAAGAAATAAGCACAAATTTAGGGATGGATTTGAACTGTGTAGCCTGACCTCGTCAATATAATGTCTGGCATGGACATTTTCGGGCAATCTGAAGGGAACAGTTTGATAATCCATCCTTGAGATTGTTAACGAAAATGGGACTCAGCAAATCTGTCGATTACGTGGTTGTCAAATCACTTCAGGAAAGAAAAAGCGGTACAAGGATTGGGCCGACTGTACTACGGCTTGAGGATATATTAAACCAACATGCCCATGCCGAGCCGAAGAGAACTATGGTGGAGTTTGAGTCGAAAATACCGGAGTTTGGTGACTCAAATAAGAACAGAGCACTGCCCTACAAACCCATACTTCAACTGGCTTGAGCACAACAGGGACTCGAACTGCCGGCATCGCAGCATAGCCCCCTGCAACCTTTTGACTTTGTGCCCAACACTAGACAATGCCGGAGATGCGAGAGCGGCGAATGAGTTCTACGCTTAGACAGTGTTGTATTGGCACTTACCAGTTGATGGATCAGGATGCCCAGGAGAATAATCTCAAGCTTTCCAGAATAAGAGATTAGGTTAGAGATAAATGTGTAACCCTGTGCTGTTAGCAGAGAAAAGCAGTGGCGTATCCTGTGTTATTGACAACATGGGCGGCTCAAACTTTCTGCCGTTACTTCCTTCCACAAAACATACTCTCCAGAGAAAACTGCCATAGTTCAAGACAAGGGCAAGTTTCATCCCAGAGTGGACAGCCACCTTCCGCACCCTTTCTACGCCTCCGGCTCAACGCACAGGTTTCTTTCATCTGAGATGAAAGGCGAATCACCCTGCATAACATTTCCGTAATGCCAACAAAGTTCAAGTTTAGTTGTGCTCATTTCATCAACTTAAACATTCCTCTTAGTATTTTACTATAACCAGGGGAATTCGAAATTGGCTTTTTTCCATGTAACACAATTTTTTTTTCCACACGAAAGAGACATGGGCAGTAATGTAATTGTATACCCCAGCCGAGACAGGGAGGACGCATCAAGCATAATTTTGGCCTCGAAATCTAGTCACCTGGTTTTCATTGTTAAGATGTTTGTAACAACTTTAAAAGAAAAGATTATTGACAATTTACCAATAGAAGGAAAACTAAATTACTCACAGCACGTTGTTTTTTTAAAACGCATCTTACTATTAATTTTTAAATCCCTTATATTAACTTCACGGCCGTCTCTCTCTGTCTCTCTCTCTCTCTCTCTCTCTCTGTCTCTCTCTCTCTCTCTCTCTCTCTCTCTGTCTGTCTGTCTTGGGCTCGGCGGGCGGAAAAACAGAAGTCAAAAATGACCCATTTCCCATGATCCGATCAAACTGAAATTTGGCACACGGACCCGTCGAACCTAACAATGCATCGTATCAAAATTTCAGATCGATCGAACGTACCATAATTAAATTAATGCATTTTTAGTTTATTCTTATATGAGGTATGTAATTCAAAATTCACTGTTTGTTATTTTTTTTAAATTCAGGTTCCACGGGAGTTTGAGTTGACGCCGACCGTCGTGTTGACGACGACCGTCGTGCCGACACCCCCTCACATCCCACCCCCATTTATTAAAGACAAGGGACATCACTCAGTGTCAGTCTGTAAATGTTTAAAAATAATCACTACTGTTAGTTATGTCTCATATATAAGGGATTTATAGTCAAAAACTTTGTTTTTACGGGTTTGTTTTTTCATAAATGTACTACCCGTAGTGAATAGATTTTTTCCCAATCAGTCAACTTTCACCCCAACCCATACTACTGATATGATACGATCCAACCATCGAAGGCAAGGTCCTTAAGGAACTGGCATCTCTACCACGAATCACTCCCCTTCTGAATTCGCCGCAATCATACCTCATAGACGACCTGCCTCAATTATTACACAATCCCCCCACCCCCACCCCAACTGCTCCCTCTCCCGAACATCTTCATCAAAACAACCCACCAACAGACAAGAATCTCGCCACGTGATAACCCAAACATTTACCGTTGCGCCGTCACGTGATACCAAGGACGATGGTCCAGTTTTCCCGGGAGAGCAATGCAGAGCCAACAAAACACATGAACCTTCTTTTGATAATCCAGTTGTTCTAATAATACCCGCATGCTTAATCCGATAAATGACGCGCTATAATTTGGCACAAGCCCCCCTCACCCACACACACACTTCCATCCTTCATACTTTACCCCAAATTTTCTAAGTCTCCTGTCTCTCTATCTAAACTAACTTCAATGTCATTTCAACCCTAATGTCATTTCAACCCTAATGTCATTTCAACCCTAATGTCGCTTCAAATCTATTGTCATCCTATCTCTTTTGGTCTCTAGTCTACACCTTGATGCTCTAAACACGAAATATCCACCCATCTCGAAGTAAAGTTCAGAAAAAAATGGCTCTAATATTCTTTGTCATCTCCTATCATCACTTAATCCTAGTGCTCTCTCTCTCTCTCTCTCTCTCTTTCTCTCTCTCTCTCATCTTCTACATTCACTAAACTCTATAGCTCACTAATTCTCTCTCTCTCTCTCTCTCTCCTCATCTCTCTCTCTCTCTCTCTCTCTCTCTCTCTCTCTCTCTCTCTTTCATCTCCAATCAAAACTAAACTCAAGTGCACTCTTATATCCAGTGATATTTCAACTTAAGTCCTATTTCTTCTCAACTGCTTTTGAAACACAATTTTCCCTAAGCCCAAAAGTCCCCCAAAGCCCTATTAGGACTGGTTATTATGGTCATTAGAATGAGTTTTTTCTTAGTTAGCTACACTTTAATCTAATTTAACTATTTGGTAATTGCAATAAGATCCACCTTTGGTATAAATAGTTTCTGGCTGAAACTGAGTTTAACTTTAATAATTTCAAGCTACAATTGAACCTACCTTTGCTAGTTTGTAGCTAAAATGGAACCTACCTTTGTTAGTTTGTAGCTAAAATTGAACCCACCTTTGTTAGTTTGTAGCTAAAATTGAACCCACCTTTGTTAGTTTGTAGCTAAAATTGAACCCACCTTTGTTAGTTTGTAGCTAAAATTGAACCCACCTTTGTTAGTTTGTAGCTAAAATTGAACCCACCTTTGTTAGTTTGTAGCTAAAATTGAACCCACCTTTGTTAGTTTGTAGCTAAAATTGAACCCACCTTTATTAGTTTGTAGCTAAAATTGAACCCACCTTTGTTAGTTTGTAGCTAAAATTGAACCCACCTTTATTAGTTTGTAGCTAAAATTGAACCCACCTTTGTTAGTTTGTAGCTAAAATGGAACCTACCTTTGCTAGCTGATCAAATCTCCCAAAAAGTTCGTTGAGGATTCGAACCAACTCTTGTGCGGTACATTGAGATGACAAACACGTAAATCCCACGATATCGGCAAACAGAATCCTGTGGAGAGAAGAGGATAAGTGGGAATTAGCGGCAGATCCAGGCATACATGTCAGGTTAACATCATTACGGGGGCACAGAAGGATTCATTAAAACCCTAAAGTAATGGATGTCTGTAGAGACTTTCTATTCAAAAATTCCATACCTCATCTCCAGCCATTCTAAATTAAATGCACCCTTAACCATAGATTTAACGCAATTCATTTTAAAACCTATGAGATACGCCCTTTCGCATTGGCTAGTAAGCTAGACTTAATCACTATTTTATTTACACCGATAAATGATGTTGTGATCTTAATGAGACTTTATCATCTGCCCCCCCCTCCCTTGTCTGTCATTGTGTAGACAGATCTAGTAAACAAGTATGAAATTGTGCGACTGCTCCTGAGACAACGTCAATATATCATGTCAACAAAGAAAAATGGTATTCATGTCGATAAGTTTTAGAACCGCGCGTATAAGTTCGGGTGAGTTGTTGTTTTTTTTTCTTTTATCAATGTGGCCCCAATTGTTATTTGGTCATCTTGCCCTCAAGTTGGGTAACTCTTGCAGTCGAGGTGATTCAGACTCTGTTATGTTGTTATGTTACAGGAACTTTGAATTTTAATGGAGCTATTTCCAAAACATTAAATATAGGGTCAGAACATTTTTTTCAAAGTCACGATGGTTTATCCAACTGATCCATCTGAAGACATGCCTGGTGTTTCAATGTCATTTTCATATGATGGGCATACTTTTATTATCACTACGAGCTCTGTGAGTCAATATGGTTAAAAAATATATTTCATAGCTTTGGAGTGACGTTTAATCGGGGCTTTTTGGGAATATTGTGTAGGATTTTTTCGAAGGTCTGATTTTTTAAAATATTTTTTTTTAAAGAAAGAAACAAAAACAGTCAAAAACTCAATTTTATTAAAGTAATGGTCATAGGGTTAGGGGCCCTCCATATATTACGTACGCGCAAAAGTCGTATTTTCGTACCCCCCTCCCAACTCCCCCTTAATGCACGCCGTACATTTTTGGGACCCCTACCCTGTGCATACGTACAAATTCACTCACCCCCCACCCCCTTTTTAAAAATTAATTGTAAGCCAGATTCAAAACATATTGGTTTTACTCTTTGAAGCTGCCCATAAATGACGTCACTCGCCTAAAAACAAAAAAAGAAAGGGGGGAGAGGGGGTCAAGCATTTTTGATGATGTGTGACGAGGTGGGGGGTGTTTAATATTTGATTGCTTGAAAATTTGTTTAATTACGTGTTCAATGGATTCACACGTGTTTCGATATTTGAGTGCAAACGTACACTAAATACATACTTAAACTTAAATGACAAAAAAGTGATTTTAACATGCTATTTTCAATTAGAAAATAAGGCTTTTAGGGGAAGTGGGGTCAAAGCTTTGGGGCCGTCCATTACTGACGTCACGCGATAATGGCCGATTTTCACACTCGACCACACCCCAAACTCCGTCACGCGTCGTCACAAAACTTTAGACCCCCCCCCCAACTCCGTCACGCGTCGTCACAAAACTTTAGACCCCCCCCCAACTCCGTCACGCGTCGTCACAAAACTTTAGACCCCCCCCCCAACTCCGTCACGCGTCGTCACAAAACTTTAGACCCCCCCCCAACTCCGTCACGCGTCGTCACAAAAACTTTAGACCCCCCCCCCAACTTCGTCACGCGTCGTCACAAAACTTTAGACCCCCCCCAACTCCGTCACGCGTCGTCACAAAACTTTAGACCCCCCACCCCAACTCCGTCACGCGTCGTCACAAAACTTTAGACCCCCCCCCAAATCCGTCACGCGTCGTCACAAAACTTTAGACCCCCCCCCAACTCCGTCACGCGTCGTCACAAAACTTTAGACCCCCCCCCAACTCCGTCACGCGTCGTCACAAAACTTTAGACCCCCCCCCCAACTCCGTCACGCGTCGTCACAAAACTTTAGACCCCCCCCAACTCCGTCACGCGTCGTCACAAAACTTTAGACCCCCCCCCAACTCCGTCACGCGTCGTCACAAAACTTTAGACCCCCCCCCAACTCCGTCACGCGTCGTCACAAAACTTTAGACCCCCCCCAACTCCGTCACGCGTCGTCACAAAACTTTAGACCCCCCCAACTCCGTCACGCGTCGTCACAAAACTTTAGACCCCCCCCCCAACTCCGTCACGCGTCGTCACAAAACTTTAGACCCCCCCCCCAACTCCGTCACGCGTCGTCACAAAACTTTAGACCCCCCCCACCAATCCGTCACGCGTCGTCACAAAACTTTAGACCCCCCCCAACTCCGTCACGCCTCGTCACAAAACTTTAGACCCCCCCTCCCAACTCCGTCACGCGTCGTCACAAAACTTTAGACGACAAAAAATATAAAAATCCATTACGACGTCACAAAAATGCCCCCCCCCATAAAAGCCATTGTTTTATTTGAAAATTATCATGTTTCAAATCACTTTTTTGTCATTTAAGTTTAAGTAAGTGTTTAGTGCAGCGGTTCCTAACCTTTTGGGGTCCATGCACCCCTTCAGATGCCCAAAAAAGTTCATGCACCCCCCTCGTGAAACTTGCAGAAAATGCATATTAAACTATGTTTATTTTAGGAACACAACAGTTTTGACCATAGGCAACAGGGAATTTAGTGAGAGATCTGCTGCTTCTTATGATCAATCAGCGATTTAAATCTGGGAACTGTTTTGGACAAAGCAACTCTCATGTCATCCTCTGCATTCAACTTATTCCTTTCCTTGGTTTTAATCGTCAAAGGTGTAGAGAATCCTGCTTCACAGGGATAGGTTGTGGCAAATGGAAGGAGAGTCAGTACTTCCCTCTTGGATAGTTGTGGGTAGGAATCTAGCTGGGCGCACCAAAATTCAATCAAAGTATTGCAACTGAAGGCAATCCTCTGTATTTCTCTGGTTCTCAAATCAATCAGGTCATCTTTAGCAAAGTCACTGTCATCAATGTTGTCCAAGTCACAGAGAAAAGGATTGTGAATCCAAAGGTCTTTCCTAGCAATTTCTTGACAGAAATACCCATCAATGGACTTTTGCAATGTTGAAAGGTTCTCTGAAATTTCCCCTTTGATGTTGTCAGGCAGTGATCCCTCAGTGCTTCCTTCTGCACCAGATATTACAACTTCATCCAAGAGTGGAAAGTTGGCCAATTTGGACTTTTCTAGTCGTCGTTGGAATAGTGGCACTTTGTTAAGGAAGGCTTGCAAATTCTCAGTAGCATCCATTACAGTCACAGCAGGTCCTTGGAGAGATGTGTTCAACTCATTCAAGATGGTGAAGATGTCAGCCAGGTATGCCAAGTAATGAATGAAATTTGGACAGTCAAACTTGTCAGCAAGGTCACTCTCTTTTTCTCGCAAGAAAATGGCAAGCTCCACTCTCAGTTCTACTAACCGAGAAAGTATCCGACCCCTGGACAACCAGCGCACCTCAGTGTGGTAGAGCAGAACTTTATGCTCAGAAACCACCTCCTGACAGAACAACTTGAAGAGGCAGTGGTTCAAGGCATATGAGTGGATAAAATTTACAACTTGGACTGCAGTAGAAAGAACTGACTTCAAAGTTGGAGGTAGAGTTTTGCATGCCAGGACCTGAGGATTAAGGATACAGTGTGTAGTGACAATATCTGGAACTTCTTTCTTTACCAGTGCTGAAAATCCTGACTTATTACCGAGCATGGAGGGAACACCACCTGTGCAAATTGAAGAAATTCTTGAAGTCCAGTAAAAATGGTTTTCAATGAAGAATGCCCTGACTAGCTGCAGCACATCAGCAGCTTTGGTAGTAGCTAGGAGTGGCTTACAAAAGAGAAATTCCTCCTTCAGCAATCCACCGAGAACATATCTCAGAAATACAAGAACCTGACTGCATTGTGCTACATCAGTGGATTCATCCAGCTGCATGCTAAATGGAAAAGGACTGCTTCTCGTCTCGCTCAAGACTTGATCCAGAATTTCTGCAGCCATGTCACTAATCCTGGAATGAATAGTGTCATTGGACAAAGGAACTTTCTCAACCTGCTTCCTCTGCTGGTGACCACACATCAGTTCCACCATCTCCAAAGCACAAGGCTTCACCAAAGTTCTCCAATGGTGTGGGGCTTCTAGTTCTTTGCAATAAGATATAAAAACTTGAATGATGTCTCCAGTGCAAGTTTCTGTGACAAAGAAAATCCAATCTTGGGCAAGGTACCTGAGGTCAAGAAGCGAGCTCTCTTCTGCTTGAAGACCTCAACACTGTCCTTGGAGTTGGATGGATGGACATCCTCCAAGTGTTCTCGGAGTCTAACAGGCTTCATGTTGTCAGTGCACAGGATTTTTCCACAGAGGAAGCACTGAGGCTTTTGTGTTCTCTCTCTCTCTCTCTCTCTCTCTCTCTCTCTCTCTCTCTCTCTCTCCTCTCTCTCTCTCTCCTCTCTCTCTCTCTCTCTCTCTCTCTCTCTCTCTCTCACCGTTCATTTTGCGAAAAAGTTTTTCCGTCAATTTTCGACATGCGCAGAACGATGCGCGAACGAGTACCTATCAAAAAGGTTGTATATGGGCGCCCTTAAACACGGCATGCCTTGCTTATGGTTTACATTTTCAGATTAGGGGCCGTCCATAAAGTACGTCACGCTCCAGAGGGGGGGAGGGGGTGTAAGAAAGTGTTTCAGTTTGTGACAGGGGGAGCGGGGTGTCCGGCCATGTGTGACGTCACGCTGTTTTATATTAAATTTTGATTATTTTGTTAATAAAAAACTAAATTTTTGTTCGAAAGTGTGACGTACTTTAGGGGGGGGGGTCCGAGATGTGTGACAGTTTGTGACAGGGTAAAAATGGTCAAAATAGCGTGACGTACTTTATGGACGGCCTCTTATCAGTTTTTCTTTCTTTTTTCCATTCTTCTTTGTTTTTCATCTTTTCCTTTTTTTTTCTCTGAATGGTTCATGCACCCCCTGGAACCTGCTCATGCACCCTTTTTGGTTGTGTGTTTAGTTATACTTTTTTTTGTTTTCAATGTAATAAACGTGTATCCACTTTTATCAGTCAAATCTCATCCAATCCCATATTAATATGATACGATCCAAACCTAGAAGGGGAAGGTCTCCAAAGACCTTCTGTCTTTTATTCATCCCTGTGGCGCTTCAGCCCATGCGGGGTTTTGGCCTGTATGCCTCACTACTTCCTTCCACTCAGATCAAACTACTGCTTCTCTGCTTTATCTTAGATTCCCGGTTGTACATCTTGTTGCACATCATCCATCCATACAGCCTGGGTCTTCCTTTGAGCCGTAGGTCTTCCTTTGAGTCGTAGGTCCTCCTTTGAGCCGTAGGTCTTCCTTTGAGGCGTAGGTCTTCCTTTGAGCCGTAGGTCTTCCTTTGAGCCGTAGGTCTTCCTTTGAGCCGTAGGTCTTCCTTTGAGCCGTAGGTCTTCCTTTGAGCCGTAGGTCTTCCTTTGAGCCGTAGGTCTTCCTTTGAGCCGTAGGTCTTCCTTTGAGCCGTAGGTCTTCCTTTGAGCCGTAGGTCTTCCTTTGAGCCGTAGGTCTTCCTTTGAGCCGTAGGTCTTCCTTTGAGCCGCTTTCCTCTTTGTTTTGGACATGCACCCTCATCACTACTCTGTTATTTGGTCTTCTCTTTACGTGTCCTGCCCAGCGCAGTATGCCCTTTTATATTTATGGGATCCTGATATGGACAGTACAGGTCATAGTTGGTTCGTATTCTCCATCCGTATTCATGATTTGTTGGTCCGTATATGTAGGAAGTGGAGGAATACACAGAGGCTATAGGGAACCTTACCCAAAAGAGAAAATGCAGCTACCTAGAGAGCTGTAAGGGGTTAGCAGGGCTACAACCCGGCCATGTTAAAAAAAAATTTACGCTACGAAAGCCAATCATTAGCATTTAAATATGTACCTGTATATTGACTTCAAATAACATTACGACACAATATTTAAAAAAAATATTTAAAAACCAAGTTTTTGACTATAAATCCTTTATGTACGAGAAGTAACTAAAAGAATGTTCATTATAATACGCAGCGCAAGACCATCCAAAAATACAAAATTGTAGTTGTGTCGTTAAAACATGTTTAATCTAATGCGCACCGATCAGGAATATGTTTATAAAAAGTGTTGTCAATAAAATACGCACCTAAATGCGCGACAGAAAATGTTGTTTAATATAATGCGCACCCTTACACTCTATCTCAAAAAATAACATGATACATTGGAATAAATAAAATAATATAAAAAATCAATAATTCAATTACGGTACATGTGATCGATCTGAAATTTTGATACATAGTTTTTGTCATCGCCACCAAACTGCCTGCTAAATTTCAGCTCGCTAGCTTACGAGGAAGTGGGTTAAAAATCGATCCAAAGTTTTGGCGACAAGCAATCAAGGGTTCAACCAGACACCACGAGTTAATATAAAGGATTTTTAAAAAATTTCCTATGATTTTTTTCTAATACATTTCTAATGTGGACCCCCCCCCCACCTCAAATTTAGGTAAATAGCCTAGAAAGTTCGACTTTCGCTTGCTTGGACACGTTTCTATCACTTTGATACTTGACAAGGCACTTGGCGATTAAGTTAAGCTTTTAAAAAAAAAGTCCGACTAACTCAACTGGACATGGTTACATGGTGGTAGGTCATGCTGGCGAGGTGTCTGTGTTAAGAAAACCGTACTTACGTGACGTTGTCGTGGAGCTGGATGTAAATCTTGTGAAACATCCCGTGATGGGGTGTCGTTATGTCGTTTTTCATCTCCATGGCAACGTGTTGGGGCAGAACGCTCATCAGGATCCGCTCCTGAGGGAGATAATGTCAACAATCAAATCTTGAACTAGGAAGGGTGGGATGCCTTCTGGGAATTTGTGGGAGGCGGAAGCGGTTGCAAGACTTTGTCGAAACGAGGAGGAAAAATTGGGTAAACGTTAGTGCTCACCGCGGGCTAATGGTAAACTCGATTTTAGACACGACAGCTGACTCGCCATTATCTGATTCAGTCTTTAACAAGACAAGAAAAATCGGAAGACAACTTAATCTTTGGACTGACTGAGTGCTTCCCCCTGTCTGAACAGACGACAAGTTGGAAATATTACATCAAAAGTAATTTTTTCCCCCTTTCTTTTATTTTTTATACCTGCTTTCTCAAGCTAGTTCTCAATGATAAATGGCTTGTATCATCAAGTATACATTCAAGCAATATACACACAAACTGACACGCATACACACAGTGCACCCACACGCACACATACTATAAATCACGCGTAAGTACTCAGCGACCAACCCCGACCAACCCTCGTTTTGTTCAATGGTTTTATGTGGAGAGTAACGTCAGAAGCATTGGAATCACATGCAGGGGCGTATTGCAGGTGGGTGTAGAGACGTACACAACTCGTGTGGTTATGTTGCGTGACAATAAAGAAGATACAAGAGAAATAGCATGAATTACATAGCCATAACATTATTGACGAAGATCTATACCGTTGGATGTTGTGTTGTTGTTTTTTTTCTAGATGGAGCATTTGCGTATATTATTGGATTGTATGGGAGGACTGAATAAGTCAATCTAATTATGTACGCAGACAGTGCAAGACAGTGGGTGTTTTATTGTTACAAATGAGGACCTATTTGTTGAAATTGGATCCTTGTCATGTACAATCGATAGCCACTTCGTAAAAAAGAAGTTACGTGTTCATAGAAGTTACACACATTTGTATAGTTTACTTCTCCTCGTTAATTCAGTCTTCAGTTAAAATTGGGGCCGTCCATAAAGTACGTCACGCTATTTTTGACCATTTTTAACTCCCCCCTGTCACAAACTGTCACAAATCTCGGACACCCCCCCCCTAAAGTACGTCACACTTTCAAACAAAAATGTTTGTTTTTATTAAAAAAAGAATTAAAATTTAATATAAAACACCGTGACGTCACACATGGCCGGACCCCCCTTCCCAATGTCACAAACTGTCACACTTTCTTACACCCCCTCCCCCCTCTGGAGCGTGACGTGGCGGCTTTAATTGGGCATTATTCATTGACCACGAACACTGGTCATATTTAAAGATTTTACAGTTTCCACTTTTCTTTTGGTCTGAAGTTTATCATTTCTCCGCGCCAAGAAACTAGGGCGAAATGTTTCCACGGTGCAACAATTTAATCGGTTTGCGTTCACTTGCCGGGGCGAGTCTCTGTAGACTCTGGCAATAAGGCCTGGGTATTTTGGGAAGTGGAGATACAGCTGAGGACGGAGTTATCTTAAGATATCTGAGGGTTGTCTGGCCCTGCTCAACTCTGGCCGGACTTGGAGAAGGGGCCGAGACTTGAATCGATGGAAATTGAATTGCCGACCCAACGCTTGTGATCTACTGCTCAACAAACAGACATTTATAGATATGGACGGCCAAAACACGGGGCCGAAAAGTTGTCTTCTCCTAGTCGATTTCAAGTCGGCTCGATCGAAAGGGGCCGAGATAATAAGAGGCGATTGCTTGGTGACCCACGAAATGTTGCTCAGCTCATGTGTGTTGATAGAAACGTTGCATTTTGAGATTTTATTCGCTTTGTAGTCTGCAGTGTTTCCGGTATGGCCACACATGAGTGACGTCAAGGTTGTGTATTGATTACAAACAAATTAAACGATAAAAATAATTGAAAAAGATGGGAATTTTTTAATGCAACGCACGACAAAATAAATAAATGTGGATAAGGATTGAATATACTGTGTTAATTCTGTGTACAGTGAGAATATGTTGGCGTACAGTGTACTGTGAGAATATGTTGGTGTACAGTGAGAATATGTTGGTGTACAGTGAGAATATGTTGGTGTACAGTGAGAATATGTTTGTGTACAATGAGAATATGTTGGTGTACAGTGAGAATATGTTGGTGTGCAGTGAGAATATGATGGTGTACAATGATATTATGTTGGTGAACAGTGAGAATATGTTGGTGTACAATGAGAATATGTTGGTGTACAGTGAGAATATGTTGGTGAACATACAATTTGAATGAGAGGATATTAAATGTGACTTTGCAATAAATAAGGCTGGGCGCGGGTGACCTTAAATTTATAACCCTTAAATGTCTAACTTAATGTTCACAAATCCAATTCAATGACAAATTATTATCTATTGGAACATTTGTCAACGGTTTACTTTTTTTTTCTTATGCCAAAGAAATGCGGACAGGTTTCCTGAATAAGCTAACAATTTGATATCTCTCGATTCTTGGGGCACTTTTTAAAGATAACTTTGGGAACCCTTGGTTTACAAATTTGTACTATAGCACTGAAGCTGGATCAATAATATTGTAATGATATAATGGAACGCATCGCTCCCCATTGTCTCATGCTCTCAGCAAGTCAGGGTTAACTTGATTATAGCAAAGCAATCTGTCAATGAGTAAAACTGAAATCTAAGAAGATCGGTTTATAATGATATTTCATTTAGAATAAATAATCCATCGAATTTACAAGTTTTTTTAAAACTAATGATGAAGTGATATCCATTGCCATTAAAATCATTTAACCTCATGTGTTAGAAGATTAAATGTTATGGAAGCATTAAACTCAAGCAAGCAATTTACCACAGCTCATAAAATATGGAATAGCGAAAAAAAAATAAAATTAACTATATAACTAATGGCTCATTCATAAGTACAAGCTTCTCTATAGTTTTAGGCTTGAGCACCTCACCACCAATGTTCCCTTTAATCTGCGCGGCTGCGCGGCCGCGCAAATATCTGACCGACGCCGCGCAGCAGTTTAGAATTACCGCGCAGAAAATTTTGTAAAATATTGCACAATAAATGGATACTGCGCAACTTTGAACACGTGTTTTGTACTTAGAGGGAACATTGGTCCAAGGCTAATGCCTCGTTTACTCAATAGGAATGAGTTATTCAAGCTCTTTTACACCATTGGAATGAGTCTTCAGTCCAAGGGCAATAGCCTCTTTACCCCAATTGGCATGAGTTCTACTAACCGGAGGGTAAAAGTGCCTTAACTCCAATGGTCACGAGTTCTACTAACACAAGGGCTATAGCCCCTTTGCTCGAACGGGCATGAGTTCTCCTAGCTAACGGGCTTTTCATCGGATGGGCATGAATTCTACTAGCTAAAGGGCTTTCCACCCCATGAGGCATGAGCTCGCCTAGCTAAGGGCGAGACTTTCCACCCTAAGGGCATTAGCTCGCCTAGCTAAGGGCGAGACTTTCCACCCCATGGACATGAGCTCGCCTAGCTAAGGGCGAGACTTTCCACCCTATGGACATGAGCTCGCCTAGCTAAGGGCGAGACTTTCCACCCATAAGGGCATGAGCTCGCCTAGCTAAGGGCGAGACTTTCCACCCTATGGACATGAGCTCGCCTAGCTAAGGGCGAGACTTTCCACCCTATGGACATGAGCTCGCCTAGCTAAGGGCGAGACTTTCCACCCTATGGACATGAGCTCGCCTAGCTAAGGGCGAGACTTTCCACCCTATGGACATGAGCTCGCCTAGCTAAGGGCGAGACTTTCCACCCTAAGGGCATGAGGAGCTCGCCTAGCTAAGAGCGAGACTTTCCACCATATGGGCATGAGCTCGCCTAGCTAAGGGCGAGACTTTCCACCCTATGGACATGAGCTCGCCTAGCTAAGGGCGAGACTTTCCACCCTATGGACATGAGCTCGCATAGGTAAGGGCGAGACTTTCCACCCTAAGGGCATGAGGAGCTCGCCTAGCTAAGAGCGAGACATTCCACCATATGGGCATGAGGAGCTCGCCTAGCTAAGGGCGAGACTTTCCACCCTATGGACATGAGGAGCTCGCCTAGCTAAGGGCGAGACTTTCCACCCTATGCCTATGGACATGAGGAGCTCGCCTAGCCCCAAAAAGGGGCGTGAGCTCCCTTACCCCATGGTGTTTGAGAAAATCCGGCTGGATATAAACAGATAGATCGATGCTGATGGGTTAAATTATGGTCCTTGATTTAGGTCGCGCTAAACAATGAGCACGTGTTAAAACTGGCCCCGAACATCCGGGTTATTGAAGGCCAGTAGATCAGACAGGTCAGGCGGGGTTCTATAGCTCTTTCAAAGTTCAATTGGTCAGCTGGGTGGGGGAGGGAGGGGAGCCAAAGTGTGAGCGTTGGACTAAAAGGGTCAGTCTGGGACCGATCGGTCAGCAAGAGATAGAACGAGGGCTATCAATTTTGCTCAGAAAGTCGGTCGAGCGTAACCCATATAGAATTCGAACACGGAGATAAGTCAAAAAGTCATGGCGTTCCTGTGATTCATCCTTTAGTCATAGCTATTATTTGTTTCTTTCTTCAATTAGTCCTAGATTTTATTTCGTTCATCATATAGTACTAGTTTTTGTTTGTTTCAACATATAGTTATTGCGTTTATTTGTATCATC
This sequence comes from Ampullaceana balthica, assembly GCA_944989445.1. NCBI lineage: Eukaryota > Metazoa > Mollusca > Gastropoda > Lymnaeidae > Ampullaceana > Ampullaceana balthica. The sequence continues at coordinate 927,802 of CALYLW010000139.1, read as the reverse complement.
ATTTATTCAAGGGTTTTATTTGTTTCATCGTTTAGCCGAAGTTTTTAAATTGTTACATCAAATTGAAAACGGCAAGTAGATATCTTTGATTATAATCGTTTATTTGCGTTTCAGTCCAGCGTTAAATCTTTCTTAGACCACAGTGCTTAACTCTTTTTGGCAGTTGTGCGCGTGTTTGTTTGAGTTGGGGTCGGGTGTTGTGTGCGTGTTTGTTTGAGTTGGGGTCGGGTGTTGTGTGCGTGTTTGTTTGAGTTGGGGTCGGGTGTTGTGTGCGTGTTTGTTTGAGTGGGGTGGGTGTTGGTGCGGTTTGTTTGAGTTGGGGTTGGGTTTGTGCGTGTTTGTTTGAGTTGGGGTCGGTGTTGTGCGCGTGTTTGTTTGAGTTGGGGTCGGGTGTTGTGCAGTAAATTGAGAAAAAAAAGTTTTTTTTAATAATAAATTCTCAATTAATGCGGCGATTTTTTGTTGCTAGATAAACATACAGTCAATATATCTCCATTCGTAGTTGGAGTTGCTCCCAACCAAAACTGTAGTCTTTAAAAAATATATATGTATATATCGCCGCTGTAACAGTCTACGTTTCCTTTACCTTCTAAAGCCCCCGATCAATTCAGTTACAGTAACTGAGAAAACAGCGGAAACTAAACTCGGTGTTAACCACGCACACAAATAAACGTACCCAAACACGAAGAACAATGCGCCCGGTTTTACCCGTTTTAATTCTAAGTTCAAAGGTGAAATTCCTCGAATACCCTCGGCCAGTAAATCAAACAAATGGAAAGAGACACTGACGTCGGACAATTCTTGTTTTCTTGGTTTTCGAGTGTAGGTTTTTTCAAACGTTAAACGTCAGCATGGCGTCTGCACTCTCTAAAGTGCATAACTCTCTACTAGGTCTAATGGAGTGCCATTGGGTCAAACAAATTTTAAGAGGGACCGTTTCCCAAGTTTTAAAAGAATGTTGTTCTTAAAAAAAGTTCTAGGCAGCATTTCAATGAGAGGACTTACTCGTGTCAAGGCCAAGAAGTATAATCGCGTTTTGGTATATTTGCAAACGTGGCAATTTCGGATAGCTCTGAGATTGGATGGCAATGATAGACTTGCGTCTAGGGTAACGAATCGAACCAAGATTAAGGTCAGACAACTTCGGATGCCGGAAGTGGGTGCGGGGGTTGTAAAGTCGCTTCATCTTCTCAATGCTTGATCGAAATGATATATACTAGTCCTATATGTATGATTTCTTTGCTAAAAAAAAACCTCCCCACCTCCTTTATCCACGTTAGTTCCTCTCGACCTAAAATTAGTAGCAGTATCCGGCCCATTCAATGTACATTCATAGTTATTCAATTAAAAGAAACAAATTTTAAAATGGAAACAAACAATTCCATTAAAAATCCATTTTTTTAAAAAACCGCTCTCCTCTGCCTTTTATCCCTCTCTGTCACACAACTTATTGTTGTGAAACTGCCCATAGTCCATCTTTCCCTCATCACACCTCCACTCACAGAAATATCCCCCCCCCAGACATTCAGGCAATCAACTCATTCAACCCCCCTCCCTCTATTCACCCACCGTTTCTATTGAAGCACGTGCCAAAACTAAGAAGCGCTCCTCTGGCTTAAAGCTCCGAGTTTCCAGCCCACAGTTCAAACATCAGTTTACAAACGCGGTGGAGTCTATGATTTTATTGCCCATGTCTCCCTATTGATCAGGGCCTGACAGCTTCAACTGGCCGAAACTTATCCAGAAATTGTAATCCTAACATCTGTCCCAGCCCCCAACACAACCCATTCATACACACAGACACACACACACACATATACACAAATACACACACAAATACACACACACACAAATACACACCGACACAGACACTTTTTCTAACACCACAACGCGTTGTTCGCTCTGGCCACAGTTTCAGACAAAGGTTCCTTTTATCGCGCGACTAAAAACAACAATTCTTAAATTAATTGATTGCTCAAACCTTGGAGAACCAGGCCCCCAAATGAATGTGATGCGATTCCCTCGTGCTTGTTGCGTAACTCCAGTGAGTCGAATGAAAGAATAATGTTTGTTTGTTTTGTTTTTTTAGTTGTGCTTTTTTATTTTAAAAATCGATTTCTGGAGGAGTTAGGGTTTTGGTGTTTTGGGGCAATGAAGTAAAAAAGCTGGGGATGATAGAACTCACTGACGGGAATCTTATAGGCGGGACTAAGGTGAGTTCGTTGGGGTTCAAGGCCGGTCACTTGTGATGAGCGGCTAGGACTGGTGACTAAGTTAGCACTGGTGAGTTAGGGTGAGGAGGACTGGTGACTTTAGGACAGCACTGGTGAGTTGGGGTGAGGAGGACTGGTGACTTTAGGACAGCACTGGTGAGTTGAGGTGAGGACTGGTGACTTTAGGTCAGTACTGGTGAGTTGAGGTGAGGACTGGTGACTTAAGTTCAGTACTGGTGAGTTGAGGTGAGGACTGGTGAATTTAGGTCAGCACTGGTGAGTTGAGGTGAGGAGGACTGGTGACTTTAGGTCAGCATGAATGATTTCAGGTGAGCAGTGGTGACATTATGCACACGATTAGTCAAAGACATTAAATTTATTAAGAGCGGAATTCATACAAAAGGAGATGTTGCATAGACCAGAAATAGAAGGGCATTGGTTAGAAATAATTTGAAGATTGTCGATAATAGATGGGACTAGGAGAAGGAAAACAAACACTTAAAAATAAATTGTACAGTTTGAAATTCATGATTTTTTTCTTCTTAAAGTTAAAAGGCTTTTAGAAATTGAAAGTCAGCACGAACAAGTTTTCTTAGATCGATGTATACGAGTTCTTGAATGTAAGGAAAACGCTAAGACATCACAAGTCAAACACAGAACACAAGACGTTGACATCAACTCCATGGCATTTACTCCAGAGGATGATGTCATCACGACAAGTATTTTTAAAATTGTTTTTTTAAAGACTCTCCTTTTTAAACGTTGACAGCTCCGTTTCTCATTTTCCAGACATTTTATTTTCTTCATCGAAGTATTTCATCCGGGGAAGAGACATTGGAACTCATTTTCCGGAGGCCTTCTGGTTAAAATGGGCTAAATAAAAACTGCTACTATCTTGACAGTTCTAAAAGAGATTCCTTCGTTTTAAAATGTCCACAAAAACTTGATTATGTAAGGTCAATGTGCAAAAAGTGCAAGGTCGATGATTTAATTATATGCACAGTCTCTTTTTTTTAATTTGCATAGGTTAAAGGTGAGAAAGCTTATATTGCACTTAACCCTTTATTCTTAGTTCCTATTTGCCGAGTCATTTGAAAAATAGGATCCTTCTTTACGAAATAAAATTTAGTCGAAACAAAGTGGACCCCACTCGTGAACATATTATTAAATGTTTAAATTTGTCCCTAACCAAATCAGTTTCATATGCCACTGGATTAATTATTTCAAAGCATTACCTGAATTTCCTATCAGTTTATCTCTAATAATATCCTATAGAGTTACCAATTCATAGAGATAATATTCTGTTGTAATTTAATGAATTTCTAATCATCTATCAACTCCAATTAAGAATAATTAATGAGTATCAGTTTCAATTAAACAGGCGAAAAGCTTTAGAAATGTACTTTAGTGAGTTGCCTGCCAGAATTTTACTCTATTAGGGAATTTTTAAGACAAAAAAATTCATTAAAAAGAGGGGGAGGGGGGGTGAAGAGTGTAAAAATGTGAATGTTAAATCATTAATTTAATCTTGCTTTTTTTAAAATACACTGACATGTCTTTTGACTGTCACAGTACAAAGGAAAAATAGTATCGTCACAACACAAGGGAGTTACCGGTACTGTCATACTACTGGGGAGTTGACGGTACTGTCACAGTACTACGGAAAAATAGTATCGTCACAACACAAGGGAGTTACCGGTACTGTCATACTACTGGGGAGTTGACGGTACTGTCACAGTACTACGGAAAAATAGTATCGTCACAACACAAGGGAGTTACCGGTACTGTCACAGTACTACGGATTTGAATGTACTGTCATGGTACTAGAGATATGACTGTACTGTCACAGTACTAGAGATTTCACTGTACTTTTAAAGTACTAGGAAGTTGATGGTACTGTCTTAGCACAAGGGAGTTGAATGTACTTCAATAGTACACGGAAGCTGTGTTCAAGATTTGTTGTTTTGTGGTTTGTGGGCTCATTTCTGAGATTATTCTACCTACTTTGACAGGTTTGTGAGCTCATTTCTGAGATTAGTCTACCAACTTTGACAGGTTTGTGAGCTCACTTCTGAGATTAGTCTACCTACTTTGACAGTTTTGTGAGCTCACTTCTGAGATTAGTCAACCAACTCTGACAGGTTTGTGAGCTTATTTTTGAGATTAGTCTACAAACTTTGACAGATTTGTGAGCTCACTTCTGAGATTAGTCTACCTACTTTGACAGGTTTGTGAGCTCATTTCTGAGATTAGTCTACCAACTTTGACAGGTTTGTGAGCTCACTTCTGAGATTAGTCTACCTACTTTGACAGGTTTGTGAGCTAACTTCTGAGATTAGTCTACCTACTTTGACAGGTTTGTGAGCTCACTTCTGAGATTAGTCAACCAACTTTGACAGGTTTGTGAGCTTATTTTTTAGATTAGTCTACAAACTTTGACAGGTTTGTGAGCTCACTTCTGAGATTAGTCTACCAACTTTGACATGTTTGTGAGCTCACTTCTGAGATTAGTCTACCAACTTTGACATGTTTGTGAGCTCACTTCTGAGATTAGTCTACCAACTTTGACATGTTTGTGAGCTCACTTCTGAGATTAGTCTACCTACTTTGACAGGTATGTGAGCTCACTTCTGAGATTAGTCTACCAACTTTGGAATGTTTGTGAGTTTATTTCTGAGATTAGTCTACCAACTTTGACAGGTTTGTGAGCTCATTTCTCAGATTAGTCTACAAACTTTGACATGTTTGTGAGCTCACTTCTGAGATTAGTCTACCTACTTTGACAGGTATGTGAGCTCACTTCTGAGATTAGTCTACCAACTTTGGAATGTTTGTGAGTTTATTTCTGAGATTAGTCTACCAACTTTGACAGGTTTGTGAGCTCATTTCTCAGATTAGTCTACAAACTTTGACAGGTTTGTGAGCCCGTTTCTCAGATTAGTCTACCAGCTTCGTCAGGTTTGTGTGCTCATTTCTGAGATTAGTCTACCAGCTTCGACAGGTTTGTGAGCCCATTTCTCAGATTAGCCTACCAACTTTGACAGGTTTGTCAAAGAATGCGGGTTTGTTTTGTTAGGAGTTGGCATGGAGTGGGTGTGTTCACGCAGCTGTTGATTTGTGCTTGTAATCTGGTGATCCGTGGGAGGAAAGAACTAGACATGACGGGAACATGCCAAAGACAATAGACTGTGATAGACAGGGGTGTGATGGCCCATAGGCCAAACTTGGTATCTGTCTGGTGGAGGCAAAGTTTGGTGTCTGGTAGGCAGTATCATTAGTCTGGAAGGAAGTCACGTATATTTGATAGGAAGACGTATGTGAATTATAGAATGATGGGAGGAAGTCGCATGCATCTTATAGGCTGTGACATATTAAATCACGTTTAGCGTCAGATCTCTATTTGTCGCTAAATGTCTTAGATCTAAAAGAAAATATTCTCCACCCTGGAGCGCGTAGAGCGTTGTAAACACATTAACCAGACATTTTTTTCTACTAAATCATTTAAAATTATATTTTATCGCAGCTGACAGAGGGGTGGCATTAGTAGAGGGCAGCATAAGAACGAAATATCAATAAGAAATTTTTGGAATAATGACTTTCATGATTAGTGAATTTTTCTAATTTTAAAAACATACAAGTTTAACTGATGACTCACCAGTTTTTCGTTTTGGTCCTGAATATCCAGCCTTGCAGCTATGCAATCCCTGGTGTCTTTAAACGTCCTTCGCTGTGTCATGTCCGTCGAGTTGTGGATGAACATCCCGGCCACATTGGCGCAAACAAACAGGATCGTATTGGAGATGATCTGGGGAAAGAATTATTCAAAATCTTCAGCTGCTAAACACGTCATATTAAAAGTCAAGTCATCAAGTATAATGAGTGTCGTTTTGTTTTTTGTTGCTGTTTTTTTTTAAATTTTGTTGTTGTTGTTTTTGTTCGTTGTTTTTTTTTGTTGTTGTTTTTTAACAATAAATAGAACCTCGGGTGTTCCTCAAACATGATTGTTAGGTATTATTGCACAGCCTAGGGGCCGTCCATAAATGACGTCACGCGATTTTTGCCAATTTTACCCCCTCCCTCCCCCTCATCACGCGTCGTCACAAAAACTTAGACCCCCCCTCTAAAAATACGTCACAAATCTTTGACATAATACAACTTATTTTCTATTTGAAAATAAGTATGTTTCAAATCACGTTTATTGTCATTTAAGTATTTATTATTTATTTGGTGAAGATCTACATTGTAATATCGTAACTCGCGTGAGGCATTTTTTAAAAACGTTTAACTGGCCTTAGGAAAACGAACTGTGTTAACATTCCTTAGATTATATTTTATTTTAATGCATACAAATTAAACATTGACTATTAATCATCACGGTTAACGTCTTTGTTTAGAATAAAAAATATTTAAAAATAACATTTTTAAAATGTTTTTTTTTAAATCCCTCAATTGACTGACGGGCATCCCGTAAGAAAGAGGTCGGCGAACAGAGGTAAATAACCTCATCTGGGGTCAAAAAGGGAATTCTTGGGGGTAATGCAGACTCATTTGGGACATATAACATCCACTACAATCCACTAGATATATTAAAATACGTCATGTGCACGTGTACGCTTGGAACATATGCCCATTATTGAACCGGTTCCTTCCAGAAAATGCATTTTTTTAAAATTTGGCAACTATGTAGATTTCTTACCTACGTACTATACGAAGACACCTAAATCTACCCTACTTTCATTTATATTGACACGAGTGACAATAATCTTAATCCACAAGACTTGTCTGTATCACGTATCATTTCTGTGATATTTAAAATTAATGCCTTAAAAACTGAGCTAAGAAGAAAAGTTGTTTTGTGCTCCTCTCGAATTGCGATATCAAGAATTTGATGCATTCAATAAAGTTAATGAATACTTGACTAATTTTAAATGGGCTCATTTACCATTATATCTAGAACAGTGCTTCTCAAACTTTTTAGTATGGCGGACCAGCAGGAATTTTTTCCATTGCACCAGGGACCGGTGCATTGTTTTCCCTGCACTGACAATTTTTTCTGTCCTTTTTTTGAGAACATCTGCGGACCGGCAGCGGATGGCCCACGGACTGGCACCGGTCCGCGGACCACCACTTTGAGAAGCACTGATCTAGAAGACTAGAATGGCCAGGGGCATTTGACCAAAAATCCCATCGAACAATTATATCAAACTTAAAACGTTTTTAATTCTATCAAATAGATCCCCCCCTTTCCCCTTTTAAAGAAAAAGGATATTCCGTGTCGTTTTGACTTAAAATATCTACACATAATCCTATTCAGATCATTTTTAAACACGTGTCATGCATGTAAAACTCACCAGTAGCATTTTCGGGGGGGGGGATAACGACGCTCCCCCAAATCCCCGAGTCATGTGAGCAGGACCTAGAGTCTAGGGGTTGGGGGGGGGGTAACGCACACATAAACTTGTATATTTTGGGGTAACGGGGAAACAAGTTCGAGAGAACCAAACGGAGCTGCGGTTACATCACAAATGCTTTGATGTCAACATCAAACGACGCAGTGTAACAATTTCATATGTTATCTTGTGGATTCTCAAACTTAAGGATTATAATTAGATTTAATTTTCGTGTCTTGATAGCTTACGCCAACCAGCGTCTGATGGCCCTACCGACCGGCACATTGAGAAGCACTGATTTTTTTTTAAAAAGTCATTAAATAAATTGTAAGCGACCAAATAGTCAGTGGAAGTTTTATTTCAAGTTACCCTTTTGATGTGACGTCACATTTCTTCAACCCCCCTCCCTCCCCCTCGTCACGCATGTCACAAAAGTGTGACCCCCTCCCCCCTAGGTGCGTGACGTCATTTATGGACGACCCCCTACTACCGTGAAACTAGTAACAGCTTTTAATACTTAAAACTTGGTCAGCCCGGTGCAAAAGTTGGCAATTTGTTCATTTAATTGTACATTTAATTATTTTTATTTATAGAAAAACTAATACATTTTCATATGATTGTAAAAAAAAATATGTAAAAAAATAAAATTTTAAAATGGAATGAAATGTTCAAGGGTCATCAGAAAATATTTAGAAGACTTCGAAACTAAAGCCATAATCATTGATATTGATACAAGAAAAAGAACAGAAAGAAATGAGTTGAAAAAATTTGAGGATATGAACAACCTCGTTAGATGGACCTTAGTAACAGCCCATTTTGGGAGATGTCACGTGAGTAGGAACTTCCGTTTTCCCTCGGGCAGTTCTGAAGCTGAATTCTACTTTCTTTTTTATATGGAGATTGAATGTTGAGGTTGTCCCAAAGTTTCACACCCACACCAGCCGCGCATTCAAGACCAGAACACTCTGGGTACGTGCCGCACCGGTTCAACACGTCATGCAAGTCACGTGGGGGTGCTCTCCCATAACCCGCTCATTAAATGTGCCGGCGGGAGGTAACCGTTAGAGAAACTCGTCTTCATAATGACATTAATTTGCGGGCAGGAATTCTTCGCACAAGCAAAGAGAAACTCGGGAGAACTCAGTTTAGGACAGTTAATAGTTATCGCCTTTGTACTTTTTCCCAGAGCCCTGCTCGCAAATCACTTAACTGTTCATCATTTTAAAGACGAATTACGAATATAAACAAAACTTCAGGTGGAAAAACGATTTCAATGAAGTGACCATACAAAGTTAAAATGTATACACAAATTATTACTATACATTGAGCTTTACCGTGTATTTATTTCTTATTTTAAAAACAAAAACATATAACATAAGTTGCGTACGTAAAAAATTAAAGTATTAGTAAGATATAATTTCATTTTATTTGCTTCCAAAATGTCAATTAATTTCTGTTATAAGAGATTTCTCTAATGACTTCGATGTTTAAAATGACACTGTCTTGTCCTTTAAATAAAGTGGTTTGACTTGAAATGTCTTTGAAATGTTAACATTGGATTATACAAGAGTGGCGTTTGCCTTCGTCTTTAGAAGATTTTTTTTAATGAGGGGAGACATTTTAAAGACAACTGTAGCTTTTCTTCGTGGAACCAGCTGGAAAAAGTTTCGTCCGGCCGGGATCGCATTAACTCTTTGGCTGCAGATATTTCCTTGTCACTTTTGCCATCTGGGTCGCATTAAGTCTTGGACTGCTAATATTTCCAAATAACATCTGACATATGGGCGCGGCATTAACGTTTACTGCAGATATGTCCTTGCTAATTATAACAATATGGCAGCAGCTCTTACTGCGGATAAATCCCTAGTTGACTGTGATATTTGGTTGTTAAATAAAAAATATATGTTGTCTGCTAGGTTTCCATATCTGTTCTGTTAGTGTATGTAGCTGCCTTGCGTCAGTAACTTGCAGAGAGTGTATATTCCCCTTTGGAAGACTCCCCCACTCCCCAAACCTTCCCCATGAAACGTGGTCAATTCTGCGTTGCTTTCATGCACTTTTTTTCAGACGTGTTGGGGTGGGGGGATGCTATTCAGGTGTTGGGGTGAGCGATGCGCGGCGTAGCTTTCTCAGCAAAGTACGAATTTTTTTTAAAAATAATTTTTAAAAATTTGGAGGGGAGGGGGGGAATAGGATATGAAAACATCCAGGCTACCATAGGGCTGCACTAATTATTCTTACTCGAGGAAGGATTGTCATGCCTGCAATGGGTATGTTACGAAATAATAAAACATACAGGTCGAATATCCGGTTTAACATTGATCATGTTCTCCATATTTCAGTCATTTGTATCGATGAAAATAAGCAGTTTCTTCCATAAGAGAGTTTTAAAATAATAATTAAGTTTTTTCTTTAGTAGATAATATTTTTTTTATTTTTTTTGTTTTCTTAAATTAGTTCCCAGAGAGTTGGATTATTTTACTCACTCCAGGATTTGGGGCAACAATGTTCCCTCTAAACTGCGCAGCTATGCAGCCGTCTGCCGAATGTCGTGCAGCAAGGTTTAAAAAGGATGATATGTTTGTTGGAATATATATATATAAATTTATATATATATATAATATATATATATATAAATATTCAAAGAAAGCACAGAAAAAAATAAATGCTGCTCCACATTGCACACGACTTAATGTTAATCACACAAACAAACGAAACTTGGAGGAAATATTGGTGGGCGCTCCTAACGTTTGATTACGAGTTACATTATCAACAACTCACAAGTTTAGTATTATTTTCTTTTCTTGATCCCCTTTAATTGTTACCTAGAAGAATTCAGAGCACCCCCCACCTCTCACATTGGAAAAAATTTCTTTCTCTGCTCCACATACCCCACACCTTGATATTAAAGTCATCCCTGATTTCTACTAGTTAATTATTAACAATTTCCTACCCATAACGGTGATGGCTTTATTGGTATTGAAAGACTTCATGATCATTGGAAGACTTCATGATCATTGGAAGACTTCATGATCATTGGAAGACTTCATGATCATTGGAAGACTTCATGATCATTGGAAGACTTCATGATCATTGGAAGACTTCTGATCATTGGAAGACTTCATGATCATTGGAAGACTTCATGATCATTGGAAGACTTCATGATCATTGGAAGACTTAATGATCATTGGAAGACTTCATGATCATTGGAAGACTTCATATCATTGGAAGACTTCATGATCATTGGAAGACTTCATGATCATTGGAAGACTTCATGATCATTGGAAGACTTCATGATCATTGGAAGACTTCGTGATCATTGAAGACTTCATCATCATTGGAAGACTTCATGATCATTGGAAGACTTCATGATCATGGAAGACTTAATGATCATTGGAAGACTTCATGATCATTGGAAGACTTCATGATCATTGGAAGACTTCGTGATCATTGGAAGACTTCATGATCATTGGAAGACTTCGTGATCATTGGAAGACTTCATGATCATTGGAAGACTTAATCATCATTGGAAGACTTCATGATCATTGGAAGACTTCATGATCATTGGAAGACTTCATGATCATTGGAAGACTTCATGTTCATTTAGACAACCTAAAGGGCCAACGTATTCTCGGCATACTTCAGGCACCGGCGATAGCCTTCAGCCTAATTCAATAAAAAAAAATATGCCCCCCCCCCAAACCCAAAAGATTTTAGAGAACATAATTAAAAGCTGGCCACCGCACCGCTGTCCTCTGCTTTATGTCTATACAACGATTTTTTTTTAATGATGAAAAATGCGAGGAGAAACCTAAACAGCCTGTTGGCACCTGCTTTGTTTGCTACAACAGTCTGGCATAGATTCGGCTACAACCGCCTGGCATAGATTCAGCCTGGAGATACCTAGGTATGGAGCAGACCTAATCCCATCAGACGTTCTTGTCTGGGTGATAGCAAATAAAAACTGTGTCATACAATAAATTTACAGCACAGACAGAATTACAAAGTGAAAATATATGCTGAATGTAGATGACGTCATATGACGTCACATCATATCGCTTTATAAGAGAGAGAAAAAATCGTTTCAAATTCAAACTACATGTAATTCACATCAAAAATGGAACTTAAAATAATTTATTCTTTACGTTACATCTTTAATTTTACATCTAGCGCCATCATAAATCGCAATGCATAGAGTCGGCCCATACTCATACTTAATTTGTACACTTGAAATTTTCAACTAGTTTTTCCGTACTCACTAAAACTAACTAAACCAAAGGACAAGATTCTCTATCCAAAATTAACACATGCTTATGTTTTGATTTATACATTTTTCTGACTTCAGAATACTTTAAATAGATTAAATTTAAGCTAGTTCTTTCTGCTAAGGTCTTGCTGAGATCTTGTGGCCTAAAATTTTTGGCATATAATTATTTGAATCAAATATTTGGTGAATGGGGGTTGAAAGATATTCTTTTAAAACTACACAAAAAAGATTGTCTTGTCTTGTCAAGATTAATATCCTGCATGTTTTCAGGATTGTTCAGTGGAATTTCATCTCCCTTAAAGATCTGTCGCACAAGTAACATTTTCTTGTGTACTCTCGATCATTTTCTTCGGAGACACACAGTACATACTTGACGCATGGTTTTATGTTGACATAGATCGACACATAATTGTTTTATAATTATGAGTCCACATGGAGTTTGATATAGTACCCATACCATTGATTTTCCATGCTTGGCGCCCTCTCTCTTATGCATGTAGACATGAGAAATTGAAAGGAAATCGTACTGTGTGCTAATAATTTATTTTGTCCTTTTTAATGAAATGGAATAAAATAGTATTTTTACAAATGCTTTTTGACCCATTGCTTATTAGTACATTTCAGCACTGCGGCCTTGCTTAGACATACTTCGATCAACTAAAATGTATAACCTTACCTTTAAACATGAAGCTGCAATTAATGTAAATAAACTCAACCTGTGAAATACAAACGTTAAATTGGCAAACTGTGTATTATACTAACAAGCCACGTTGGCACCTGAACTTGACTAAGGCGAATTTTACCAAATCATATTAGATTGTTTTTAACGATCAGCGAATTAAAAAATATATCTCCTCTTTGTTAAGCACTTTGGCTACCTGTAGTCTTAACGGAATTTATTTCCAAACAAATTAGAGAGAGATAGTTTGACATTCCAGGATTTATCTTGCAACTTTAAAAGAAGTTTAAGTTTGTAAAGGTTTTGACCTGTTTTCTTTAAATTCACCAAAAGTACCTTAAACCTGGCAGTCCAAAACGGAAATACAAGCTTGGGTGCCAATATAAAGACACAAAATTAGCCGTTAATGTGGAGATAAACGACTGGGTTTTAAACACAGAGATAAACTCCAACATTTCGGAGCTAAACATAAAGATTAACTCTTAGAGCAAAACATGGAAGTAAGCGCTGCGCATTAAAGTACGCGTAGGGTGATGCTGAGCTTATTTACTAGGTCATGTGTGTCAGTTTATAAATATATGTCAGTATTTGAATATGTGCCAGTTCACAAATATATGTCAGCATATGCAAGTTTATAAATATAAGTCAGTAATAATAATAATAACCCACTTTCCAGTCCATGACGGACTAATGAGCAAGGGCCGTGCCAGCACCGAGAATAGAACCGGTGACTCTCTTCTACCTCGGTTCGGCAGTCCAGTCAGTATATGAATATATCATCATCAGTCCCGTGACCGCTGCGGTCGTTGGGGGGAGCACATGGACACATCAACAGACAACGATCTCCACATTTGCCTATCTTGAGCGATGGCCAGTAATTCGTTCAATCTCATCCCTGTCCATTTCTTTATGTTCTCAAGCCAACTTTTCCGATGTCGACCTTTACGCAGGCACTCTTCTACAGTGCCTTGAATGGTGATTTTTGTCAGGGTATCATGTCGCAACACATGACCAAACCATGCCATCTTACGTCTCTTAATTGTTGTATAATGGTTTCTTGACGACCCGCAATAGAGTTTACATATATAATATATATAATATATAATATATCCTTATATAATAAAAGGCAAGTTTCTGTCCTTTCTGTCCCGTCATCTATAGCGATTGGTCCCTCAAACACACATGACTCCTACAGCCAATCACTAGCGGAGAAAATTTTACATATTACGCGGAGGTTCAAAACGAGTTATTTTTGGTGCAGTTTTTTTTGGGGTCATAATTCATTATGTTGTTCCCATCAGCTGCCGCTTATTCCAATGACAATTCTACTTTTTCCTTGAAAGTCCTGGGGGGTAGTGGCAAGAGTTGTAAGTGTTGTTTGTTTTTTGTTGCTGTTATTGTTGTTGTTTTGTTGTTGTTGTTTTTTTGTTGTTGTTTTGTGGTTGTTGTTATTGTTGTTGTTTTGTTGTTGTTGCTTTGTTGTTGTTGCTGTTGTTGTTGCTGTTGTTGTTGTAGTTGTTGATTTGTTGTTTTTGTTTTGTTGTTTTTGTCTTTGTTGTTTTGTTGTTGTTGCTTTGCTGTTGTTTTGTTGCTGTTGTTGTTTTTGTTGCTGTTGTTGTTGTAGTTGTTGATTTGTTGTTTTTGTTTTGTTGTTTTTGTCTTTGTTGTTTTGTTGTTGTTGCTTTGCTGTTGTTTTGTTGCTGTTGTTGTTTTTGCTGTTTTTGTTGTTGTTGTTGTCCACATCCCTTGCCCTGCGACGACAACGTCCTGCAAACGCTTCAGCATAACAACTACCAAATCATAGCGTCCATGAACTTCACAGGTCACCCTACACTTATTCCCGTCCTTGGGCGGGCTTTGTTACTAGTATATATATATATATATATATATATATATATATATATATATATATATATATATATATATATATATTTATATATATATATATATATATATATATATGTCCGTTTATAGAGATATGTCTGCATATGAATATATGCCAGCTTATAAATATATGTCAGTTTTGAATATATGCCAGTTTTAAATATATGTCAGCATATAAATATATGTCAGTTTATGAATATGCCTGTTAATGAATATATGTCAGTACATATGAATGAGTCAACTCTGCATGATTATCTTACATCCCCATCTTGGTGTTAAAGGTTTCTTATTTTCATCTTTATCTACTTCTCATGAAATCCATACATATATACCGGGACCAAAAGCAAAATTTGCCTGTAAGTTGCCCCAGTCCTAAAACATGAACCCGACATCTGCCCGCGGCCTACATGAAAGATACTCCACCCCGTGATGTAAGGGAGATGGCTTAAACCCCAGGGCCAGATAACTCTGATTTAGGGGAGCGTGTGTCGGGTCAGCGCCCGGGATGGGGGCGCGTGGGTGGGGTGGAGTTCTAAAGAAAACGGTACACACACGAGGTAAGCCAATCCGGCACGCACCTGGCCCACTAACTGTTGGCGAGTCGTCAGGTAGACTGGCAGCAGAAGGTAGTGAGAACATGTGTGGGGGGGGGGCGTACCGTTGCTTGCTGGTACCCATAAATTGCTGTAATTTGTGTATGGCTGGAAGGAAGTTCCGTGCTTTCTAATGGATGGGGGGAGGGGGGGGGGAAACGGGGGGGGGTGGAGGTAGATAATAACCATTGAGAGGGTGGACTGTATTGTGGCATGTTTTTGTTTTATTAATTATTTTTTTCCTAATCAATTGAGAAAATTTGTTTATGTTGGCCATAGACGCCATAGTTGTATTTAACTGAGAATAAACCAATAGAAATCATTAGAAATGCATAATATCAGGAGTTTGTGTTAGACGCGCATAACAGTAACGACGGGACGAAATAATAGAGAGTAAACGGTTGCGGATAACGGCTAGGGCTGAGGGTTGCAGTATCAGTTTGCAGACAGATAATGAAAACAGAGTGGGGATACATTAATGAGACAGCGGTGTAAACAGCATGGAGCTAAAGTCCTTATTCTTCCCATCCACTCCCCCCCCTCCCGCAAAAAAAAACCTCTCCAAAACCAGTTATTTACAGGGAAAAAAATATTTTTTTGAGTATGTATTGGCCTGACAGGACTACCTGTCAGGCCTATACATACCCTGTTAAAATATTTTTTTTTCTAAAAGCCTGATTGCAGTCTCCCCCATATTTTCTTCATTTTTTACTTACTTGAAGTTTGATAGAAGTAATGTCAGTAATGAAGAAAATTCCTTATACCCTTCTAGCCCACCCGCCCCCGCCCCCTCTTTTTCACTTGGCGTTATTATGTAAATACAAACTTAGACTAAGAACCCCACGCAGGTAGCTAACGTGCACACAGATATAAAAATACAAACACAACCACACGCATATCATTTTTTAAACATGAATTTACAAAAAGTCCAATAGTTAAGTATTGTTACCACAAAAATGGCGTCGCCAGAAAATGACAACCTAATAGTGCGTCTTAGTCTTGGCACAACTAATTTAACACTCTTTTTTTTAATAGATATTGACTAAATAAATCTATAATACTATAATCTATAATACTATAATTATAATCTATAATACTATAATCTATAATACTTTAATCTATAATCAGATTATTTTTCATTAAAAGGGGTAAATTGAAGCTAATAAAATCATTGATAATTGATATATGTTGAGCATGTATAGCAACAAATTGACTTCGCCATCTTTGAAGGCGAACAAGGTCTTTCTTGTACAGACCGACTCAAATTGAAGCTTAGTTGAGAGAAAAAAGGAAATGGTCCCAGTTAACTGAATCTCTAATAAAGAATGATTGACCCGGCTAGGGCCGAGTACGCAATGAATGCCCACGACAAGTTAAGCTGGGTTGCCAGATTGCTCTCGGCATTCACTTACAGCCAAGACTATATTTATTGGCGATATGAAAAAAGGAAGAACAATGCGTAAGTCCATAACGGGATATAAATTGGTGGGGGCAGCAAGGCGTATATTTTTAGAGATATAATATGGGGAGAACAAGACATATGACTATGGACTATGTTCTTAGAAATATAAAATGTGTGGGGGAAAGGGCTTTGTAGTTTCAGGACCAAAAAGGAGTTTTAGAAATTTAAAATGATTTTTCAATGTTTCCTGATATTCGCATATTTGGTTAATGAATGGTTGCAAGATGGGTTTAAGTTCAGACGCTCTGGTCTAAATCCGACAAAATGTAAATCGGATATATTGTAACGTGTCGCAATATTTTAATATAAATGTGTTCTTGAATCGGCCAAAGTGATGACCTTTCGACTCCCAAAGAGATCTTATCTTATCTGTTTCAGACGCTCCTTCTATACAGAAGATTATTGCGTCCTATGCTTACCTATGGTTTGTGTTTAGTCCTGCATTCTTATTAGAGTTTTAAACTTTGATAAAGTGTTGGCTTTCCTGGTTTCTTCAGGGCACCCATTCCACGCCCGAATTCCGGACGAGAAGAACGAAAAATTTTAGGAGTTTATTCTTGCATACGGAATAAGAAAGGTGTTTTTATCCTTATGTCTATCTGAGGTTTGTATTAAGTTATCTTTGTGTTGTATTTCTAAATTAGAGTTAATTGCTTTATGTATGATTACTACTTTACTCTTAGTTTTTCTATCCTCTAGTGTTTCAAGGTTTAATGATTTAACTAATGGTGTTATTCTAGTCAGTTTTGAATATTCTCCAGTAATGAATCTGGCAGCTCTTTTTTGGATTTGTTCTAGTTTATCAATGTTTTCTTTGGTGGATGGGTCCCATACAGAAGATGCATATTCTAGTACAGGTCTCACCAAAGTGAGATAGCATTTTAGTTTTATATCTTTATTACATTTGTAAAGGTTTCTTTTTATAAAGCCTAAGGTTTTGTTTGATTTTTTAATAACTTCATTGACATGGGGATTCCATGATAATTTCTCATTTATTATGACTCCTAAGTATTTTGCATCTTTAGTTTGGGTTAGTTCCTTTCCATGAATGAAATATTTTGAATTTATTTATTTCTTTTTCTTTGTTAATCTTAACAGTTGACACTTTTCTGGGTGGAAAGTACATACTCCAGTTAGTTTCCCATTTTATCAATTCATCTAAGTCTTTTTGTAAAATTTTGCTCTCTTGTTCTATTTAATTGTTCTATAGATTATACAATCATCAGCAAATAACCTAACTTTTGTACCTGTTGAGATGTTGTTGGGTAAATCATTTATATATATTAAAAAGAGTAAGGGACCTAACACAGTTCCTTGTGGAACTCCTGAATTGACCTTTATTGGTGCAGATTTAGATCCATTAATTATTACAGTTTGCTCCCTGTCCAAAAGGAAGTCTATGGCAGCCAAATTGATACGCCTGTGACTACGAAAGTGATAGGCCTTCGATTCCCCAGGTGATACGCCTTCGGCTCGCCAATGGATACGCCTTTGACTCCAAAAGAGATAAGCATATTATTGCAAAAGTGATACGCCTTCAGATCCCCCAAAATGATTCGCCTATGACTCCCAAAGTGGGTGTGTCGTTTCTCGTGACTTGCAGCCATCCTCTGCGATCGCTCCTTAATTTCTGTTTATTTTGCTGAACCGACTATTGAATTCTACCAGGAAGAAGAAGATGGTAAGTGGGGTGGGGTGGGGGTGACGAGGGGTTAAGAATAGCAGACGTCAATAGAGCACGGAGTAGGTTCAGGCTCGTACCTATTCTGACGTGCTTCATCGACCACGTGACCTGCCGGCATCGATCACGTCACAACAAACTCACAGAAGCAAAGACACGACATATTCTAATCTTCCTAAAACGATCTGGATGGAAGACGTCATTCATAATGGCTTGCTCCTAGGAATACAACCTATTGCTATGGATCAGTTCATTTTATTTATTTACTCTCAAACTACTGTCTGACTTGGACCACGGCTCTGACATGGAGCATGGCTCTGACATGGAGCATGGCTCTGACATGGAGCATGGCTTTGACATGGAGCATGGCTCTGATTTGGACCATGGCTCTGATGTGGACCATGGCTCTGATTTGGACCATGGCTCTGATTTGGACCATGGCTCTGATGTGGACCATGGCTCTGATGTGGACCATGGCTCTGATTTGGACCATGGCTCTGATTTGGACCATGACTCTGATGTGGACCATGGCTCTGATTTGGACCATGGCTCTGATTTGGACCATGGCTCTGATTTGGGCCATGTCTCTGATTTGGGTAAAGAATCTTACTTGGACCACGGCTATGACTCAGACCACGGCTCTGACTTAGACCACGGCTCTGACTTAGTCCACGGCTATGACTCAGACCACGGCTCTGACTTAGACCACGGCTCTGACTTAGACCACGGCTCTGACTTAGACCACGGCTCTGACTTGGACCACGGCTCTGACTTGGATCACGGCCCTGAATCGAACTATATAGTTTGTTTTGGTTTTTTCCTTTGATCACGGCTCTGAGTCGGATCACAGATGAACCATTGTGGATGGAACGCATATAAATAACACATTGACGATAAGCAGAGACAGTGAGTTTTAAAAAAAAACTATCAAATAAATATTAAAATCCTGGAAGACTGGGATAAAAGGGGGCTTATCTAACTAAACAACACATTGATAGGACAGCAGATTGATGACTTGATAACATCGATTTATAGCAGTGGACCACAAACACCATGACGATGGGAAATAGCGATGAAATCTGGTCGAAGACTTCAACAATTTTTTGTATTGAGATTTATAGATTATTTACCACTTTTCACATTAATTTAAGAATAGATTATATTACAATCGGCATTTTAAAATTCATTAAATTTGTACGAGGTTCGGTGACAGAGACGGGACAATAAAAGAAAAATTCAACAACAAAGAATGACTTAAGTGTTTAAACGACTGAATCTATGATAATAGTGAAATATTCATGTGAAAAGGGATTTACTGAATCCCACATATGCGTGATAGTGGGGTTGACAATATCTGAAACATTTTAACATGAACATTTCACCAACACGGTGAATGACATTGCTTCCGTGCAACATAGTACAGAAATCTTACCTGGCGCCAAAGGAGTTCCGGAAAATACTGGCACGTCTGCGAGGACACCAAAAGATGGACCAGCGGCAGCAGACCCCCAAACAAACATTTAGCCAGAGTCCGTAAAGGCATCAGGGCGTAGGCGTTGAAGATGACGAAAGCCACGACCCACGCGCCGTCCGCCATGTTGAGCTTGTGGTCCTGCAGTTCTTCGGGAAACCCCAGCGGCAAGGGGCAGCTGAGTACGGCGAGGATCCCCATGAAGATGAGTATGGAGTAGTTGACGCTCATCAAGTACTCCTCCCTGAGCTTGGTCTTCATGTAGATGAAGAACCCGAGGAAGACGAGGCCCTGGCCGTACAGGTACACGCTGTAGGCCGTGTAGTTCTTCACGTACAGGCTGGTCAGCGCGGCCAGGCTCAAGCACAGCATCGTCAGCAAGAGCGCCATGCACACCAGCGACGACTGCTGCAGCTTGAACACGTACCTCTGGTACAGGGCCTCCATCTCTTCGCTGCTGAACCTGTTCCAGCTGAGCAGACGTCGGAGGCCATTGTGTTTCATACCTTTGAGAGTGGAGGATGTATTCCTGTCCGGGTCACTCATCCTGCCAGCAATGCCTCGTATCAGATAAAACCCGCCAGGACTGCTGGGAAGAGCTGTTCGTTGCTACCATTTTCTCAAGATCTGATTTCTTCCACGGCGTGACGGTAACTGCTACATATGGCTTAAACAAAAACATCCCATCGAACCCGCTGAGTCTGTATGTCTGTTTTTTTTAATTAGGATGCCTTACTTATAACTTTTTTAAAGACTCTCTTATTCATTGAAGAAATTTTGATCTTCAAAAACACATCCTGTTGCCTGCGCCTATGCGACACGGAGATCAAAGAAAAAATTTAAATAACTGAAGGGGGAAAAATCGACAGAAACGACATGTGAGAAGTTCCCGAAAGGGCGGGCATGGTCCGTCCTAAAAAAAAGTACAGGTAACAAGCCGGCCCATTAAAAGCCATGTGCATGGATTGGTGGGGGTAAAGGCTGAACGAGCCGGCCTGCAACTCGTTACGTTGAGGCATTACAAGCTCTGGCTAAACCTACATGTTCCATACTTCAAGTCTAAGAACAAAATCGCTTTACAAAATTATTTTATTGTGTTTTGTATTCTTTTCCCTGCTTTTCGGAGTCAAGACATTCTGATCATAACTTTAAAGAGGTGAAGATTCTATATCTGAAACAAAAACTTTAGTCAAGTACTAGGAACAATTCGAATTTTATTATTTGATTGTGTTTAAAACTATGCCAAGATACAACTTATACGTCAAATTATATATGTCAAAGTAGTTAAATACTAAAATACTTATGTCATAAGTCCTATGCAAATAGACCTTGAGACTTGAGTCATATGCCCACGATCCTATGCTTAAATCCAATTCGAGATTGCGATGCTGAGAATCCTATCGTCTTGCGCCAACTCTAAAATGTTTTGTGAATAAATCGTTGTTCTGACCTCTAGAGTGGAACAGGTTTGAAATAAATGGAACAACTTAATGAAATGTTTACGTGTTCATATTTGACACCAGCTTCCCCCCCCCCAACCCATTGTCGCTGCGTGAACAGGTGATGTCACTTTGACGTAGGCGAAAGGCTGGTGTGCTGATCAATGACACAACGGATTCGTTTCACGTGCTAATGACATGTCAACTGTGCCTCTGTGTGACACATCTAGTGTGTTAACTCGACGTCTGTATGACACAACAGGGGTGTCAACTAGAGTCTGTGTCACGCACTCGGTGTGTCAACTAGAAGTTTGTGGGATACATATGGTTATGTTAACTGTGTATATTGTGTGTCAAATAAGTTATGTGTGACACATATGTCGTGTCAACTAATTTTATGTGCGACACATCTGTCGTGCCAACTAATTTTATGTGTGACACATCTGTCGTGTCAACTAAGTTATGTGTGACAAATCTGGTCCGGTGAGTGACTGATACATAGATCTAAAAACTGTTGATCTTAACATTCCTTATCGGTCTTCTGTGGATGGGTTCATGTTAATATAATCCAATCTAATAAGTGTGCGATAAACTTCCTGCAACTTTTAAATACATAACAAAGAAATTCTAAATGTGTAGCTAAAGATCGCCTTGTACTGTCGTTAAAGTGGACCATAGGCTATAATTAGAAAAACAAAACTGATGAAGATTTTACGACTTAGGGGCCGTCCATAAGTCCATAAAGTACGTCACGCTATTTTTGACCATTTTAACTCCCCCCTCCCCCTGTCACAAATCTCGGAACCCCCCCCCCTAAAGTACGTCACACTTTCGTACAAAAATTGTGTTTCTTTATTTTTAAAAATAATTAAAATTTAATATAAAACACCGTGACGTCACACATGGCCGGACCCCCCCCCCTTCCCCCTGTCACAAACTGTCACACTTTCTTACACCTACCCCCCCCCTGGAGCGCGACGTACTTTATGGACGGCGCCTTACTTTAGATTTAAAAAATTAACCCACAATTCCCTAGACAGGATTAATGTAAGTCGACGACGTGTGATTACCAGCGTGTGAATAGCACGATAGTTAAGGAAATGTCTAAAACTCGTTTTAGTTATCTGAGTTCAACTTTGGTTGGGTATTATCAACTTTGGTTGGGTATTATCAACTTTGGTTGGGTATTATCAACTTTGCCGAGTTCAATATTTCTTCCCATCGCTTTAAACAGTTGAACAACTGATCACAACTGTCGTATCAGCGTTTCTTTGTTCCAATACATTTTGCAATACAAGAGTATAAATAAACATAAAACACGACGCCATTGTCTCTTCTCGAGTCACCGTGGCTATGGCTATGTCCCCCCCCCCACACACACACACACAGTTTATCTAGAATTTAGTGCCGCTGATATTCAAAGTAAAACTGTGAGGGTGGCAAGTATTTTAGTGGCAGGGCATTTCGGCATGTTTGTTGTGTCTGCTCCAATCCGCAGTTAACGGTTAACGCTTTAAAAAAGGTTTTGTTTGTTCAAATTATTCTAACAGCGTCTCATTCCAAAGATCGGTCCCAGACCCTTGACGTAGAAAGGGTTTGTGAAAGAGTTTGTAAAAGGGTTTGCCCTCCCCTGATACTGATTGGTGTCACTTTATTTTTTATAGAAGGGCGTCTTTTTCGTGCTCACGCAAGTTTGTTTGTTTGCATGTTTATTTTGGGGTAAAGTGGGGCGACAAAAAGCCTATTGCGCCCCCTAGCGGCACTATCACTTGTGCCATTTCCCAAGACGCGCCATCCCAGTGCATGAACCGTGTATCTATCTATAAACTAACCCCACCTGCCAGATATCTGCTTTGACTTCAAATGACGACATGGTAGTTCGCTATCTGGAGGTGAGGTAACTATAAATATATCTCCTTAAACTACTTACAGCACTGGGGTCAACATACACACTTCCAGATTGTGTTGTGGAGACGAAAATAGCAAAGTCTTTGAATTTGATATCTTGTAAGTTTAAGATATTCTGGGTAAATAAGTACTTTTAAGGTACTATATGCAGAGCCGTCTTTACACCAGTTTGGGCCCCCGGGAAAAGAAAAAGTGTTGGGCCCCTCCCCCACAGGAATAAAAAATAAATATACATAATATACATAAATAAACATATTCTCATGGGGCCCCTATGCTCGTGGGCCCCCGGGCAAATGCCCAATGGGCCTATGCGTTAAGACGGCCCTGACTATATGCTATTTGTGGTCAATGCCTATTTTAGTTAGCGTAAAATTTCTAGTTTACCCGTAAACGAAACCATCTGTTTTACCTGTGAGGTAACTTGAGGTAACTGTATAGTTTAGCTATAAGGTAACTGCCTGGTTAAACTATGAGGTAACTGCATTGTTTACCTATGAAATAACTGTTTAGCTGTGACGTAACTGTTTAGCCGTGAGGTAACTGTCTGATTTCATTGTGACGTAACTTTCTGGTTTACCTGTGAGGTAACTACACGGTTTAGCTGTGATGTAACAGTTTAGCTGTGAGGTAACTGTTTATCTGTGCAGTAACTGTTTAGCTGTGAGGTAACTGTTTAGCTGTGAGGTAACAGTTTAGCTGTGGGGTAACTGTTAACCTGTGCAGTAACTGTTTAGCTGTGAGGTAAGTGTTAGCGGTTAGGTAACTGTTTAGCTGTGAGGTAACTGTTAGCGGTTAGGTAACTGTTTAGCTGTGAGGTAACTCCCTGGTGTAACTTTAATTCATATGTCTCATGTAGCAATAATTTCCAAGTCTATTAGCCTATAAAGAACAACCTTCGGGTGCAGCATGTGTTGACAGTAAGAAAAGTAGGACTTAAATAACAATTGAATTCTTCCGCCATGTGGGTTGTTTAAAAAAAATTTTTATACACAATACACGTTTCACAGAAGTTGTAAAATTATCACAACAATCTTAATGCTAGTAACGACACCGCCATTGGATAACAACGATATTTACCTGTTGTATCCCACCCACTCAACCGTCGAAGCACCCCATGTAAGTTTATTTTTATGTTTTAACAGATACCAGTGTGCTTATCTGTTGCCCTAACAACCGTCTATTGTCCAAGGCACATATCTACAGTTTAACCCACGTAACCCATCTATCTCTCGGATCACTATCCGTTGCCCAGTGAATCCCTTTCTCAAGTGCATCCACCTTTTATCATGCGCACCTATCTACAGTATTCAGTGCAACAATACATTTTATGCGCCCATTCCATTTCATACGCGACTTTCACAATAAATTGGATGTGGGAATTATGAAATTGAAATGTGGTAAAGAAATGAAACACACAGCAAACAGGCTCTGTGCGCGGTTTAGAATGTGTTAAAGTTTCGATTACCAAAGACAGGTGAAGGTGTCGAATGAGGCTTTTCACCGTATTAACTTTGTTACCCCAAAGAATCTATCGACTCCGGAGTCGTTGACTCGTATAATAGAAATTCCACGTATAAAGTTCGAATGCCTCTAAGTCTAATTCAATTCTGTCTTTCATAGTCAAAGGTCCTACCACCACACCCCACCCCACCCCACCCACCCCCCCACCCAGCCTCAATTCTCTCAAAACAAAACCTTAACTTAGAGAAAACATATAATACGTTAGCCTTGCCTTAAACGATTTAAACGTTTAGCTGAATAAGTAATTAAACATTTGAACTCACAACACAAATAAGAAGCTAACAATTCGAGTACTTTTTCACCGTCTCTAGCTTACACGGTTAAAACTTATTTAGCAAACTGATCCATCGAAAAACTTTGTTTTTTTAATGTTTGGAAGCAACTTTCCAAATAACCGAGTCGGCTCCACAGAATCTCTTTGTTTGACATTATGCTTACATCACAACAGGTTCTTTCATATCCATAGGTAAGTAATCCGCAGAAATTCACTTGACAAAACCTGTTCACCAATTGCTGGAACTCGTGGGAGATGGGACTCCGTCCCTCTCTCTCTCTCGCTCTCCCAGGCCCGCGGCCTCTCTCTCCACACTTACGGTAGACTTCAGCATGGGTCGCCACTGAACGGTGGGACTCGCTCTCACTGCTACGCCGAGTGGGGAGGGTAAAAGGGGGGAGAACGGTTCTTTAACTTCAGAGGAGGCACAACTAAAGCAGGATCCGATGTGCAAATGATCGCCTCTGTAAGGCTGGTGGGGGATGGGGCGCCGGGGGGGGGGAGGGCGACAGTGTATCGAGTGACGCTGATGGACAAGTGTACAGCCTTATACAGGTGTCTTTGGTGCCATGGACTTAACAAGTGTGGGGAAAACGGGGAGACCGGACCATCGGCAATTTGGGATTACCGTAGAAAACCACATAATGAAATTCTGAAAAATACAAAAATAGATTTAGTAAAGTTGGTGTTGGTGCCATGCGACTTATTTTTTAATATCAGCTTCTGATAGATGAATGTTCAATTAACAAACAACAAAAGTTAAAATTATCCCCCCCCCCTTTTTTTTTCCACCCTAAAAAAATAATTTATATTTAAGTCATTCAGACCGAGGCATAAATATAACATCAACATAATTAATTTAAATTAAACGTTGAAAATTCTTTAAACATTGTTTAAAATGCATGTCGAAAGGCGAAAGGTCATCGCGGACTACGTCACGGGGGGTCGACGGCGGTCTCAAACTCCAGAGCCACACGTAACTTTTGTAGTGTAAACATAATCATAAATCAATTCTTAAGAGCATTTTTTTTATTGTTTATGTCTCCTATGTAAATGTTAAGGTTCCAATGACATTCCCAGCATGCGTCACGCGATTGTGGCTGAATTTTGACCCCCCTCGTCACAAAAATGTAGACACCCCCCCATGGGCGCCCACAGAAATTGTCTGGGGGGGGGGAAATTTTTCTAAGTGATTTTTACCCCATAATTCTTAGCGCTATACACAGATTTTTTTGCCGGTCACGTGACCATTAATTAAAACTCTATACAGATCAGTACTACTTGTCCTTTGTTAATATTGTGATAAAATATACACGTACACCTTTTACTTATGTGGAAGTGTCATGATCATATTACCCTGACACTTAAATGCTTCTGATATAAGATTTTTTTAAACTTCATTAATTCATGTGCTTCTGTGGTCCAATGGTTGTCGACTGGTATTTTATCTCAAAGTAATAGGTAGTGGATCGAATTTCGGTTGGAGACTTCTTTTTTTTTCTTTTTTAAAATTCTTTAAAAAAAAATTTAAATTTTATTTTCTATCTTTGCAATTTCTTTTTAACTACTTTCTATTATCTATAATTTATAATTATGAGGTATTGTAAGTATGGCATTTCTGGAAGTGTTGACAGTGAGGGGATGAATCCGTGCTGGAGGGGTCAAGCAGGGGCGAACTGCACGGGGCCCCTGGCTTTAGCCAGTTCAGCCCCCTCCCCTAAATCCGCCATAAGGCTCAAGTGATCACGCTGTGAACCGAGACTATACAAGGATGGGCCACTGTTATGGGGTAGCTAGAAACCAGGCATTGTAAAGATCAACATTTCTGAACAATGCTTTTAAAGTATATGAGATTGAGCATACATACAGTTAATACAGTTTATTATGACCCTTACTACCACCGATGCAAACAACTCGTTCCGTTATTGGTCACGTCATATAGCCAACTCCCTCAGTCTGGAGGGCCACGCCTTTGTCTAGTCTTATCTTATCTTATCTTATCTGTTTACATACGCTCCTTCTATGCAGAAGATTATTGCGTCCTACGCTTATCTATGGTTTGTGTTTAGTCCTGCATTTTTATTAGAGATTTAAATGTTGATAAAGTGTTGGTTTTCCTGGATTCTTCAGGCAACCCGTTCCACGCCCGAATTCCGGACGAGAAGAAGGAAAACTTGTATGTGTTTGTTCTTGCATACGGAATAAGAAAGGTGTTTTTATCCTTATGTCTATCTGAGGGTTGTATTAAGTTATCTTTGTGTTGTATTTCTAAATTAGAATTAATTGCTTTATGTATGATTACTACTTTGCTCTTAGTTCTTCTATCCTCTAGTGTTTCAAGGTTTAATGATTTAACTAATGGTGTTATTCTTGTCAGTTTTGAATATTTTCCAGTAATGAATCTGGCAGCTCTTTTTTGAATTTGTTCTAGTTTATCAATGTTTTCTTTTATTATTTAATATGTCAATCATGATGATTAAATCATTTTGTACCACAACCCCCCCAGATTAAGACGGGGGTGGGGGTGGGGTACCATGACCCACTCTGGTCTCTTTGATGTTAGCCTCTGGTCTGGTTTGGACAAACGCAATCATTTCCCCTGGTCAGTGCTTCGCACGGCAGACCTTTACATAACATAGTCTACATTTAGCACCTCTGAGCATCTGGACGCGGTTCGGTCGATTCATCTATCAAAGCTACCGCATGGGGCATTTCACACATCTTGGTCAGTCCTGACCAGACTACCAGTCCTGCCAGCAACAGGAATCTTTGATCTAAAGACCCTTTAACCGCCCTAATTCTCTACAATAAATAAAATATAAAAATAATTACACAGTAAAACGAGATCACCATCAGCTTAGTTACTTTTCTCTTTATTTTCTCTTTACTTTAATACATTGTTAGTCTTTTTTTTTGGTCAATTTTTTAAAAATCCATAAATCCAGGGGGGGGGCAAGCGCCCCCTTGCCCCCCCTGCGGGCGCCCATGCCCCCCCTAAAATATGACGTCACAAAGCTTTGCGCCCCCCCCCCTCACTTAAAACCTGTATTTTCTATTTGAAAAAGAGCATGTTTCAAATCACTTTTTTGTCAATTAAATATTTATTTAGTGTAAGTTTGTACTCTAATATCGTAAGACGCATGAAGCCATGTAAAACGTCATAAATAAATTGTAAGAAATAAAATATTTAAGTGGAACTTTTATTTAAAGTAGACAGTTTTGATGTGACGTCACATTTCTCAAACCCCCCCCCCTTTTTCGTCACGCACAGTCACAAATATGTGGAACCCCCCCCCCTCTCCTAGGTGCGTGACGTCATTTATGGACGGCCCCTTAAAGTGGTTGGAAGAATACATTCGGGGAGTTAAAAGTGCGAAGGAACTTCTATGGGGAGCTGAAACTCATAAGTGGGCGTCGGGAACGTTTCTTTATGTATATAAGATTAGTTTTTAAAAACTAAGAATAAATTTCAATCATACTGATTTGAGTTTTTGCTTTGACTACGGGGGTAATAAAATGAGATTAGAATAGAAAAAAAAAGTTTCTATCCAAACATGGGTAAAGTAAGTATGACCTAAGTATGAAACAAAAGTTGTCCAAGGGCGGCAAATCACAATACGGCTACTGACATACCTATGAGCCGTCCTTTAATTATGGAAATAAATTAGTTTACCTCCCCATACTCAACAATTAACTTTCAAAGACGCTTAATGACGTGATATTCTCTTTTGCGGGTCGAGCTCTGCACTCTTTTGACCCGGCTAATTGTTTTATCGGCAAGCCTCATCAAGCGGATATCGCCATAAAGATTCTTTTCCACAGTTGGAACGACACATCCCCAACCCTGACAAGCGTGGGACATTCGGTCAACAGATGCTCAGCCGTCTCCTCCACGTTGCCATATATATCCCATATCGTGTAAAGCCTGTGCAGGTAGCCCCCTGTCGGGCAGTTTTAAGTCCTCATTTGGGTGATGTGTCTGATCGCTACGAGGTAGTTTCCAACAGGGATCGCTTTTGCGCGAACGCGGCATAAACTGGTAAACTTTCCTGTCCGTGTCTCCAGAAGCCCAGTCCTGGAACCACTTTCCTCGAAAGTGGTCCTTTAGCTACGATCTAACCACCTTCTGGGTCATCGGTTTGGGGCTGAGCTGCACCTTCCCTCATCAATAAATCAGTCCTGTCAAGCTGCCGCACATCGGCGTGGCCAGTGATGAACTGTAGAATTATTTTGCCGCCACCTGCCAGGATGTAACCTACTGTTTACAAAATGACACTAAACATCTTTGCCTCCAGAGAGGCCTCAAGGCCTCGAGCGAACGGGAGGAAGATTACTGCCTACTCTCTCTGTCTCATGGCTCTAGAAAAAATTATGTCAAAGCTTGATTCTGTTTGAATTCTACATTGCAGATGAGTTTCAGCTGAGTCTTCTTTTTAAATCCCTTATATTAACTTCACCGGCGTCTCTGTCTCTCTGTCTCTGTCTCTCTCTCTCTCTCTCTCTCTCTCTCTCTCTCTCTCTCTCTCTCTCTCTCTCTCTCTCTCTCTCTCTCTCTCTCTCTCTCTCTCTCTCTCTCTCTCTCTCTCTCTGTCTTGGGCGGGCACCGCGGAAAAACAGAAGTAAGAAATGACACACTTCCCGTCATGCCATCGAGCTGAAATTTGGCACACGAACCCGTGCCACCTAACAATGCATCGTATCAAAATTTCAGATCGATCGAACGTACAGTTATTAAATTAATGCATTTTTAGTTTATCTATATAAACTATATGTAGCGGTCGCTATCGTTTACATTTTACGGTCGCTTGACTTCACCCCAGCCACAGGTGAACACATCTCGTGTTTAAACCAGGTGTACCGGCGTGCTTTTGTTTACATTTTGCGCGTCACGCTGAGCTCGATCCAGCGATCGGTGACAAGACACTTTCCCCTCTCCCATTTCCCCTCTCCCATCCCCCCCCCCACCAAAACGGGTTAAAAGCAAAGAGGAGTTAAGACAGATTCAGTCTGTAAATATTTGTCGCGTTTGAACATAATCAATACTTTTAGTTATGTCTCATATATAAGGGATTTATAGTCAAAACTTTGTTTTTACGGGTTTGTTTTATTTATTATTATTTTGTTTTAATTTTTAAAATATTTCTACGATTTCTTTCTACATAGCTTGATTACATCTTACCCTTTTACAATTTATTATGAAAGCACGGAACGCAGCTGGTGTATTGTGAAAGACATATTGAAGCATAATTATTAAAAGAGGTGTATAGAAAGTTTTATATGTCACTAGCAGACCCGTCGTGCGTTGCAACGATCTCAGTAAAAATGAATAAATTTAAAGAAACCAATGAGTGTTATGTTTAAAAACAATTATGCAGAAACTTTCGCGGAAGAGTGGAAAAAATTCCAAGTTTCATAGCAAACGGATAAATAAATTAATAATTAAATAGCATACAAAAGAAGGAGCGATATTAAGGGCCCCGGTCTCAAAATGAGTGATAATATAGTTTTTTTTTATTGCCATTGTACTCAAGCTATATTCCTCAATATCGTGTAAAATTGAATAGGGAATACAATTATTAAAGTTCAGTAAAAAGACATTTGGGGCCTCCAGCTCCGAGGGAATGGACATTAGGAGTCCAGTGCACTATAGTAATATAGGCTCTTACGCTATTATATACTAAGTTTGGTCAAAATCCGGTTATTTTCTTATTATCTAACGCTTAAACTACTTTTTATATAGCTAATATAGGGGGGAAAATGACATTAAGGGGCCCCCGGCCCATTCGGTGCAAGAGGTCAACTTCAAAATCCTGTTCATTTTAATTCAGTTTTATTGTGGATATATTTCTCAATATCTTTAAAAATTGAATAGGAAAAATATCTTAAACATATACGAAAAAAAGACATTTGGGGCCCTGGCCACGAAGATATTGACATTAGAAGTTCAGTGCCATATAGCATTTTAATATGGGCTACCAAGTTTTTGTATACAAAGTTTGGTGAAGATCTATTCATTTACTAAGTAGCTAACGCATAAACTAATATTTATATATCTCATATAATCAAAAAACGAAGTTAAGGGCCCCGGGGCCCATTCAGGGCAAGCTATGAAGTTGAGAAACCCGTGCACACACACACACACACACACACACACACAGACATACTTTGATTTTTATATAGATAGATAGTTAAATAAATTAATAATTTTAAAAAATTTACAAAAGAAGAAACGATATTAAGGGCCCCGCCCCAAAATGAGTGATACGTTATATTTTTTATTGCCATTGTACTCAAGCTATATTTCTCAATATCGTGTAAAATTGAATAGGGAATACAATTATTAACGTTCAGTTAAAAAGACATTTGGGTCCCCCATCTCCAATGGAATGGACATTAGGAGTGCCCTATAATAATGTAATATAGGCTCTAAAGTTTTTATATACTAAGTTTGGTCAAAATCCAGTTATTTTCGCATTATGTAACACTTTAACTAATTTCATTTTTATAGCCAATATAGGGAAAATAAGCGACATTAAGGGGCCCCCGGGCCTATCAGGTGCAAGATGTCAATTTCAAAAACCTTTTCATTTTAATTTAGTTTCATCATGGATATATATTTCTCAAAATCGTTATAATGTGAATGGGAAAAATGTGTGAAACATATACGAAAACAGACATTTGGAGCCCCCGACATTAGGAGTTCAGTGCCCTTAAGTCTTTTAATATGGGATACGAAGTTTGTTTAAGATCCAATCATTTATTTAGTACCTAACGCATTAACTAAAATTTATATAGCTTATTTAAGCAAAAAATGACACTTAGGGCCCCAGGGCCCATTCTGTGCAAGACATAAAGTTCAAAACACCTGTTCGTTTCAATATGGATAATAATGGATGCATTTATCATTATTTTTCAAGATCGTTAATAAATAAATGGGGAATAAATTCTTAAAAGTAGAAGAAAAGTGGCATTTTGGGCCCCCAGGCACGAAGGAATGGTCATTAGAAGTTTATTGTCCTATGGTATTTTATTATTGGCTGTCAAGTTTTTATAAATATAGATGTTTAATTAAGATCCATCAATTAACACAATAGCTAACACTTAAACTAATTTGATATAGCTCATTTTAGCAAAACATGACATTATGGGCCCCCGGAGCC
This sequence comes from Ampullaceana balthica, assembly GCA_944989445.1. Classification (NCBI taxonomy): domain Eukaryota; kingdom Metazoa; phylum Mollusca; class Gastropoda; family Lymnaeidae; genus Ampullaceana; species Ampullaceana balthica. The sequence continues at coordinate 895,860 of CALYLW010000139.1, read as the reverse complement.
CCATGAGCGTTAAATTTCGAAATAAAAGTAGCCAGTTATTATCCCGGGAGCATTCTAAACAGTCTCGAATAGGTTCATGACGATCGGGTGAATGGCTTAGTCAGCTATAAAGGACATGCACACACACACAGACATACTTTGATTTATAAATATAGAGATATAGTGAAATAAAACGACATAAAGGGGGCCTGGGCCTATTCGGTGTGATATTTCAATTTCAAAAACCTTTTCATTTTAATTCAGTTTCATCAGGGATAAATTTATCAAGATCGTTAAAAAGTGAATGGCAAAAATATCTTAAACATATATGAAAAAAGACATTTGGGGCCCCCTGACCCAAAGAAATTGACATAAAAATTTCAGAAACCTTAAGTATTTTAATATGGGCTACCAAGTTTTTGTATAAAAAATTTGGATAAGATCCAATCATTTACTCAGTAGCTAACGCATAAAATTATTTTTATAAAGCTCGACATTAAGGGTCCCAGGGCCCAATTATTGCAAGAAATAAAGTGCGAAACATGTTCATTTGAATAAATTTCAAAATACATACATTTATTTATAATTCTCAATATTGTTAAAAATTGAATTGACGATAAAATATTAAACATTTACTAAAAAAGGACAGTTTGGGCCCCCAGCCCCGAGGGAATGAAAATTAGGAGTTCAGTGCCCTATTGTAATAAAATATAGACCCTTGAGTTTTTATATACTAAAATGGGCCAATATACATTAGTTTTCTCAGTATTTTACGCTAATACTAATTTTTATACAGCTAATAAAAGAAGAAAAAACTACATTTAAGGGCCCCTGGGCCCTTTCGCTGAAAGATGTTAATTTCAAAAACCTGTTCATTTTAATTCAGTTTCCTCAAAAATATATTCCTCAAGATCGTGAATAATTGAATGTGAAAAAACATCTTATACATATACGAAGAAAATACAATTGGGGCCCCCGGCCCCGAAGGAATGGACATTTGAAGTTATGTGCCCTGTAGTATTTTAATATGGGCTACCAAGTTTTTGTATTCAAATTTTGGTTTAGATCCATTAATTTACTCAGTAGCTAACGCATAAACTAATTTTTATATATCTTATATAAGCAAAAAAGACATTAAGGGCCCTGGGGCCCATTCAGTGCAATATATAAAGTTCAAAACACCTGTTCATTTCAATTTGTATAATAATGGATACATGTGTCATTATTTGTCAAGATTGTTAATGACTGGATGGTGAATAAAATCTTAAACGTTTAAGAAATGTGAATTTTTGGGCCCCCAGCCCCAAAGGAATGACTATACAAAGTTTGGTTAAGATCCAACAATTTACACAGTAGCTAGCGCTTAAACTAATTTTTATATAGCTCATATGAGCAAAAAATGACATTATGGGCCCCCGGTGCCCCATGAGTGTTAAATTTAGAAAAAAAAGTTGCCAGTTACCATCCCAGGTAGGTACTTAACAGTCTCCAAAAATTTTATGACGATCAGATGAATGGTTTAGTCATCTATAAAGGACATGCACACACACACACACACACACAGACATACTTTGATTTTTATATATATATATATATGAGTCATGTGTAGAGCAACTTTTCAATGACCAAGAAATTTCGCTTAATAATATAATCGGCATCCTTCCGTCTCGCGAGACGATGGTGCATCACTGTTGAATTGGGTTGCATTTCCTCGAGTGGCTGTGCAGTCCTATCCTTGAGTGACAGTCTTTACCGCAGCTTTTACACACGAGTTCTGTGCTTCTAAATGTTTGGGCCTTTCTCCTAGCCATTCTGTCTGTAGCCTCCTCCATCCTTCGCTCCTCGGCTACTATGACGCCCTCTTTGACCACTGTGCGCCACGTAGATCTGTCTTCTGCCTTACACTCCCAGTCGCTTGTGCGTATTCTGGCTGCTTTCATGTCCCTTTGGCAGACATCTTTAAATCGCAGACGTGGGCGACCTGTCTTTCTTTTTCCCGATACCAGTTCTCCATATAGGAGGTCCTTGGGGATTCGGCCAGGGCTCATTCTTTTAACATGTCTTAGCCATCTCAGGCGTCTTTCACTTGATTGAGAACATGCTTTGGGTATTGGCACGCTTTAGGACCTCAGTATTAGGCACCTTGTCTTGCCATTTAATGCGTTAGAAGGCATCTCAAGTGGAAGTTATTAAGCTTGCGCTCTTGGGATGTATAAGTGTTCCATGTCTCGCGCCCGTATAGCAGTGTACTAATGACGCAGGCTCTATAGACACACAGTTTGGTTTTCTCTGTTCGCTTAATATACTGCAACTATAGGAGCAAATCCGAGCAATATCAGTGATTGGTCGCAATATCACCTATTGGTTGCAATATCTGGGATTGGTTGCAATATCTGGGATTGGTTGCAATATAAATTATTGTGTAGCAATATTAATGTTTCGTTTCAACTGAATTATAAACTAATTATAAAACTAAACGCATGACTTAAGCAATCAAATTACCCTTACCAGAATAGCCGACTAGTGCTTTGGCAATTTTTTGTGCAGATTTCAGAAAGTGAAACTGCTTCTCGTGGTGATGACTTCATAGCTGTGATGGAGAAAGTGAGTGTGGCCGTCCCACTAGTCATACTAGCAGTGACGTAGAAAATGGGTGTGACCGCCCCACTGGCCATGCACTTTTTACTTGACATAGATAGGTGACATTTTAGGTCAATTATTCCATAGCCCACCGCAATCAGCACTAAGTTTAATGCACCGCTACCTCAAAGGCATCGCGTTTTACATTTTTTAATTTTACATATGAAAATGTTTCTTGATAATAGATAATTTTTCGTTCCGGGCTAAATTAAATGAATATATTCTTCCATCTATTGGCCATAAAGTTAACTCTAAACACGCGCATTATTTTCCATCTCATGATTATAATTAGTCATAGAATTTCTTAGAAGAGGTTGAGAAAGAAATGCAGGTCTTAATCTTCACTTGACTTCACCCCAGCCACAGGTGAACACATCTCGTGTTGAAACCAGGTGTAACGGCGTGCTTTTGTTTACATTTTGCGTGTCACGCTGAGCTCGATCCAGCGATCGGTGACAAGACCTTTCCCCTCTCCCACCCCCCCCCACCCGGGTTAAAAGCAAAGGTGAGTTAAGACAGATTCAGTCTGTAAATATTTGTAGCGTTTGAACATAATCAATACTTTTAGTTATGTCTCATATATAAGGGATTTATAGTCAAAAACTTTTTTTTACGGGTTTGTTTTATTAAATCCCTTATATTAACTTCACCGGCGTCTCTGTCTCTCTATCTCTCTCTCTCTCTATCTCTCTCTCTCTCTCTGTCTTGGGCGGGCACCGCGGAAAAACAGAAGTAAAAAATGACCCACTTCCCGTAAAGCCATCGAGCTGAAATTTGGCACACGAACCCGTGTCACCTAACAATGCATCGTATCAAAATTTCAGATCGATCGAACGTACAGTTATTAAATTAATGCATTTTATTACACGCTTTTATTTAAGTCACAATGTTTGTATGTTGTATCCATCCACCCTTCCTTCCATCCTTCCTTCAAAACTTGAAACGTAAAATTATACCACTTCTGATGGTTCTAGAGATCTTAAAATTTTACCACAGATAGATCTTGGATGACAATGCATTGTATCAAAATTTCAGATCGATCGAATGTACCGTATTGAAATTATTGCACTTTTAGTTTTTAGTTTTTGTCTATATAAAATATTATCACTTGCGTCAATGAACCATGCCTCAATTTGCCCTAGAGGGATACAATTATTATAACTTTAAAAAGTACTATCAACATCAAGTCTTGCTGGCCGAAATATAAGCGTGATCGATTGCCGACATGGGGGTACGAGGTTCAATTTTCAGTTAGGGGAAAATGTTTGTTTTTTTGTATTATACATATTTAGTGCAATTTCTATATGTAAATAAAAGCGTGTCCTTTTTAAAACAAGATTTTTTTTACATTTAACTTATTCTTATTTAGTTTATCTATATAAACTATATGTAGCGGTCGCTATCATTTACATTTTACGATCGCTTGACTTCACCCCAGCCACAGGAGAATTTCTTAAAAGAGGTTGAGAAAGAAATGCAGGTCTTAATCGGCATATAAGAAATCCATTTACAGTGGAACCTCTTATAAAGAGCATAATTCGTTCCATAATCTTACTGGTTAAGCGAAACACTCGTTAAACGAAACAATATTTCCCATACAAATCAATATCAAATACGATAATGTGTTTCATGCTGAAGAAAGAAACACGCTCATTTTTCAAAAAGTTGTTTAACATTTATTCAAATAAAATTACTTATCAATTGTTATGGAGTGTAACAACTTGGAGGAATACAATTTAGATTTGAAACAAATAACGTAAATAAAAATATGAATTTATCGCGTAAATAAAAATATGAATTTATGGCAAATAATTAATCCTTTTTAACTAGAAAACTGTCTAAAAAACTTTTTTTTTGCCGACGCTTCAAAATTTGACGAAAATGTGTCGTAACCGTTTAGTAGTCATTCTTGACACTCCCTTTAAAGCATCCTTCTCCTTAATTTTGTTTTTGTTTTTGTTCTTGAGAATAGAGCAGATCATTGAAGTTGACCGATTGTATGTACGTGCTATAGATTAGCCACGCTCACACCTTGTTCTCGCTTTTCAATGATTTTACGTTTCATTTCAACAGTTATTTTTTCTCTCTTATGATTTTCTTCTTGTGGTTTTTTCTTCGAAGACATTTTACCACAGGTTATTACACTTTGCAGATACAAAATTACGAATACAGTCTGAATACAAAATTTGTAAAAAAAGGATTCTCACACACGAAAACAATACGCTAACAGACCGAGTGCTAAACACAATCTAATGCATCGGTGCAGAGGCGTAACTAGGTTTTTGGCGCCCTTGGCTAGTTTATTTTTGGCGCCCATGATAAATTAAAAAGTTTCAGCTTTGCGATTTTCTCATTTGTTAGAAAAAAAATAATTGAATTTCTCTTACAGTGACAGTCATACAAGTTGAATAGAGAAAAATGCATAAGACAGGAACAATACTAATTAGCAGTTTATTATTTACTAAATAATACCAAATAAATTGGTGGATAAAATGTTGCGTTAATAAAGAATACAGCAAAACTTGAAGTAACGTGTATTATAAATAAAAACAATAGTGTCAATGTGTCATACACATTATCTCATACATAACGATAGAAACTCACAATTAAAAGTAAATTTAAGTAACACTCCACCGACTACAGCTCAGCACTTCCGTTATCTAGCGTTGTTGTTGTTCGTCTGTCGTTGTCGACGATGACCACTCTCATCATATTTGCTGGGCATATTGGCGTGTTGCTAATACAGTCGGACCTTTCTAAGTCGAACTGAAGGGGGAGTAAAAATTCGACTTACGGAGTTTTCAAGTTAGGGAAACGGGCGTAATAGGCGTGGATTAATCAAGGACAATGTTGATATTGAGAGAGGGTGGGGGACAGCCAAGCAGCTAGAAGGCTTGACAGGAAAGAGGGGCGGAAATGTTTCATATGAAAGGAGCCAACTTGCTTTGACATACCGACACAAGCCCGTGAAAGGAGACACATCCCCTCCCCTCCCCCACTTTACTCCCTCGACAGTTGGGGATAATAAGATTTTTCTTTTTAAAAAGAAAGACTAAAATCATATCGTCATTTTTGTTTGATGAGAAGCCCCGCAAAAGCAACAAACATAATAAAAAATATTATAATGGTTTAAATGTAATGTTAAATGTAAAATTAATTATTCAAATTTTTGTTATCGAGGATAAAAGTGAAACCCAGTCGGACCTCGCTAAGTCGAGTTTCCCTAAGTCGAAAGCCTCCCTATATCGAATTAGCTGTTAGGTCCAGGCCAAATTCCATCAGACTAATGTATTTTAGATCTCCTTAACTCCAAGATTGTTGGCTTTCAACCTCTCTTAGTTGAATTTTCTAAGGCGTTTGGGTTATTATTCTGGAGTGACATTTCAGAACACGTGTTCCGTAAAGCCACGTAAATGGACGTAAAATATTATCTTAGTGAATTCCACGAACTCTGTAAGTCGAGTTGTTGTTTTTTTCGTGTCCTTTCGAGTTTGACTTAGAGAGGCCTGACTGTATTTATTTAAATACAAATTTAAAAATTAAAGATTTAGTGGCGCCCTTTTGAGCTGGCGCCCTTGTCAACTGCCCCGATGCCTACCCGTTGCTTCGCCACTGCATCGGCGCGGAAGACCCGGCTCACAAATGAATGTCTGGAAAAGGGACTTCCCCTGTCTGCGGATTTCGTTATGCGAAATGTCGCTCGTTAAGAGAGCAACTTTTTCACATTTTTGCTCGTTATGCGAATTACTCGTTATGAGAGGTGCTCGTTAGATGAGAGGTTCCACTGTACATAATATTCTGACAAATAAGAAATCCAACTTTATCTTAATCTGACAAATAAGAAATCCAACTATATCTTAATCTGACAAATAAGAAATCCAACTATATCTTAATCTGACAAATAAGAAATCCAACTATATCTTAATCTGACAAATAAGAAATCCAACTATATCTTAATCTGACAAATAAGAAATCCAACTATAGGGGAAGGCTAGAGATGAGTTTATAGCCGCCAAGTGTACGGAATCGCTGAAATGCTTTTGAGCGCCACTGAGTTAAGGGGGGACTGGTAACAACTTAACGTAAAAATCATGCATTTTTTAAAAATTTTCAAGTTTCAAAAATTGTAAGATTTGGTTACATTAACCTCTTATAAACACAATGCCCCGATTTATTTTTTTTATGTGTTTTCATAGCTTTTCCTATGTGATGAACAAAAAAAATTCAGTCAAAGTGCAGGATTTTAAAATTTAGCATTTTGACTACCAGTCCCCCCTTAAGACAGTGATGAAACGACTAAAGTTGTAATGTTGAATACTCTCGTACGAGTTACCACCCGCTCGTGTCAAGCTGTTTTAATTATAGACCAAGTCGACCACCGGGGAAACAAATTCTCATTCGTATGAGTTAAAGGTAATTAAAAACGAAGTCTAAATCACTCTCTTTAGAAAGAAACGAACCTGTTTAGTTGTTTCTGTTATAAATCAAAGTCTTGCAATCGTGGCCAGACTAGTGCACCTAGACATGGATTAATCGACATTTTGTAAAATGATATATGAATAGACAATCGTGTGTGTGGGGGCTATGGTTAATTGGTATTGGCATCCATGATATTTCAGTAATGGATTTTGTTATTTAGACGGATATTTTTACCGGTTACAAACTTAATTATCAATAATTGGTGATCGTGATGGATGGATCTTTGTCTAATCTCAATTTTAATTCTATGGAAATTGTGTCTATCCCCATCTTTGAGGAGGTTCTCAAGACGGAAGTTGAAATTTCCCCAGCTGTTGATTGCGGTATGTGTGATGTAGAGTCCTAGATGCAAGCGCGGACTTGTGTGATGTAGAGTCCTAGATGCAAGCGCGGACTTGTGTGATGTAGAGTCCTAGATGCAAGCGCGGACTTGTGTGATGTAGAGTCCTTGAAGCACTCACGGTCCTGTGTGATGTAGAGTCCTTGAAGCACTTGCGGTGCTGTGTGATATAGAGTCCTGGGAGCACTCGCGGTGCTGTGTGATGCTGGTCTGCCGTTAGTAGGTTTAAGTAAAGGGTTGGGCGAAATTCTTGTATTAGGGCCTCGGGGTTGTCATCTCGTCTGGCTGCTAAGTTTCTGACACAACAGGCGAAACCAAAACAAATCCAAAATTTAAAAAAAATATATCGGCCAAAATTACTTAACCAAACTAAATAAATAAATTACTTTCGGTCGATATGGAAGACGATATAAAAAGCTTAACGATACAATAAAAGAAATATCACTTTTCAGCAGAAATAATCATCAGGAAGAATACGTAAAATTGCAGTCTTTTTAAAATATTATTTTATTACTTTTTTAATAACCGAATTTTAAAAAATAATCAAACACAAGTAACACTTAAACTTTGACACTCTCCTAGATTTTTTTCCGCATTACTTTTTAATATTGCCGTTTTTATTAAATCTGTGAGCATAATGATAAATCAAAATAAATGTCATTTATGAATGAAATGAATAACCAAGTGCGCCAAAAATGTGTTTAAAAACGTAAACCAAAAATTATCATATTACTAGTTAGGGGCCGTCCATAAAGTACGTCACGCTATTTTTGACCACTTTAACTATCCCCCCCCCTGTCACAAATCTCAGACACCCCCTCCCTAAAGTACGTCACACTTTCGAACAATTTTTTAAATTTTAAGAAACAAAATTATTAAATTTTAATATAAAGCACCGTGACGTCACATATGACCGGAACAGAGGCGTAACTAGGTTTTTGGCGCCCTTGGATAATTTATTTTTGTCGCCCTTGATAAATTGATAAGTTTCAGCTTTGCGATTTTTTCACTTGTTAGAAAAAAATAATTGAATTTCTCTTATTTTATTTATGACAATAATTACGTAGTCTGACAATGAAGGTCATACAACGTGAATATAAAAAATGCATCAGACAGGAACAATACTAATTTGCAGTTTATTATTTACTAATTAATAACGTTAGCTGGCGTATTGGCGTGTTGCTAATACAGTCGGACCTTTCTAAGTCGAACTCAAGGGGGAAAAAAATTCGACTTACGGAGTTTTCGAGTTAGGGAAACTGGCGTAATAGGCACAGATTAATCAAGTACAATGTTGTTAATGAGAGGGGGAACAGCCATAACGGCTAGAAGGCTTGACAGGAAAGAGAAGCGGTGATGCTTCATATCAAAAGAGCTAACTTGCTTTGACATACCCGTGAGAGAAGACACCTTCCCTCCCCTCCCCACTTTACTCCCTCGACAGTGGGATGGGGATAGTAAGATCTCTCTTTTTAAAAGGAAGACTGTAAAATCATATTGATATTTGAATGATAAGAAACCCCGCAAAGGCCACAGACATATTAAAAAATAGTATAATGGGTTAAATGAAGTAGCCTATATATTTAAATATAATTAATTATTCACTTTTTTGTTATGGAGGATAAAAGTGAAATACAGTCAGACTTCGCTAAGTCGAACTTCCCTAAGTGAAAACCTCCATATATCGAATTAATTGTTAGGTCCCGGACAAATTCCATAAGATTAATGTATTTTAGATCTCCTTAACTCCAAGATTTTTGGCTTTCAACCTCTCTTAGTCGAATTTTCCAAGGCGTTTGGGTTATTAATCTGGAGTGACATTTCAGAACACGTGTTCCGTAGAGCCACGTAAATGGACGTAAAATCTTATCTTAGTGCATTCCACGAGGGATTAAGCGACCCTTTCAAGTACTAAAAATGACAAAGACAAGAAAAAGGAGTGGTAACTACTTCGCGCTCCTTTCTTGCATGCTGTGACTGTTTTTAAAAAGAAAATCTTACTCCCCCAATCCCACTGTGGGGGGAGTAAAGTAGGGAGGGGAGGGAAGGTGTCTCCTCTCACGGGCTTGTGTCGGCATGTCAAAGCCAGTTGGCTTTCTTTCATATGAAACATAGACACCGCCTCTCTTTCCTGTCAAGCCTACTAGCCGGTATAGCCACGGTATAGCTGTTCCCCCCACCTCTCAATATCTACATTGTCCTTGATTAATCGGCGCCTATTACGCCATTTTCCCTAACTCAAAAACTCCGTGAGTCGAATTTTTTTTCCGGGTCCTTTTGAGTTTATTTATATACAAATTTAAAAATTACAGATTTAGTGGCACCCTTTTGAGATAGCGCTCTTGGCAACTGCCCCGATGCCAACCCGTTTTTACGCCACTGGGCCGGACCCCCCCCCCTGTCACAAACTGTCACACTTTCTTACACCCCCCCCTCTCGAGCGTGACGTACTTTATGGACGGCCCCTTATCTCCTAAATTGTAAGTTACTTACCGGAACATTGAACAGTGTTCCAACAGGATTCATACGCCATACGTTACATCATGGCAGCTAGGCCCCGAACATAAATATCGGATTGCGAGCCGACAGAGAGAATGGCTGGCAATTTAACAGTTGATAGAGACGACCAAACAAGCAAAATCATCGAAAGTTAACTTTTCTGTACGAACAAGACCGAAACCATGGCGAAAAACGATGGTTATATGATAACTTAAGGTTCCAAAGCGGAAAATTGATGGCTCTCCAACAAGGTTACGTCGGAAATAATGTCCGGAAAAAAAGGGGGAGAGCTAAAGTATGGCCGATGCTTGCATTTTTCATTCCAGGGCCTCTAGTTTATGTGTGGTGCCAGGTGCGTGTTCCCAGAGCGTGACGAGATGGGGGGAAAGTGTGATCACACACAAATTATATCTACGACTATAGGGCCCCATGTTTGGCTTTATCACTGGCTGACCGGCTAATCTTGACGATGATCATTGCCAACTAAATAAGTTACACAAACAAGACCAAAACCACTATATATAAACATAGGGTGGGAGGGACTACCGAGACGTGGACACGTGGATACGGTTGAATACACTTTCAGTATTTTATGTCAAGATTCCCCTTATAAAGGTGTAAATATATTAGGTTGTATCATACACATCATATCCCCTCATACAGGTGTAAATATATTAGTATGTATCTTGCACATAATGTCCCCCTCCTTTAAAGGTGTGAATATATTAGGCTGTATCATACACATCAAATCTACCCACGATGGTGTAAATATATTAGTTTGTGTCATGCACATCATTATCATATCCCCTGTTACAGGTGTAAATATATTGGTTTGTATTACCGCCGTATCTTGCACATCATTTTTCCCTTCATAAAGGTGTAAATAAATTAGTCTGTATCATGCACATCATATACGCTCATACAGGTGCATGTAAATATATTAGTCTGTATCATGCACATCATATCCCCTCATACAGGTGTAAATGTGTTAGTCTGTATCATGCACATCCTATCCCCTAATACGGGTGTAAATATATTAGGCTGTATTAAGCGAAAGTGTAAAGGCTTCAGGGCTAATAAACCTATTCCATCCCCTCTATCTCCAGCTGATACTGATACAACAGTGCATTCTTCTTTGCTCAGAGTATAAAAGGAATTGTCAGTTAAGCCAGCTTGCCAAATGTTAAAGCATGTTTGAAGCCAAATTACTTTCTCTTTACCCTGTTGCGTTTTCTTCTCTTCCCTCGATCCCTTTTTATTTAACTCACGAGCAAAGGTCAAAGGTTAATCACCGTCTGGCATTCAAGGACATCTAGGGCAAGACCATTTCATTTGCTCAACTCCATTTTTTATGTATGATCTGAAGGCAAGAGGGTTCACTTGAAGAGAATTTAAGATTTAAACGTGAATCATTGAATCGAGGGGGAGATAACCAGAGCTTTAAATATTTACTACAGGGTTCCCTTGCTAAATCAATGTGACAGGAGCAATGGCGTCACTAGGGGGTGCGGGGGGCGGGCCGATCCGGGTGACACCATCAGGGGGAGGGGGTGTGACGTCAAAATCTAAAATTTTACTGTGTACGATTTTATGTCAAGAAAAAAAAGAAACGACAAATTTTTTTTCAACTAGAAAAAAATTACGAAATACATTGAAATACGTTAAACTAAACGCGAAAACTTACTAATAAAAAAGTATCAGTTAACATGCAATAATAAAACAGTCCCAACAAACTACAATTTAACAAATTAGGAAAAAAAAGAAAAGAAAAAGCCGCACTGGAGGGAGAATAAAAAATGCTGGACATGAAAGAGGCGGTGTCTCTTGTTTTACATGAAATAAAGCCAACTGGGCTTTGAAAAAGCTGGTGGGACCAACCCGACCTTACTACTTCCTCCACCACAGGGGTGGGGGAATAAAATATTTCTAAAAAAATTAAAAGATGTTTTTCTTAAAAGAGGAAAATTGTGTATTAATGTCTTTGACGCATATCTATGTTAATTAATATAATGAACCCTAAGAAACCTTATTTTTTTAACGCAATTTCTCATGGGATAAATTGCTTTTATATATTTGAAATGTCTGTAAAGCTTGCACATGCAACTCCTCCTGAACCATACCAGATAGAGGGTTTGGGTCTTTTGCAAATATACTAAGGAGGTCCCAAGGATGTGCAACGGCCAACAAAAAAATACCGAAAAGGTTTACTGGATTTCCTGGAAAATCCAAAAAAACCCGTGGAAAAAATATAAGTATTTTGTAAATTTCTCGCCAACCATAACAGTGGCGTAACAACGGGTTGGCATCTGGGCAGTTGCCAAGGGCGCCAGCTTAAAAGGGCGTCACTAAATCTCTAATTTTAAATTTGTATTTAAATAAATACAGTCGAACCTCTCAGAGTCGAACTCAAAAGGACCCGAAAAAAAAATCGACTTATGGAGTTTTTGAGTAAGGGAAAATGGCGTAATAGGTGCCAATTATTCAAGGACAATGTAGATATTGAGAGGTGAGGGGAACAGCCATACCGGCTAGTAGGCTTGACAGGAAAGAGAGGCAGTATCTATGTTTCATATGAAAGGAAGCCAACTTGCTTTGACATACCGACACAAGCCCATGAGTGGAGACACCTTCCCTCCCTTCCCCCACTTAACTCTCTTCACAGTGGGATGCGTAAGATTTTTCTTTTTAAAAAGAGTCACAGCATGCAGCAAATGGACGCGAATTAGTTACCAATTACCATTCTTGTCTTTGTCATTTTTAGTACTTGCAAGGGTCGCTTAATCCCTCTTGGAATGCACTAAGATAAGATATACGTCCATTTACGTGGCTCTACGGAACAAGCAAGTAAATGACCTCTTTAGAGACAAGTTCAAAAAAAGGACTTTTGAGTTTTTACCAGTATTTGCCCAAAGAAGACTTTCCTAATGTCAAAGCTTTTGCATAAAGGTACCTTTCAATCTTTGGAACAACATACTTGTGCGAACAGACATTTTCGAGGATGAAATATGTATCAATGTATTATTAATAATATTAAATATAATATTTAATAATATTAATATTATAAATATAACAATATTAAATATATAATTAAAAACACCATCTATGTTGTGATTTTGTCTTATTTGGACCTCTAGTGTGTAGTCGGCCCCCAAATTGCTGTTTGACAGTTAATGCAGCCCTCCCGCAGAAAAGTTTGCAGACCCCTGCCTTAAATTATTAGAACATCTTTATGGCTTTAATTCAGACTTAAACTCTTTTGTTTATTATAACATCTTTGTCTCCTTTTGTTTATTATAGCATCTTTGTCACTTGAGATCATTATAGCACCATTCTTTGTGTCTTCAGATCATTATAGCACCATTCTTTGTGTCTTCAGATCATTATAGCACCATTCTTTGTGTCTTCAGATCATTATAACATCATTCTTTGTGTCTTCAGATCATTATAACATCATTCTTTGTGTCTTCAGATCATTATAACATCATTCTTTGTGTCTTCAGATCATAATAACATCATTCTTTGTGTCTTCAGATCATAATAACATCATTCTTTGTGTCTTCAGATCATTATAACATCATTCTTTGTGTCTTCAGATCATAATAACATCATTCTTTGTGTCTTCAGATCATAATAACATCATTCTTTGTGTCTTCAGATCATTATAACATCATTCTTTGTGTCTTCAGATCATTATAACATCATTCTTTGTGTCTTCAGATCATTATAACATCATTCTTTGTGTCTTCAGATCATTATAACATCATTCTTTGTGTCTTCAGATCATAATAACATCATTCTTTGTGTCTTCAGATCATAATAACATCATTCTTTGTGTCTTCAGATCATTATAACATCATTCTTTGTGTCTTCAGATCATAATAACATCATTCTTTGTGTCTTCAGATCATAATAACATCATTCTTTGTGTCTTCAGATCATTATAACATCATTCTTTGTGTCTTCAGATCATTATAACATCATTCTTTGTGTCTTCAGATCATTATAACATCATTCTTTGTGTCTTCAGATCATTATAACATCATTCTTTGTGTCTTCAGATCATTATAACATCATTCTTTGTGTCTTCAGATCATTATAACATCATTCTTTGTGTCTTCAGATCATTATAACATCATTCTTTGTGTCTTCAGATCATAATAACATCATTCTTTGTGTCTTCAGATCATTATAACATCATTCTTTGTGTCTTCAGATCATTATAACATCATTCTTTGTGTCTTCAAATCATTATAACATCATTCTTTGTGTCTTCAGATCATTATAACATCATTCTTTGTGTCTTCAGATCATTATAACATCATTCTTTGTGTCTTCAGATCATTATAACATCATTCTTTGTGTCTTCAGATCATTATAACATCATTCTTTGTGTCTTCAGATCATTATAACATCATTCTTTGTGTCTTCAGATCATAATAACATCATTCTTTGTGTCTTCAGATCATAATAACATCATTCTTTGTGTCTTCAGATCATTATAACATCATTCTTTGTGTCTTCAGATCATAATAACATCATTCTTTGTGTCTTCAGATCATTATAACATCATTCTTTGTGTCTTCAGATCATAATAACATCATTCTTTGTGTCTTCAGATCATTATAACATCATTCTTTGTGTCTTCAGATCATTATAACATCATTCTTTGTGTCTTCAGATCATTATAACATCAATCTTTGTGTCTTCAGATCATTATAACATCATTCTTTGTGTCTTCAGATCATTATAGCATCTTTGTTTCTTGAGATCATTATAACATCTTTGTTTCTTCAGATCATTATAACATCTTTGTTTCTTGAGATCATTATAACATCATTCTTTGTGTCTTCAGATCATTATAACATCATTCTTTGTGTCTTCAGATCATTATAGCATCTTTGTTTCTTGAGATCATTATAGCATCTTTGTTTCTTGAGATCATTATAACATCATTCTTTGTGTCTTCAGATCATTATAACATCATTCTTTGTGTCTTCAGATCATTATAGCATCTTTGTGTCTTCAGATCATTATAACATCTTTGTTTCTTGAGATCATTATAACATCATTCTTTGTGTCTTCAGATCATTATAGCATCTTTGTGTCTTCAGATCATTATAGCATCTTTGTGTCTTCAGATCATTATAGCATCTTTGTGTCTTCAGATCATTATAACATCTTTGTTTCTTGAGATCATTATAACATCATTCTTTGTGTCTTCAGATCATTATAGCATCTTTGTGTCTTCAGATCATTATAGCATCTTTGTGTCTTCAGATCATTATAACATCTTTGTCTCTTGAGATCATTATAGCATCTTTATTACGATGAATCTTTATGTTGAACTTTCACATCAAATTTGTAGAATAATTACATTCTTCTAAAAATAAGATGACATAATAACATTCTTTTAAGATAATAATAAAACCAGATGCACACAAAAATATAACTGCCAATGGAGATAAAATTTATACTGGTTTAATTTCACATAAGACATTACTCACAAAATTATTGTTAACACATTTTTTTTCAGGTCCTCAAAGCTGGCAATCATGTCAATCAACTTTTATTCTTTTTTCTTCTATGTACATTTTGGATTCAACAAAATCACAGCTGAGTTAATCAACATGCTGGCCTTACATTCAAACAATGGCCCGGACAGCATTTACCTGACAGAAATCACTAGGACAGCAGAGACATTGAACAAACAGATGTTCTTTTAAGTGTATGAAGATGGAAGTGAAAATTTCACTTAAGTGTGAAAGTTTGTGAAGAGTTACAAAGCTAAAATGCCTTGAAAATTGTTACCCAAGTGTCCACAATCCAAAAAATTATATTACTTATATATATGAGATTATTATTCTGTCTAATATTTAATTTATACAATTTACCATCTGTTTATGACAGCTGTTCTTAGTGATTGATGAATTTTTTAGTGATGAAATCATTTGATAATTTCTTTAATGTCGTCTATTATTTCCTTCTCCCCTCGCCATCTGCTTCCCCATCATCATAATCTTTAAGTGACAATTCTTTCAGCCATTCACTCTTCAATTTCTCAAGGACTTCTCTGGACACTACTCCACTGTCCACCAGTTTTTTTGATAGTTTACTTGCTGCCAGCTGAGGGGGAAAAAATTTTTAAACACATTTCAAACAAGGGAACTTCTGATGGTCAAAGCATCAGAATATCTTAAACTGACACAAAAAGAAATAAGGAAATGTTAGTAATAATAATATTGTACTAGACACATTTATTTTTTGTTGCTGAAAGTAAACTTTCTTTGTCAATTTGAATTAATCAGAGTACAAGTTCATTTCATGTATCAATAACAAGTTAAAGTAAAAAATATGTTAGTCTCACTAAATAATAAATAACAAATTATTTGTATTTTTAGACCTCTGCCTGAACCACCTTCCTTGAATAAAAATCCTGTGAAATTCTGTCAGATCTATCATGTCTCTTTCAAATAAATGATATGCAGTTTATGAATCTGCTTTGTTTTTCTAGAGGGGAGAGGTTGCTATCAAAAAATTAATCAGTAATTTAGTTATTCTCTGTGGGTAAAATTTAATCTTATATCAAAGCTCACGAGGCATTGAACTTTCTGAAAGCAGAGAAATCTAAATTTGGTTATCACTATTTAATTTCTGATTTCATTAGCCAACTTTTTAACCTTCTCGTGTATTTTTTCTTAGCCCACAAAAACTGCATTTATCATTGACAGTATTTATCATTGACAGTATTTATCATGGACAGTATTTATCATTGACAGTATTTATCATGGACTGTATTTATCATTGACTGTATTTATCATTGACAGTATTTATCATTGACAGTATTTATCATTGACAGTATTTATAATAATAATAATAAATTAATTATTTATATAGCGCTGTATCCCAGTAAGGAACTGGGCTCACAGCGCTTTACATGAAAGAAATAACATACCTATAAGTATTAAATTAACTTTCATATCACAACAAACACAAAAAATTACAGTACATTATACATAAGCTACGTTAATCATTTACAAGAAATGTTGTTTCATCAATTTTGAAAATAAATTTTGAAAAGATGTGTCTTAAGTGCAGTCTTGAAGGTGTATTTATCACTTCATGGTGTATGATTCAAAACTAAACCTTTTTATAGTATAGAGTATAGAGCATCAAACTTAAAACTATCCAGAATGAATAATAAAAAGGGGAAATTGGAATCATGTTTTTGTATCTCACATCAATTCCTTTTGATCTTAAGTTTATTACCTTGAATTGATTGTGGAATTTTCATCTCTGCTTTTAATAATTATAAAATCATTATTTAATCTTTTGTTTTTACCTGATGTTCAGAAATTTCTTCTTTTTTCTGTTCCCTCATCTGCTGCAAATCAAAGTCAAGAGGTTTTTTCATTGCCCGTGCTCTCTGATTACGTGTCTTTATGACGAAGTCATCCTCACCATCAACGAAATCAAGGTTACCCGACTGCTGATTCTTCACAAGCTGAACAATATTTTTAACACCGACTTGAATGATTTGGTCAAGCTCTGTCTGGAGTTCTCTGACCATATCAGGATCAGGAAACATGTCCTGGAACCTATAACTGGAAATATATAATGAGACTTTTTCATTATTATAAAACTATAGTTATTTTTTTTTAATTTGAGTATATGTGGCTATTTTAGATTTACCATCAGAAAAAAAACCATTCAAATGGCTAAGTATTAATCTATGAATAAACTATAATCACCTACAGAAATCACCATGTAAAAGAAAACAAAAATTCAGTGACATTATCGATTTGAACTTTAAAAATATAAAGAAGAAAAAAATGGAAAAAAAGCGCCATGTTTATTTTAATTGACTTACTGTCCTACATCTTAACACTGTGCTTTCATAAAGGTAGGTTTTTCATATCTACATTCAAACGCACACTTTCATATTTCTACACTTTAACTCATACAGGCATTTATTTATAAGATATACTATTTTAAGTATAAAAATGAAATATAAAGAATTATACATATGTCAGTCAATAGATAGAATCAATTCATAGGTTTATAAAATACATGTTAATTTGCAAACAAAAAAATATTCTAAAAAACGATTCAATGAATAATTTTTTGGGTCTGATAAGAAAATTTGAGAATTAAGTACCATTTAAAGATGAGGGTAACATCAGATATTTCATAAAATGACATGAAACTTCAGTGAATGCACCAATAAAATGTATGTCTTCCTTACCTCAACCACAGGTAAAGATCTAAGACATCAAAAACACTTTCAAGATGCATGAGGTCTGCTAAATTTCCAGCTGGCTTCATGGGCCATCCAATCCTTTGACACAACCAATTCAGGGTTAAGGGTTCATTTTTGCTAAATCTCCTAGCAAACTGAACCAAATTCATAAAGTTATTAAAATTGGTAGCAATTAAAAAAATTATACATACTACTCACAATTCAGAAGCAACAAGATTGAAAAACATGTACCAATAATGTAAATGATATTTATTTTTAGCTAATGAGTTTTTGTATCTAATTTTTTTTTAATTATTGACCACAATACATTATTTCCAAATCCAGGGTTTACTAACAATAGAATGAAAGCTTGATTTTTAAAGTCTTATTTTATCTCTCTAAAATTAGCTGATATTCATTTCTTTCTTTAAATTAAAAAGAAAATATTTTAATAAACAATTAAAATGTTTAGTAATATATTTATAATACATCACAGAATACACCTCTTAGGGTGTCTAATTAGCTGTACAACAATCTGAAATTTCTTTAAAACATTTCTATGACACACATAGATTATATGTGCTATCCATGTCATTATTTGGTTTATTCAGTAATGAATGTTTTGTGTTGAATGTATATTTTCTCTATGTCTTTATGGGAAGTGTGGTGAGCCCAATTCCAAGCTGGGGTACAGGGTTATATAAGTTCTCATTATTATTATTGTTGTTTTAGAAATTCTTACCTGTAAAAACATTGTACATGAAAACGGTTGCTTGACAGAGATAGGTGCACAACAGAAAACATATCTGACCCTGAGATGTAGCGGAACATGCTCAATCATATCAGCAAGAAATTTAAAGTCATCCATCTTGCACATAAAAAATGTGTTGTTGTCAAGTTCGCAGCTCAACTCAAATATTTCCTGACATAAATAATTTTTTAAAAAGAATATGAACAAATTTTGAAATTATATGAATGCATAAATTATCTGTTTATCTTTTTATCAGTGCATATTATTAATTATGAGTAAATTGTTAATGATTTATTATTTTATTATTTGTTGTAAAACTTTTATAAGATAATTCCTAAAGAGAATAACAGGAACAGCAACAAACGTCACAAATGTTCTTTTGTGTCCTATGTTTAAATTTGAGGTGCAAAGCTAAAAAAAGATTGACCCCATTAACGACAGGGAAAATATTTAAATCTTCAAAGACTTAAAGCCTGCACCGTTTTTAAATAACCATTTTCTTTATACAACTTAAAAATGCAAAACCTTCTTACAATGAGGTTGGAAAGTGAGGCTTTAGGCAGATGATAGGCAAATAATTCAATCTGATCAGCAGTTGGATGCAGACCTCCTTGCTGAAATAAAAATCATTTCACATTTTAAATGGCAAAGTTACAAAAAGAGCTATCAAAATAATTATTTTGCAAAGTAAAAATTTTGTTGGTTTTAATTTTTGGAATATCTAAAAGAAATCAGCCTTTAATTTTAACCAAAACTGGTACAGCCTAATATGCTACCTACCGCAATTGGCTCAATAGACTGTTTCAAAATGTCTTGGAGAACTTTCAGATCTTTTGGATAGAATGTTGTAACTTCTCCATTTTCGTAAGCTGTGTTGAATCGTCCAGCTCTGCCAGCTATCTGTAATGCCTGAGATGTTGAAATGAGGTCCATTTCCCTCTCACCCTTTTCATTAAGCATGGGTTTCATCACAGAATAGAAGACAACCCGTTTGATAGCCCTATCATTTAAAATAGAAAAAGAACCAAGTTTTGAAAATTTGTATCGGTCTTGTATGATGAAAATAAGTGAGCATCATATCTGGGGTTATGTTTTGTGACAAAATTTAGGAGCGGTAGATAGCTTGTCCTCCCATGTGAAGATTACCTAGGCTGTCGTCAACATTAAGATACAGTTCGCTTGCTACTTTAATTTTTCCCCCGAAAGCTTGGCAGTGCACACATGACTTGGAATCTTTTAGGGATGCAGTTCTGATTGTTTTTCTTTGCATTGAGTGGTGAATTTTCTCTTTCAGTATTGTGCTCAAACAGTAAGTCTTCATCACAAGCTAGTTAGATCCATAGAAAGTGTTGTTGATGCTGCCTTAATATCTATTTTTCTTCAGCTTGGAGATTTTATTTTAAATAATTTTTTTTCTAGAGTTTGCTGGAGCAAAATTTCTGTCTTATAAAAAAAATATATATAAATAAAGACATAGTAGGTGTGATATTTTTTAACAAGTGATTAAGAATGTGCTGCTTTTTTAATTCTGAGCTTGCATGAAATCACAGTCATGAGCAAATTATAAGTCTTGAAAAAAAAACATTTTCTATAACTTTTGTTATGGCTTGAAGTGAAAAACGATAATCTTATTAATCTATCAAGGTGCAAGGTGTTTAGAACACATTAAGCATAAACATTAATGGCATGCTTGTGCCATTCTCATGTGAAAGTCTCAATAATAGTCAACAAACTTGGTGATGCCAGGTACAATCAATTCAATGTTATCAATCAGCTTAAAATACTTAAATAGTTCTTTGTGTGTTTCAATTTTTTTAAACTACCCACTGGAAAATCAATGTCTTATCACCTTAACAGCTTTGAGCTCCTGTTTAAAAGATATTCTTGATGTGTTAGACTGGTTGTTTTATTGTTGCTTTTGTGCTTGGATGTCCATATTTGAGTGCTGCTTTTTTGCCACTACTGACTTTAGACTTGTTGTTTTTCATGGCAGAGCTTCATGCCATTTGCCACCTACAGTGTCAGCCATCATTGTTGCTGCTTTGATCATCTCTCATTTAGGTTGAAGTTGATGACATGGTCATTATCACGCCCCAGGAACACAAAGGTAGTCAATCTGTGTTTTATACACACACTATCATCTATTGTCAATGAATGCCAATCCCACGAACTTGACCACTGATCTCGTGTGTAGCCTTGAAAAACTCATCATTGACAAAATGTTTCCCATAGGCTTACCTGTCGTGGGGGTGAGGAAAAGTAGAGACAGACATCTTCACATTGCCATTCCATCCCTTGACCCACATGACAAGAGTTATGCTGCTTGTGATTATGCTAAAGACATTCATTTAGCCCAAGAGACCTGGTAAAGATGGCCGGCCAGGCGATGAAGTGCGCTGTTCTCCCTCCATTTCACTACCAGTCTTTGCCGGATATATATCTTGACATTGTTACATAATGTTTATGATTAAGAAGACTGTGGTTGTAATATCGTCTTTCGTCTAGTTCTTGAACATTTTGTTTGTCAACACGGTTGGGGCCTGCCGTAGGCTGAAGTATCAGGCTATATAAGTGTACATAATATAAACAAAATTTAAATCCCCTATTTATTATATTAGTGTTCCCAGAAAAATAGACATAGCATAAAAGTAAGTTCCACTGGATCATTCCTAACACTGTGCTCACTTTCATAACTCGATTTTCTACTTTAATCAGACTGAATGTTTATATAATTCATCAAGAAAAACTGAAATTGAAATGTTTATTTTATGAAAAGACTTGTAACTCACAGGTTTAGGCCCATGCCTATGGCATCGGTAGCTACCATGACTTTACAGGCATTGTTGGTGTCATTAAATTTAGCTGACTGGGCCAGCTTTGTGGCTGCAGAAATAAAACAATATTTTCATTGAGACTTAACATTTACGGTAATTGAATTTTCTTTAAAATTTTGCACAGCCATTAATAACTGACCAATACAAAAGAGCCCAAAACTATTAACAACTTTTTCTTCAAAAGACTACAACACATTGTTGACACATGTGTGGCTAATGATTTTAGTTGCCCCTAGGCATATGCTCATTTAAATAGCAACTGCACAAGTAAAATTTCCAGCTGTAAGATAGCTGCTTACGAGACAAGTGAAGAAGATTAGTAATTTGCCCATAAATTTTATGCATTCTGTGACAAAAATTTGTGGCTTTGAAGTAGTAGAGACTACATTTACGTGGGTAGTTGGTGAAGTTGAATTAGATGGCGCCTCAAAAGCAACAACAGGTTTATATTATGTGAAAACTGTAAATGACTGGCTAACTTAACGTTAAAGCTTATCTGCATGTTTCTTTCCAATTGACATGGGTGATGAGTGCTGTTATGCCCACTGATTGGGTATCAATAACTTTAAAGCAATGGCAACCATATGCAGTGTTTAAGAGGGAACTCATTTGATTTTGAAAATTCCTATAATTTTCAACTTTAATTATTTGTTTTTTACAAATTTCATTTAAATGGTCATTCTAAAGCATTATGAAATAATAAAAATAATTATTTATGTGTATTTTATGACCAAATTAGTAATAAATTACATAAATTTCCAAACTATTTTCCAGACAGAGAAATAATTTATGGAATTTATGAATTTTTGCTATTTTTCCCAACTGATTGGGAAGCATGTAAAAAACCTGATAAAACCACAGACTTCAGAGTTTTTTAAAAATAATATAAACAAAAGAAACCATGTTTACGTAATAGATACAAAATGTATGATAAGATAATCTAATCACAAAGATTTTGTACTCAAAAAATAATTTTACATCATCACCTTCCCCACTTTAATGCAGCACAATAAACAAAGCCTCTGTCTAAATAAAGGCTCTGATCAAAGGATAGGAAAGAGGTGCAGTGAATTTTAAATTTGTAATAATTTTCAATGGATATTCAAGTTTACTATACAGAAAAACAAAAATGAAAAACATTTCAAACTAAAACACACAAAAATGTTTTTTTTAATGAAAATATTACTTTACCTTTACTCCCAAAAATGTTATTTTGAATTGCTGGGAAATCTCTAACTATATATTTATGACTGATTAGTACATAAATTGTAGAATATGACAATTTTTTTTTAAACAAGAAGGAATGAGAGGATAATTTTTGTTGTTTATATATAACTGGTACATAAAATCCAATAAATTACTTGCCCAATGCTGAAACATTTACTATAATAATGAAACAAAAAATTTCATTATAGAATACACAAGATAACTGTTCCCAAAGCTCATATTAGATATGAAAAAAAAATTAATTTACTTACATGGAGGTAGAGATCCATAGATGACAGCACACTCCTTTCCAAGCTGTTCCAGCTGCCTTGTCACATAGTAGATGTCATTTTTGCTGAAACATACTATACAGTCACCAGCACGAACATTTTCAAATTTACCTGCAATCAAAAAAATGTATCATTGAAAAATCACAATGAACTGCTCTATATCTGACTTTTTAAACCTACTTTTTAAAGACCCACACAAAAATAAACATACCTACAGAATAATCCAAAAATGTTAGGTTTGTAAGTCTTTTATATTGGCGCACCTGAAAAAAGAAAGTAATTCAACTTTTAAGTCTTTATTTTACCAATAACTTATAAGGTTCCATAAAGATATCAAAGCATGACATAAGATCATCACTTAAAAATCAGAATATGTCTATTACAATTTTTTTTTAATGTTTTTACTTTTTGTCTAGATTAAAACGTAAAAAGGAAAATTTGAAAATAAAAGTGAATTAAACCTCAACTTCCTCTCCTGTTGTTATTGCCATTTCCTTTAAGAGATCAATAGCTGATGATTCCCCACAGACATGAATTTCTTTGGCATACAACCCAAGAACTGCTCTGGTCCACGCCCATCCACGTTGAAGGTCTTTGATCATTTGGATCTCATCAATAACAGCTACTTCGTCTGAATTAAGGGATACATTTGAATATAATAGTTGCTTACATTAGTGCTTTATTTGATATGATGAAATAATTGAGTTTTGAAATATAATTTAATAAAAATGCTGTGTTTTACAAAAAAAATCAATATTGCCAAGCATAACCTCAATCCAGAGATGATATCTTTTATTGAATATTTAAGATTTTGTCTTTCAAATCTTCAAGCAATGAAATAGTTAACACAAGTCAGAAGATAATTAAGGCCTAAGACAGATTTTTGTCACCATAAATGTAACTCTTTGATATAATCTGGCTGTTTAAAGTATTTAATTTGAACAAGAACCTACTTTGTGCAAAGGAATTTCTTTAAATACTGAAGAAGTAATTTTAAGGCAGGTAGCATAACAACACTCTTAAAAGAAATTTGTTGATCATAAATAATTAAGCATCATACTTGTTATTGAACGGGCTTTATTTTAAAACAGTATTTTTTTTGAAAATACAAAGCCAGTTTAAAAAAGTATGACGTCTATTAATAATATATAAATTTTCCATTCATACAGTCTATAAAATAAAAATCAAACCAACATGGAGTCGTTAAACTGGCCATCTCTACAGTACATGCTACATGAGCAGATGGAGTATTATCTTCATTGGCAAATCTCCTTTCCTCCCCAGTAACAAGGTCGCATGGTGTACCCTGATAGAAAATTGTATTCATTGAAAAATAATATATTATCTTTATGGAAAATAAGGGTCCTGACTCCGGATGATCCAATATAAGGTTGTTTTGAAAAGAAATGAATCAAGTACATTATGTCTTACTTTTAAATTATTACATGAAAAAAATCCATTAAATCTTATGAACACTGTTTCAATTCATCAATAACTAGAATATAACAAGTTTTATCATAAAAGAAGATTTCTACAGGAAGATGTAAGAATTTCATTGATTGGAGCAACTGATTTCAGAAGGTAAAAGTATTTAAAGTTAGGGGTCTACTGATATATCGGCCAGCTGATATATCGGCACCGATATCAGGATATCAGAAATATTGGAAACGGTAGCAAGTAAAGGTCCTGATATTGACGTCACCGATATTTCATAATAAGTAACATTTTGACCCCAAAAAAAATTCAGAAAAAAAAATCATTTAGGTTTATAAATATCTCAACAGATTAATACATAATTAATCGATCCCGATACCGGTATTGAAAGAACCAAAAGAGTCCTAGTATTAATATGTACAGCCACGATACATCATGCCATGTGCTATGATATTGTTTAGGTATCTTCTGATTTTCGTATACTCGGAAATACTGTGTAAGTGATGCCGATGCTGAGTGTACCGTAATTGCTCTAATAGCAAAGATGCACGCAGAATCACAGATATCTAAAACATTTAGTTTCATATGGAATAACAAAATGTATGTGTGCAGTGTGCAGACTTGTTGTCATTGGCAACCATTCATCCTTCAACCTCATTTTGACTCCATTACTATTGCTTTGTTCTCATTGTTTCATCCATAAAAGGTGGCGTGTGCAAAAGCCATTTAACTATTGCTTAGAATTAATTATAAGTCAAAGTTGAAGGTTCAAAAGGAGTTCCTAATTTTATTTGTGCATTTTTATAGAGGACAGTTCACTTTGTCATGAGAAATTATGTAACTGGAACTTTTAAACACATCAGAAACTTCATTTAAAGATAAATTTTACTGTTTATACAAAGTTAAATGAGTTATTAATAAAGAATATTTTAAAAACAAAATAAAGAAATAATAATTTTATTAATAGTTTATAGCATTGATCCCGAAAATAAAATCATTATTAAAACGAAAGAAAAATGCATGACGCAAACAGCGGAATTGAGGTCACAAAATGTGGAGATAAAATGCATGAGGGATTGGGACAAATTGAACCACATTATAAAAATTCATAACTTTAAAACTACAAATACTAAAAATATCATGTTGGCCATTCATAAAATGTAACAGACAATTATAATTCAAATGAAGTTGTACGATTTGCTTCTTAATTTACGTCTGTCTTAATTAAACCAGTGGCCTAACATATAAAATATAAATAATTAAGAGTGATAAATTTTAGAAAGACATCAAATATGACCGCTGGTGTTTATCCTAACTAATACTCATATCTGCAATATCAAAAAATATCGGTAATATCGGTATCTGCAAAAATGCATATCGGTAGACCCCTATTTAAAGTACTAATTTAGGCAATCTGATAGCAACTAGGGCAAGGTGCAAAAAGTGTAGCCTGACTACCACTCACAATTTTGTTGACGGGTACAACTAATTAATTTTTGTGTAATATCCAAGGTCTTCAATATTTACATTAAGTTAATGTCTCATACAAATAAACTTACAACATCATTACATTTGTGGTACACTTCAGATGCCAAAAGTTTTAAAGGACCACAGTATATCCCTGACTTGGCAGTTATAAATCTTTCCAAAGCGTGGTAGGTTTTCCCACTATTTGTAGGGCCAGCATGGAAAATAAACTTTCTTTGAATCGAACGGGCTTCTGGGTACCTAAAGAAAAGTATTTATGTAACAAAGTTATAAATTAAATATTAAAAGTTAACTTAACCCTTCAACTATGGCACAGAGTCATGCTGTAGAGTGGGAGCTTTTGAGAGCTCTTTGAGAACCTTTTAAAATAGCATTACAGAAATATTGATACAAGACAGATGTGTATTTTGCCCACCCTGTAAAAACTTGTGTTCAGTGACCTTGACCTTAGAGGGATTTAGAAAAAAAAATAGACAAAATGTCTTTCTTTCAAGTGCTCATAGCATCAGTATAGATTCCATTAAAATAGTTATAAAATGAGGTATACAATTCTTTTATCAATCAGAAAATGTATAGTTTGCTAAGGTTTCCAATACAAAAAAGCCTTTACAATTTCAAGCAATAATAGTAATTTTTGGTCAAAAATATTTATTATAGAAAAAAATTAATTGCAACCAGGAGGAATTTCCAAAATTTATTGTTTTGGAACAGAAAAAAAAACAACTTGTGGGTATGTACACAGGAATGTTTTTGGCTTATTTGGGCTGTATATTGGTTTTAAAGTATTAAATTTAATAGTTCTGATCTATAATCTGTAGATTTTGTGATTAAAATCCAGTCCTTAGCATCTGCTTGTGCACCTTGCCCAACCATTGAGTCTGGCTGAAAGTCTAACAGTAGGCCTATAACTAGTTAATATCAGATTCTATGGAACTAAGAACATCATGGGGAATTTAAATGCTTAAAACAAAAATCAGTGTTACTTAACATCGATAAAAAAAACTCAGATTAAATATTATTTACTATTAAGTTATCAACAAACAGCTTGACCCCAAATTTGATTTACTTATTAATAAAAAGAAGTGGCTATAAATATGGTTAAATATTGGATTTTAGGTTGCCATAAGACCTTTTTTTTATCAGCCAATGCTTTCAGTCGTCACAGTACAGATCAAAAATATCAGCTGAACACATTTCATGGGTTAAGAACAAAAAACTTTCTCTCTCTCAAGTTTGATCCCTTTTTCAGAACTTGAAAAGCATCCATTTAATATTTAATCATTTAATGTGCTCTACTTTATTTGCTGATATATGTTTGTAGGTGTATTTTCTGGGAAAATGTCAGTCATTTGCAAGCATAATTCTAGTTAAGTTATTACCAGTTGGCAGGATAGCGAAGATCACTTATTTTCTTCAGATCCTCCATAGATTCCAAATGAGGAAATATTTCATAGCAATGTTTCAGAAAGTAAGGAAAAATGTCATCAACATGCCCTGCAATTATAGTCAACAAAACAAGGCCCATATTATTTAATTTTGATATCCAAAAATGATTATTCTTCTAATTATACAAAAAAATTAAATGTAGCCTCTGTTATATAAGCTCTGTAATTACCAACATTTATGTTACTATAGTTTAATGATTTTTTAAAGCTTTTTTAAAAATGTCAACCTTCAACTGATTAACTGTCAGATATCAATCAAAGAGTGGAACAAGCTGTGTTAGGGATTAAAAGTTAAAATGAAAAGAAAGGATAATCAAAATAAAATTAAAATATAAAGAAGGAAGCATATGATTTGAATTTTAAAATTTATGGCAAGAGTATGGGAAAAAAAAGTATGTGTGATGACTTACCTGACCCTTGTAAAATATCACTGAAAACAATATGGAGATCTACTGGTAACTGTTCTGATTTGATGCAGAAATTTCTAAAACTAATATAAGCCTTGTAAAATAAATTATCTGAAGAAAAAAAACAAGAACAAAAATTAAGTGATGCATTTTTATTCAGGTCCTAAATAATAATTTCTTTATTTGCAAGGAAAGTTCAGCACAATAAAATAGTATCCATTTTTGAATGTAATCACAAAATACTCACTGTCTAACCCATTTTCAAATGCAAGCTTTTTCACTTCTTCACGGGTGTGAAATTGAGATAGCAGTTTCAACAGGTTTTCTAGAAACAAATCAAAATTAGAGAATGGAAGTAATCTAAATTGTTTCATTGAAGTAATATTATTTAACCAATGATCTTTAAGCATTAAGTACTGCATTCTAGATAATGCAATTAGAAATTCCAACGCTAAAGACTGCTACATACAAGAAGTCATGAGGCATAGGTTTTAGTCAGTGGATATATCTGATTTTATATTTTATATCAGTTGTCGTTTTTTTATTATATTTGAATTTTTCCATTTATTAATTTCTTAGGAAATTGCAGTTTATGTAAACATATTTTTTTAACTGTTTTGCTTGGAAAGATGATGGGTTACTATGAAAATCACAAATTCATTGAATAACTTGTGTTAAAATATTTTATAACCTTTTCTTAAAGCTCCTGTCAGTTCTTCTCCTATGTTTATGTCATCATTTTTGGATGTAGGTAGTACAGCTAATGGCTGAATCACAGAGGACAGTGCATCCTTTGACTTTTTAGACTTGTAGCGAACACAAACAGCCAAACAATTTTTCATTTCTGTAACCGGTCCATTAAAATACTTAAAGACAGCGTGACCCGTCCCAACCAAATTCTTTGATTTGTTAAAGAGTTTCAAGGTGCAACGACTTGCCATAGTGACCTAATCAAAACCAACATAAAAAGAAAAATATACAAAAAAGTATATCCACTCTACATAAATAACACAACAATAGACTCAATAGAAAAATGGGAAATTATAATTATAAAGCAAGGGTAAACTAGTAAACTGAACTGCTTGGGCTTGAGCTCACCACTCACACCACTTACTTACCAAAACTTACCACTCACACTCACGACTCAGTGACACTGCATTACAAAAAATACAATACTAAATCTTAATATTATATTATGGAAATTTTTAGACTAGCCATTACTTAAATCTTTAAAAATTAAAAGGATTACACAAATGAGAAAAGAGCTAATCCTTGAACAAGCAATGACCCAACTTGATTGTCTTGTCGAAACCCATGGATCCTTATTGAACTAAGGGCGCAGCCATTTTGATAGTAACGATTAAAAACAATAATGAAATAAAATTTTAACAGAACAAATATTATTTACATTACAGCTGATATTACACAAAATATGCAATGAAAAATGGTATAAATAAAACTATATAATTTGCAATTGTCACGCAAGTCAGTCAGTCTGTCCTGACGCTACTAATTTTAGAAAGCAGGGAAAACCAAATTACTGCACAAATGCATCAAAAGGTGTGCAAATTAAAAATGCGCTGTAAAAAATATAATATTGCGTCATTGTTTTCGCTCATATTTTAATTTTGGAAAAGGGAACATTGTAAAAAGAGAATTAGATGATGGTTAATTATAAAATTAAAAAATAAAGGGGGCGCCATAGGCGCCCTGCAACCCCTATTATAAATTAATTTGTGTACATTTCAGAAAGTTAAATATTTCGTATTTATCAAACAAGGACAAGTTAGTTGGGCTTTTGAAAAAGGTCGGCGCCGTAAGCGCCCTAAAAAAGTGCATTTTTTTAATAAAATAAATAGATTTCAGCTGAAAACTTCCGTCATTTTTGACGGGTGTACGCTAGTAATAAAACTATATAATTTGCAATTGTCACGCAAGTCAGTAGTGTCTGTCAGTCAGTCCTGACGTTACTAATTTTAGAAAGCAGGGAAAACCAAATTACTGCACCAAAGCATCAAAAGGTTTGCAAATTAAATATGCGCTGTAAAAAAATATTATATGACGTCATTGTTTTCGCTCATATTTTAATTTTGGAAAAGGGAACATTGTAAAAAGAGGATTTGATGATGGTTAATAATTATAAAATCAAAAAAGAAAGGGGGCGCCGTAGGCGCCCTGCAACCCCTATTATAAAATACTTTGTTACATTTCAGAAAGTTTAATATTTCGCATTTATCAAACAAGGACAAGTTAGTTGGGCTTTTGAAAAAGGTCGGCGCCGTAAGCGCCCTAAAAAAAGTGCATTTTTTATAAAATAAATAGATTTCAGCTGAAAACTTCCGTCATTTTTGACGGGTGTACGCTTATATATAAATAAGTTTAAATATAGATAAAATTTATTTACATTAATTTGGTTCACCGACAAAACGGCCCCGACATAACGGCCCCGACAAAACGGCCCCTGACTAAAGGACTAAAAGTAAAATGTCCAATCAAATATTAATTTCGTATTTTTACTCACCTATTTCATGTCAGGTTTTGAAAATAATATTAATAAAAAAATAATAATAATGACATCACAATAGTGAATTTAATAGCCTTTACGCGAAATGGTACCAATCGTGGCTGTTTGTTTATAAGAAACAATATAACATCACAAGCAGGGCCGGCCTTAGGCAGGGCAAGGCGAACGAGGCAACCGCCTTGGGCCCCGCGCTTTTCGGAGCCCCGCGCTTTGAAGAAACATTTTTTACTACTTTTTTCAATTTTACAACTAGGCCTATATCGCAATACTTTTTGTTTTTAATATTTTTTTAAATACACGATATCTTATCTTATCTTATCTGTTTACAGACGCTCCTTCTATACAGAAGATTATTGCGTCCTACGCTTATCTATGGTTTGTGTTTAGTCCTGCATTTTTATTAGAGATTTAAATGTTGATAAAGTGTTGGTTTTCCTGGATTCTTCAGGCAACCCATTCCACGCCCGAATTCCGGACGGGAAGAAGGAAAACTTGTATGTGTTTGTTCTTGCATACGGAATAAGAAAGGTGTTTTTATCCTTATGTCTATCTGAGGGTTGTATTAAGTTATATTTGTGTTGTATTTCTAAATTAGAATTAATTGCTTTATGTATGATTACTACTTTGCTCTTGGTTCTTCTATCCTCTAGTGTTTCAAGGTTTAATGATTTTACTAATGGTGTTATTCTTGTCAGTTTCGAATATTCTCCAGTAATGAATCTGGCAGCTCTTTTTTGAATTTGTTCTAGTTTATCAATGTTTTCTTTGGTGGATGGGTCCCATACAGAAGATGCATATTCTAGAACAGGTCTCACCAAAGTGAGGTAACATTTTAGTTTTATATCTCTATTACATTTGTTAAAGTTTCTTTTTATAAAGCCTAAGGTTTTGTTTGATTTTTTAATAACTTCATTGACATGGGGATTCCATGATAGTTTTTCATTTATTAAGACTCCTAAGTATTTTGCATCTTTAGTTTGGGTCAGTTCTTTTCCATGAATGTAATATTTTGAATTTATTTGTTTCTTTTTCTTTGTTACTCTTAACAGTTGACACTTTTCTGGGTGGAAAGACATACTCCAGAAAATTTAACAGGATAAAACGATTAGAAAATAAAGTGTTAATAATATAGTAAAATATTATCAATTATTATCATCCTAAATCCTATTGCAAAAGTATTTTTTCCTAAGCATTTAGTAATCATTGATGGATTCAGGCGAACATTTTAATTTTTAAAAACGCTATTTTAGGCTTTAAAGACAATTTAGATTTAAATTTAAGGACACCCTCACGTCAACCGAAAAGTCTTATATATTTAGCACCTAAGAACAAAATGTTTTGTTTCCGTTGCAAACTTTTTGACAACAGTTTGTCTGCTTTGAGATATGACGAGATTTGTGCCTGGAAAAATTCCAGTGTATGACTGTATGATCATGAAAAATCAAAGAGACTTTATTATCTACTTTGAAATGCTTTGAGCTGCCATGGAAAACAGGCATACAGCACGATGCACAATTGACAAGCAAAGTAAAAATTTAATAAACATTGAAAAGGTTCGTTGGCATAATGTATTTCAACGTCTCATGGCCATTGTTCAATTTCTTGCTGAGCACAACATGGCTTTTCGACGTTAAGTGGATAAACTACACCAGGCGCACAATGGAAACTTTTAGGGTCTCGTTGAATCGCTGGCAAAATTTGATCCGGTTTTGTAGGAGCATATTCGAAGTATACAAACTAATAAAATTCATGATCACTACTTAATTACAATTTAAATACAGCAGCAAAGAATTACAAAATATTTCAGTTGATCTAGCAACTGCAGTTGACAGCATAGAACATATTTGCAAATGGTTTAAGTCTTACATAAATGATGGTTTTGAAACACCAATAGCAATTGCAAAAGAAATTGCCACGGACTTAAAATTTGAAACCATTTAATTTTCCAAAGAGTAGAGACAGAGAATGCGAAAAAGAAAAAAAATATACAAATGAAGGGGAAGATGAAGAAATTCTAGATGCACAAGAAAAATTTCGCATAGTTTTTAAACTGTTATGTCGATGGAAAGTCGATGGAAACTGCGAAGGCATCATGCCTCGTTTCGATTTTAAAACAAATACATTATTTCATCAATTAGAGAAAAAAATGATCTACTAAATTGCAGTATGAATCTGGAGAAAAAAGTTAAGAGCCTGCAAAAATTAGAATCTTGATGGTTTCCTGGTTTCTGAAGAGTTGCAATCATTGAGTCCCATAACTCCTGCAGTCACATACAGCTATCTTGTTTAGATTGTGCAGTTTCTTTCAGTGATTTTCCTAACACACACAATTACACTTCGAATACTTGTAACTTTTGTATTCCTGTCACTATGGCTTCGGGAGAAAGACTCTTTTCGAGACTAAATTTTTTTAAACCTATGTGTGATCAAAAATGATTGAAGATTGGCTCAGTAACTTGGCAATAATTGTGTCAATTGAGAATGCTGTAGACAACTAATTTAACTAAGCTAAGGTATGTTTTTTTAAAAGTTAATTTAAGTAGGTAAGGATTGGACTATCATTAACGTATTTCAGATTTTGCAGCCGCCAAAGCTCGCTAGTGTATATAGTTTATAATGTTAAGTTATATATATCTATATTTATAAACTGTCAATTATCAAAACAAAACAAAAAAACAACACTTTAGTTATTAATATCTTCATGAGTTTTAGGATCTTCAATTAAATGAATAAAACTGTACTAACTGATGTGTCAGTGATATTATAGAAGAAAATTTTTAATAATGTAATTTTTTTATTTCCCATTATTTTAATACTAGATACAAGCCGCGGCATAGCTTACGCCGCAGACTTGCTCATTGATAGTGTAAAGAACCTTGGGAGGAGTGGGGAAGAAGGACACAAACAGCAGCATGAAGAAATGAAAACAACGCGAGTGAACGTCCGGGGGGGGGTGGATCTCAGACGCATTGTTGGTCTCGAGATATGCGCACTGAGGTTGTTGTTACCTCCCCCCAGCCCCCACCCTTTACTAACATCGCTTGCCAACCATAAACTGAGAACTGACTCACCGAGGGTCATTCTTCATGCTTATTAGCATACGACTTGCTCTTGTGCTGGTAAATTATATATATAGAAGAAGATTTGTAGAAATGCAATTTTTGCATGGGTCTCGATCCTCGTCTGCTGCCTTGTGGCCATCCATAAATGACGTCATGCACCTACGGGAGGAAGGGAGTCACACATTTGTGACTATGCGTGACGAGGGAGAGAGGGGTGTATTGGAACTGTGACATCCCGTCTAAACGTGCAACTTTAAAAGTAAACAATAGTTGCACTTAAATATTTGCTCTCTTACAATTTATTTAATGACGTTTTATATGGCTTCACACGTGTTACGATAATAGAATTCTTGCCTACAGTAAATAAATACTTAAGTGACAATAAAGTGATTTGAAACATGCTCATTATCAAAAAGAAAATAGGGCTTTTATGGGGGGGGGGCAAAACTTTATGACGTCTAACTCTTTGTGACGACGTGTGGGGAAGGGCCCCGCTCATCTTTTCTGCTTTGGGCCCCACATTCTTTAGGGCCGGCCCTGATCACAAGATATAATTTTACAATTTTACCACTTTCTTTAAGGATAAAAAAGTTGACAAAAGCTTAAAATGTAAAAAAAAATTAAATCTTTGTTGAAAAATGTTAACAATTTGTATGGGGCCGTCCATAAAGTACGTCACGTTTTTTTAAACCATTTTGACACCCCCTCCCCCCGTCACAAACTGTCCCAAATTTCGGACCTCCCCCAACCCCTTAAGTACGTCACACTTTCGAACAAAAATGTTGTTTTTTATTAACAAAATAATTAAAATTTAATATAAAACACCGTGACGTCACACATGGCCGGACCCCCCCTCCCCTGCCACAAACTGTCACACTTTCTTACACCCCCCCTCTGGAGCGTGACGTACTTTTTGGACGGCCCCTTTTGACCAGGGCCGCATGTCGGGGCCGTTTTGACGGGTCACAGAAAATAAACTATAAATTAAATATAATCTGTAATCTAATAATTATAAATATTTTAAAATTCCACAAAAATAAATTTGCAGATAACTAAATAATGTATTTGAAATAATTTTTTATACAAAATATTGAATACAAAATAAATTTACTTTAATATTTGAAAAACTATATATTCTAACTTATAGTTATAACAGTTACAGTTCATAATCAGACTCAGACCCCTGACCGTTGCGGTCGTTGGGGGGGAGCACACGGACACATCAACAGACAACGATCTCCACATTTGCCTACCTTGAGCGGCGGCCAGTAATTCGTTCAATCTCATCCTTGTCCATTCCTTTATGTTGTCAAGCCAGTTTTTCCGCTGTCGACCTCTTCGCCGGCCCCTTCTACAGTGCCTTGAAGAATAATTTTTGTCAGGGTATCATGTCGCAGTACATGACTAAACCATGGCATCTTACGTCTCTTAATTGTTGTTATAATGGTTTCTTGACGACCCGCAAACAGAGTTTATTCTGTCCCAGACATATTCATTGGTCTTGTGTTCTAAATAGGAGATCTGGAGAATTTTCCTCATGCATTTGTTTTCAAATGCCTGCAGCTTGCTTTCATTGGTTGCCATTAGTGTCCAGGTCTCACATTCATAAAGGACAATGGTTTTAACGAGAGCTATCTGTAAAGCCTGAGCTTTGTTGGCTGCCATTGCCGACCTAATTCTAGCTCGAATTTCAGCTTCACAGGTACCATCTCTAGATATAATGGCTCCTAGATATTTAAAGTTATGTACCTCCTTCAGCTTTTGTTGGTACATTATGATGTTTGCCGTACTGGCAGCTGAGGTATTAACCAATATCTTGCTTTTTTCTGAGCCGATTTCCATCCCATATGCACCTGATATGTCTGCAAGTTTGTCAGTGAGCTCTTGTTGTTCTTTACTGCTCCCAGCCAAAAGATCTATGTCATCAGCAAATCTTAGGTTGCATAAGGGTCTTCCGCCTATAGAGATGAATGTGTGGTGATCACTGAGTGTTTCTTGCATGATTTGTTCAAGGGAGATATTGAACAGGACAGGTGAGAGAATGCAGCCCTGGCGGACTCCAATCGTCGTTTGAAGAATTCCCCTATGCAGCCTTTAAATACAACTGCACTGTTTGTCTGATTGTAAGGTTCTTCGATCACCTTTACCCTTTACCCTTCTTCAATGTTGAAGCTTCTCATAACTTGCCAAAGTCCCTCGTGCCATACTTGATCAAAGGTCTTGAAGTCTATGAAGTTGTGATGGAGTTCCCGTTTGTGCTGTAGATGTTTTTCTATTAGCAAGCGACAGTTACAGCACTTCAAAAATTTAAATAATTATAAAAGACAAAAATAAATGACTTTTTACCATTCTTTGGCTTTGGGGCCATCCATTAATTACGTCACGCGATTTTGGCCGATTTTTGACCCCCTCCCCCTCGTCACAAAAGGTTAGACTAGTCGTAGCAATAAAGTTATTTCGTATTGTTACAACTAGTCGTAGCAGTAGACACTTCATTTTTTAAAAAGACTAAATGATATTGAATGTTACTTTATGACTTTATGTATGGTTTAAAATGTTTTTTTCCCTCTTCATTTTTTACCACGTTTTTATTAACTTGCTTTCGTGTCTGTCTGTCCGCAATTTTTCAAATTTACCAACGTAAAATTAAACCACTTCTGATGGTCCTAGAGAGCTCAAAATTTTACCACAGATAGATCTTGGATGACAATACATCGTATCAAAATTTCAGATCGATCGAATGTACTGTAATTAAATTAATGCATTTTAAAGTTTATTTCTATATAAGCATCTGTATCCGTCTGCCGTTGTTAGATTTAACTTGCCGGTTTCACCCCGTGACCTCATCGCCGTGGTATTAAAACGTGGGGCGGGCGCTTATGAGGTTTTACATATGCAGTTCACTCATTCTCTCACTTATAGATCTCCATTTAACTTTTATACCAAACACCCACCCCACGTTTTTAGTCATATTAAATTAAAGTACTTGAACGTTTAAGTCAAAGTTTTAAATTATTTTCTTCTTTCTAGTCCACTTATAAAAACGTGGTTTTTAAAAATCCCTTTTTACCTTTATTTATTTCTTTTGTTATATCTAAAGAAAAATAATTTGTAATCATGTTTCTGTCATCACTATAAATTTATACATTATAAATAGTAATAGGTATTTAGTTAAAAACAAAGGAGCTACCAAAAATTTAGGAAATAGATTAGATGCTGTTGCAGAAAAATATGACATTTTAATTTTAGCATGTTGGTCAACTGTTGGGGCTTTTATTAATTAATGAACTGAATATTTATTAATAAAATAATTGCAAGCATGCACTCATTCACATTATTCATAAAGACCCTAATACAGGGGTCGGGAAACCTAAAATTCAAGTAAACGTGTGCATTTTGTGTAACTTCAACACTAAAAGTACAATAAATATGACTCTGTGAATTCTTTTTAATAAGTCTTATGCTGTTTTTTTTTAAATATGCAATTAATATGTAGATCAAAGGAGTCTGAATAACTTACATAATCAAACGGTGTGAAGGCAACATACTAGAGCCAATACGCGAGCGACGGTGAATTAAAATACAAAATACACAAACAAATTGTGCAATTAAAACAATAAATTTGAGCTTTATTTTAAACTGTTAGTCGAGTTAGGCTATTGAAATTGAACATTCTATTATTGTTTTAAATTCCCTTAGTTGCTGAGGCATAGTACAATATCTAACACAGCGTGGTGGTGATGTCAAAATGTGAATAACGGTCAAGGCCGTGAGTGTTAATATTTATATTATTACAAGAGGAAAGACACCGGACGGTTAACTGGTCCTCACTTTTGATTTTGGTCCTATAGTAATAGTGACAGTTTTCCTGCTATAATGCGCACGTCAAAGGCATTTGACTTAAAATTACCGGGTCCACAACTAAGTGATAATAGCGCAAGTAGCAGTGAAGACGATCGACATAGTCATAGAGTCAAATATTGTCAAAATTAGCACTGCACCTCTCTGTTATAGTGATGCCATTTTACTGAAAAATTTGTTTGTGAGTGCATTGACAAAGAGCAGAATAGATCCTAATTTTATTGTCAGAAATCCTGGTTGCTGTCAGAATATAAATTTGGAAATGTGTTCAGAGCCTATTAATTTTTAAATTTTAATTTTTGATGATGAACTATTAACAGTCTCAAAGTTGAATGTCGGTGAAAGCAAATTCTGACATAAAGGTTCAACCACCTGGGATTCAATGTGACTTGCCATACTCAGATACCTCTGTGCATCAGCTGTTTCATTGGAAGGCAAGAAGGACTGCTTTGTGTTTGCAGTAATTGCAGTGACAGAAGCAAAGATAAAAAAAAGTAGAAAGACCAGAAAACAGAAATGACACTGGTGTCCTGCTTGCAATGTTGGGTGCCAATGCGAGCAATGCGAGCCTTACCTCAGTCCTAATTCATCAGACTGACCAGGGTCTTAGTCGGAAAAGAAAAAGAATCAAAGACATTCATGTTTGTGGTCTTTGTTTTCACAAGTATTATTGTCATAAAACATTGATTGATTCAATTCAGAAAAGGAATTTGTTAAGTCAGTTAAATGCAATATAATTTACATTTTTCTTTGGAGTGACTGAAATTTGAAGGTTATGATAGAAAAAAATTCACCAAAATTACATTTTTCAAACAAATGACATAACTATACATTTTCTAAAAGAGTATTGCTTTTAGTATCTCAAAATCTTGGTTTCATGACAGTTTGAACTAGTTATAGAGTGTGAAGGTGGTTTGAATGCAGAAGATGAGTAGTAAAATTTTACTCACTATGTGAAGGTCAAGGTCAATGTTAACATACATGATATAAAAACAAATTATTTCTAAGAAAATGTATACATGGTATGGTCTCTGAGTTCATTTAGCATCAGATTTTGTCATTTTCAAGAAGCCAAGACGTCCAGGTAATAGGGATGGCGCGAGAGTTCAAAGAAAACAATACCTGCCCTCTGTATGTTAAGTCAAAACATTGAAAAAGATTGACTCGGTTATTTAAAAAGCATTTCTCTTGATTGGATGCAGTAATGCCAAATCAAACTATTGTTTCTTGAAAGCCCAATAGTTCTACAACCCTCACTAAGATTTTTAGCTGCTTAGTTTGTGAGATATGTACACATAGGTCTGATGTATATTTTTGCTAAACTCTTCTTCTACCTTGCACGCCACCCACACAAGACTAACACAGAAGTAACGCTTATCATATTTTTTTTAATAATTTTTTTCTTAAAGCTATTGTTTTGGCTAGCAAATATTGCACAGAATGATTATGCGCTCTACATTCTGTCAGTCTTCTGGCATATTTGAAAAAAAGTTGCTGATCCCAGACTTAGATTATTAGAACATCTTTATCGCTTTAATTCAGACTTTAACTCTTTAGTTCATTATAAATTTAACATGATAAGATCTTTGCCTCTTGAGATTATTATAACATCTTTCTCTCTTAAGATCATGAAATTATACATCTTTCTCTCTTAAGATCATTAAATTATAAGATCTTTGCCTCTAAAGATCCTTAAATTATAAAATCTTTATCTCTTGAGATTATTATAACATCTTTGTCTCTTCAGATCATTTTAACATCATTCTTTGTGTCTTCAGATCATAATAACATGTTTGTCACTTAAGATAATTTTAACACCTTTATTATAATATATAATGATTCTTTACATTGAACGTTGACATCAAATTTGTAGAATCATTGCACATTCTAAGTATAAGTACACAATATCATTCTTTTAAAATAATAATAAAACTAGATACACACAAAAAATATAACTACCAATGGAGAATAAATTTAAACTGGTTTAATTTCACATACGACATTACTCACAAAATTATTGTTAAATTTTTTTTTCTTCATTTCCTCAAAGCTAGCAATCATGTCAATCAACTTTTCTTCTTTTTTCTTCTATGTACATTTTGGATTCAATAAAATCACAGATGAGTCAATCAACATGCTGGCTTTACATGCAAACAATGGCCCTGACAGCATTTTCCTGACAGAAATCACTAGGACAGCAGAGACATTGAACAAACAGATGTTCTTTTAAGTGTTATTTAGATGGAAGTAAAAATTTCAATTAAGTGTGAAAGTTTTTGAAGATTTACAAAGCTAAAATGCCTTGAAAATTGTTACCCAAGTGTTCACAATCCAAACAATTATATTACTTATTTATATGATATGAGTATTATTCTGTC
The DNA here is from genome assembly GCA_944989445.1 of Ampullaceana balthica. Taxonomy (NCBI): domain Eukaryota; kingdom Metazoa; phylum Mollusca; class Gastropoda; family Lymnaeidae; genus Ampullaceana; species Ampullaceana balthica. The sequence continues at coordinate 856,007 of CALYLW010000139.1, read as the reverse complement.
TAATAAATAATTTATACAATTTACCATCTGTTAATTCTTCTTCTTCGTTCTTAATTTGAGTTTTGCGTGCCGACAAGTTTTGCGCCAATTGGCCCGTGGTCTCCGACTTCAGCCTGCTGTTTTTTCTGGATGTGCTTCCATAGACTTTGGTCAGCCAAGATCATCTGCAAGGGAACAGCAGTTAATTTTGGCAAGTGATGCAGCGTTCACAGGCCACGGCTATAAGGGTTCCACGCATTACCCAGCCGCCTTTTATTTCCCTAACTAGTGTTAGGAACCCACTCCAAGCTAGGTGGACTCGGGGACGCCCTGGGCCTCGGGAAAAAATCCTTGGCTTCCCATGGATTTGAACCCGTGACCATCAGTACGCCAGTCGAGCGCGCTGCCACTCGACCACCGTATCCCCTACCATCTGTTTATGACTAAGCTGTTTTTAGTGATTAATAAATTTCTTAGGGATGAAATCATTTGATAATTTCTTTAATGTCCTCTATTATTTCCTTCTCCCCGCGCCATCTGCTTCTCCGTCATCATAATCTTTAAGTGACAATTCTTTCAGTCATTCACTATTCAATTTCTCAAGGACTTCTCTGGACAACACTCCACTGTCCACCAGTTTTTCTGATAGTTTACTTGCTGCCAGCTGAGGGGGGAAAATTTAAAAAACACATAAGGAATTTCTAACAAGGGAACTTCTGTTGGTTAAAGCATCAGGATATCTTAAACTGACACAAAGAGGAACAAAATGTGGGCGAGACTGCAATCAGGCTTATAGATTAATACATGGATAACATGTAAACAGGGTATGAGTGAGCCTGACATGTCGTAACAAAACAGCGAACGTTTCGGCAAAGAGCCTTCTACAACGAACAAATAGTAACTCAAATAAAACGGAATATAAAGAAATAAAAACTTAGCTGCGGTGAAATCCAGAGCCAAAGAGAGCATTGCTCTCACAAAGAGGAATAAGGAAATAATATTAATAATAATATTTTTATTATACACAATTTTCTTTTTGATGAAAGTAAGTTTTCTTTGTCAATTTTAATTAATTAAAGTACAAGTTTATTTCATGTTTTCATGTATCAATAACAAGTTAAAGTAAAAAATAGGTTAGTCTCACTAAATGATAAATAACAATTTTTTGTATTTTTAGACCCCAGCCTGAACAATCTTCCTTGAATAAAAATCCTGTGAAATTCTGTCAGATCTATCATGTCTCTTTCAAAAATATGATATGTAGTTTATAAATCTGCTTTGTTTTCTTAGGGGAGTGGGGTTTGCTATCAAAGAATTAACCAGCAATTTAGTTACTCCCTGTGGGTAAAATTTAATCTTATTTCAAAGCTCACAAGGCATTGAACTTTCTGAAAGCAGAGAAATCTAAATTTGGTTATCACTATTTAATTTCTGATTTCATCAGCCAACTTTTTAACCTTCTCATGTATTTTTCTTAGCCCACAAAAGCTGTATTTATTATTGACAGTATTTATCATTGACAGTATTTATCATTGACAGTATTTATCATTGACAGTCTTTATCATCTACAGTATTTATCACTTCATGGTGTATGTTTCAAAACTAAACTTTTTTATAGAGCAACAAACTTAAAACTATCCAGAATGAATAATAAAAAGGGAAATTGGAATCATGTTTTTGTATTTCACTTCAATTCCTTTTGATCTAAAGTTGATTACTTTGAATATATTGTGGAATTTTCATCTCTGCTTTTAATAATTATAAAATCAGTATTTAAACTTTTGTTTTTACCTGATGTTCAGAAATTTCTTCTTTTTTCTGTTCCCTCATCTGCTGCAAATCCAAGTCAAGAGGTTTTTTCATTGCCCGTGCCCTCTGATTACGTGTCTTTATGACGAAGTCATCCTCACCATCAACGAACTCAAGGTTACCCGACTGCTGATTCTTCACAAGCTGAACAATATTTTTAACACCAACTTGAATGATTTGGTCAAGCTCTGTCTGGAGTTCTCTGATCATATCGGGATCAGGAAACATGTCCTGGAACCTATAACTGGAAATATATAATGACACTTTAAAAAAAAATTGAATATATGTGGAAATTTAAGATTTACTATAAGAAGAAAACACACAAATTGTTAAGCATGAATAAACTTTAATCACCCACGGAAATCAACATAAAAAAAAATAATTTTTTTTTAGTGACACAATCATTTTTAAGTTTAAAAATAGAAGCAGAAAAATATGGAAAATATCACAAGGTTTATTTTAATTGACTTACTTTCCTAAAATATCTCAACACAGTGCTTTCATGAAAGTAAGTTTTTCATATCTATATTCAAACTCACACTTCCATACTTCTACACTAAAAATCATACAGGCAATTATTTATAAGATGTACTATTTTAAGTATAATTTATCTATAATTATAATAAGATATAGTATTTTAGGAGTACAAATTAAAAATAATGAATTATACATTTTTCAGTCAATAGTTGGAATCAATTCATAGGTATATATAATACATGTTAACTTTAAATAAAATAAAAAAAGGAAAAAAAGAAAGATGCATTGATTAAATTTTGGGATTTACTAAGAACATTTGAGAATTAATTGCCATTCAAAGATGAAGGTAGCCTCAGATATTTATAAAATGACATGCAACTTTAGTGTTGTATGTGCTTCCTTACTTCAACCATAGGTAAAGATCTAAGACATCAAAAACACTTTCAAGATGCATGAGGTCTGCTAAATTTCCAGCTGGCTTCATGGGCCATCCAATCCTTTGACACAACCAATCCAGGGTTAAGGGTTCATTTTGGCCAAATCTCCTAGCAAACTGAACCAGATTTATACAGTTGTTAAAATGTGTTGGAAAAATAAAAAATGGTTCTCACTACTCACTATTCAGAAGCAACAAGGCTGTAAAAAATGTACCAGTAACTTAAAAAAAAATATTCAATTTTAACAAATAATATTTTGTATCTAATGTTTTTTTATAATTGACATCAATACATAATTCCTGAAATCCAGGGTTTACTAATCTTAGAATGAAAGCTTGATTTTTTAAATTCTTTTTTATTTTATTCTTATCTCTCTAACTAACAGTAACTGATATTCTTAAAATTAAAAAGAAAATATTTCAATAAACAATAATTAGTAATATATTTATAATACACCTCAGAATACACCTCTTAATGCAGTGCTTCTCAAACGTTTTAGTATGGCAGACCGGAGCGAATTTTTCCATTGTACCAGGGACCGGTGCACTATTGTCACTGTACTGATGTGTTAGCGAAATGTTATTTATTTTATGTTTCATTTTATGTGGTTATTAATGTAAAATTGACATTCTATAGCAGTGATGGCGAACCTTTTTGGGGCAGCGTGCCCAAAATTCATTTAAAGCCTACTTTTACATAGCAAAGTACCAACACAAAGTGCCAGCACAGTGGTTTGATTAAGGAACTGCCATCTGTGGCATAAGGGTCGCCATCACTGTTCTATAGGGTTAGTATTGATAGTTGCTAAAAGGGGATTATAATTATATTTCTCTGTCCTTTGTTGATAACTTCTGCCCACCGGCTGCAGATGGTCTACGGGCTGGCACCGGTCCGCGGACCACCACTTAGAGAAGCACTGTCTTAAGGCGCCTAATTAGCTGTACAATAATGTGACATTTCATTGACAGACACACATAGATTATGTGTGCTACCCATGTCAATATTTGTTTTATTCAATAATGAATGTTTTATGTTGAATGTATATTTTCTCTATGTCTTTATGGGAAGTGTGTTGAGCCCAGTTCCAAGCTGGGGTACAGGGTTAAATAAGTTCTCATTATTATTATTGTTGTTTTAGAAACTCTTACCTGTAAAAACATTGTACATGAAAATGGTGTCTTGACAGAGATAGGTGCACAACAGAAGACATATCTGACCCTGAGAGGTAGTGGAACATGCTCAATCATATCAGCAAGAAATTTAAAGTCATCCATCTTGCACATGAAAAATGTGTTGTTGTCAAGTTCACAGCTCAACTCAAATATTTCCTGACGTAAATAATTTAAAAACCATATGAATATAACTAAGTAGCAAACAATAACAAATTTTGAAGTTATACAAATGCATTAAATAATCTGGTTATCTTTTTATCAGTGCAACACATAGCATTTTATTATTATTATTAATTATGAGTAAATTTCTAATTATTAATATTATTTAATTTGTTATAAAAATTTTAACAGATATTTCCTCAAACAGATCTTTTGTAAATAGTAAAAGAGAATCACAGGAACAGCAATAAACATCTTCAAAGACTTAAAATCTTTTAATTAACCATTATCTTTATACAACTTTAAAAAAGCAGAACCTACTTACAATGAGGTTGGAAAGTGAGGATTTCGGCAGGTGACTGGCAAATAATTCAATATGATCAGCAGTTGGATGAAGACCTCCTTGCTGAAATAAAATTATTTCACATTTTAAATGGCAAAGTTACAAAAAGAGCTATCAAAATAATAATTTTGCAAAGTACAATTTTTTTGGTTTTAATTCTTGGAAAATCTAAAAGAAATCAGCCTTTAATTTTAACCAAAACTGGTACAGCCTAATATGCTACCTACCGCAATTGGCTCAATAGGCTGTTTTAAAAGTTTTTGGAGAATTTTCAGATCTTTTGGATAGAATGTTGTAACTTCTCCATTTTCGTAAGCTGTGTTGAATCGTCCAGCTCTGCCAGCTATCTGTAATGCCTGAGATGTTGAAATGAGGTCCATTTCCCTCTCACCCTTTTCATTAAGCATGGGTTTCATCACAGAATAGAAGACAACTCGTTTGATAGCCCTATCATTTGAAATAGAAAACAAACAAAGTTTTTAATAAAAATGTACCTGTCTTAGACGATGAAAATAATTGAGGTTCTTATACACACACCATCATCTATTATCAATGAATGCCAAGAGCATACATTTGACCAGCGATCTCGTGTGTAGCCTTGAAGAACTCTTCATTGACAAGATGTGTCCCAGAGGCGTACCTGCCATGGAGTGAGGAAAAGTAGAGACAGACATCTTCACATTGCCACTTTGGACGCTCATACGCTTGACCCACATGACAAGAGTAACGCTGTTTGTTGAGGAGACCTGGTAAAGATGGCCAGGTGATGAACTGCACTGGTCTCGCTCCATTTGACTACCAGTCTTTGCCGGCTATATGTCTTGACATTTTTATATAATGCGTATGATTAGGAAGACTGTGTGTGTGATGTCATCTTTTGTCCAGTTGTTGAAAGTTTGTGTTTGTAAAGTGCAGTGAGCCCTGTCGTAGGTTGGAGTATCAGGCTACATAAGTGTACATAATAAATAAATTAATAAAATTCCCCATTTCATTATATAATTTATAATTGATCAAAGATAAATAGACATAAAATGTGAGTAAGTTCCACTGGATCATTTTTTAACACTGCTCACTTTCATAACACGATTTTCTACTTTAAGTTTAAATAATTAATCAAGAAAAACTGCAGTTGCAATGATGTTTATCTATAAAAAGACTTGTAACTCACAGGTTTAGGCCCATGCCTATGGCATCGGTAGCTACCATGACTTTACAGGCATTGTTGGTGTCATTAAATTTAGCTGACTGGGCCAGCTTTGTGGCTGTAGAAATAAAACAATATTGTCATTCATGTGGTAAAGAGCATTCTGAGTTGAAAATATACATTGATTTACATACAGCTTTCTGTTCATATCAAAGTCTTTTACTTTTTTATTTACCACACCGTGAATTACAAGAGATGGCAAACAAATTTGAATTTGATAAAGGCTTTGTACATAAAATATTCCTTGGAATGTTGGGGAGAATGAAGAAATTGAAATTTTCTACACCATGTACCCAAATCCTTGACTGAAAACAAGTGTTGTTGATTTTTTAATGCAGAAATTTTGATTATATATTACATTACAGGTCATGGTGCCCATAATTAAAGTAAATGCAATATATAATACATTCACACTTAACATTTTTCTGAATTTTCTTGAATATGGCCCCATCAAAAGTTTGTCCATCCATTAATAACTGACAGATACGAATTAAACCAAAACTATTCACAACTTTGTCTTCAAAAAACACTTTGATGACACGTATGGCTAATAAATCAAATGGATGATCCTTTTTTAAATTTCCAGTAAAGTAAAAAAAATAGAAATATAGGACAATGCCATAACAAGACAGGTATATGATTTTAGTTGCCCCTAGGCATATGCTCATTTATATAGCAACGGCACACGTAAAAGAGGGTACTCATTTGATGGTCAACAATTTTCAAATTTGTATTTTTTGTGTGTGCAGATTTCATTAAAATGGGCAGTTTGAAACAGGAAACTTGAATTAGGGAAAATAATAATTTTGTGTGTGTATTTGAGGGCCAAATTTGAAAAAATTACATACACTTCAGGACTATTTCACTGTTTTCCAGACAGAGAAGTAATGTATGGAATTTCAGATTTGTTGACATTTTCCTGACTGAGTGGGAACTATGTCAAAAACCTGATAACAAAACCACACCCTAAAGAGTTTCTTTAAATAATGTTAACAAAAGAAAACCTGTTTATGTAATAGGTACCCTTTGGGTGGAGAGTAACAGCTATGAGACATTTTCGAAGTTTTTTTAGTTCTCCCCTCTATCTGATAGGTCAAAAAAAGAATGTTCTGAATGATGTTTTATGGGAAAAAAATAACGTCTCGATGCCTATAAAAACTGAAATGTATTTAGTTAATTATTGATAAATCTGTATAGTTTTAAACTTTCAAACTTGAATATCTACAAAAATGTCACATAACCATTTCTTCCCTTGAGGTCTTCAAATGATACTATTTAAGGGAACGTGAAATTTTCACTGTTCTCTGGGTTTTTAATGGGATGGAATAAGCTAATCACCAAGATTTCATACTAAAAAAATTATTTTAAATAGACACCTTCAGCCGTTATAAAATACACGAGGTAATTGTTCCCAAAGCACATATTAAATAGGAAAAAACGTTTATTTACTTACATGGAGGTAGAGATCCATAGATGACAGCACACTCCATTCCATGCTGTTCCAGCTGCCTTGTCACATAGTAGATGTCATTTTTGCTGAAACATACTATACAGTCACCAGCACGAACATTTTCAAATTTACCTGCAATCAAAAAAATGTATCATTGAAAAATAACAATGAACTGCTCTATATCTGACTTTTTTAACCTACTTTTGAAAGGCCCACATAAAAATAAACATACCTACAGAATAATCCAAAAATGTTAGGTTTGTAAGTCTTTTATATTGGCGCACCTGAAACGAGAAAGCTATTCAACATTTAAGTCTTTATTTTACCAATAACTTACAAGGCTCTATAAAGATATGAAAGCATGACATAAGATCATCACTTAATTAAAAAACCCGTAAAAACCCAAGTTTTTTTACTATAGATCAGTGGTTCCCAAACTTTTTTGACCCACGGACCCCTTTTATAGTCAAAACTTCCCCACGGACCCCCAAGTGAAAAAACTACATAAATGCATAGTACAAAAATTACAAATAAAAAAAGCAACATTTTGTTGAAGTATTTATTAAAATTATAACTTTTGTTTAAAATAAAATTGGAAAAAATTAATAACTTGGATAAACGTTATGCGATTATATGAGTGTATTTATGACCGACTCAATGTTTGTGAGTCACAACCGCAAATCCCATCGAGCACCAAGTTCTTATCGGTTTCTGATTTTTATGTTGAGGGTCACAGCGGCACTGAATATTTGTTCTACCCAATGGAAAGATGGTAAAGCAGTCAACAACTTCTGTAAAATAACTCGTAATGCAGGCTATATAATTAGGCTGTACATTGACCCAAAATGCAAGATGTAAAATTGAGATCTGATTTTTTAACCAGAAATTGTATTATCCTAGTTCAAACATTGGTTTAAGTTCCTCATTTCAATAAGCTGCTCCAGTATTAGTATGAATTCATCTGTGTTTTGGATCTGAGCTAGTCCACGCGCAAAAGGGCTCAACACCCAGGCGGGTATATACAAGTGAAGAATGTCTTCAAATCTTTGGTTGAGGTCTGCGGGAAGAACTCTTAAGTTTTGACAGCAGGCCAGAAAATCTTTATCTAAATTTTTTAATTTCAAAAGATTTGGAAACTGAGAACATTCTCCTGTTCCTAAGTTTTGTTTGTACCGAAAAACGTTTGCAACAAACCAGATAGTATGCTTTTGATTAAATTTAATTGCTTAATTTGTACTTGTGGTTTCAATTTAGTTTCTTTAAAGTTGGTAAATAAATCATTTATTAAGGATATGTCATTTTTCGAGTTAATTGTGTCGCAAATCATTGTCTTTGTTTTCCAGGAATTCAAACACTGCATCAAAAAGAGCATAAATCAATTTAAATAAGTACTTTTTGATAACCAACGTACTTATGTGTGAATAAGTAAACGATTATAGTCTTCTTCATTGTCGCACAATGTTGAATAAATAATCTC